>SWDT01000154.1:0-296488 GCA_009193035.1 Halicephalobus mephisto
CATATTAACAAATACAGGATGGCCAACAAATGAAAAGGAAAAAGAAAAGCTACAAGAAGATATTCAACACTTCCTTATCAAGAAAGGAGTAATTCATCGATCCAACGTAGAAGAAGATACAAAAGATCGACCATTAATTCCATATAATTTACGACAAAGAATCATCACGGAATTTCACTCTGATCCATTTTCTGGAGGACATATGGGTCCAGAAAAGATGACGGCAAAGCTTAAAGAGAGGGCGTGGTGGCCCAACATGACCACCGACATCATCAAGGTCATTAAATCATGCAAGACCTGTCAAACAGCAAAAACAAACCCTGGAGACATAGTTCCAGCAGAGACAAGACCGATAGAAACACCAGCAAGACCATTCCAGAGGGTTCACGTAGACACTATGGGACCTATCCCGTCGACAGGCGAAAATCAATTCAATCACATTCTAGTGATTCGAGATGCTCTAACCAGATTTACAATCCTAGAGCCAATCAAAAATCTGGAAGCTATCGAAATAGTGACAATGATCGAACAACAATTCATTTCTATATTTGGAGTACCTGAATCAATCGTCACAGACAATCACAGATCATTAACTGGAAAGGAATTTAAGAAATTAGAAATGACGTATGGAATTAAACACATAACAACATGTCCATATAACCCCAGTGCAAACGGAATAGTTGAGCGAATCAATAAAGTTATCATGGATGGCATCAAGCAGAATGCGGATGCCAGAAATTGGCATCTACTAGTTAAACCAACAATGTTAGCTATCAATTCCTCAATCTGTCGTTCCACACACACGTCACCGTTCTACTTAATATTCGGACGAGACCCTATTTTACCAATTGACAACATGTGGAACCTTGATCGAGAAGAATCAGCAAATCCACATGAACATGCAGGAAGAGTTCAGACAGGCTGGAAAATAGCTAAAGAACTTTCAGCTCAGAACTTAACTCATGCCGCGAAAGAAATAACGACAATACGATCAGCAAGAGATAAGACAACGAAAATCGGAGATTTAGTCTTATTCCGTAAATATGTGAAGAAGAACAAGCTGGACCACAGATGGTCAGGACCATTCCGAGTAATTGATGTCCAGCAACCAAATGCAGTCATCACACCGATCGACGACCCGATAAGCACGAAGACTGTAAGAACTGATCGTCTTAAACGATTCAACGAACCAATCACATTACCATTACGTCCGTTAAGAAGAAGAAATGAGAAAGAAGATGAAGAACCACAGGACGAAAGTTTTAAGTGAATACTGTAACCATTGTAACATTTACTCATTTATCCTTTATTGTAGTCATTCTCTCTTAATCGTATAGGACTCATCTAACACCAGTAGTTAGCCAATCAGACGCCGAATTGACTGAGAGCGATGAGGACACCGCTTTAAAGCGGGGGCAAATGTAGGCACAAAGATCGGACGTAAACCGGAACGGCCTAGACAGGATGCCCAAAGCTCCGCCCAGTCAGCCGACGCCTGTGAAGTGAGACTAAAGTGTTAGAGAGTCAGTCTCTTGAGAAATTCCAGCTTTAGACGGGTCCGCGTTTGACCTCGGTCAACTAGGACCCTTCCTCCTTTGTTCTATGCTTTGTTAAGATAAACAAGCTTAATTGCTAATAGTAGGAACCAACAGTTTTCCGTCCAACCAAGAACAACACACTCTTACCTCATTTACTACAAAATCAAATTCATGATCTTTTAGTTTTACCTTTAATAATATTGCTGTAGATATGGGTTGGTTGAAGACAGTTGAGGATTACTTTACTGGATATAATGCGAATCAAGTTGACACAGCCGTGATGATCATCATTGATACTATAGTGGAATCGCTGAAGAGGAATCCTGAGAGGAAATTCTCCTATGCAGAGGTTGGATTCTTAACCAGGTGGCTGGAAACAAGAAGTCCAGAAGAGATCCAAGATTTGATCAATCTAGTCAACAATGGTGGGAAGTTTAAGAAATATAAAATTTAATTAGTAAATTTTGGATAATCTCCGGTACGAAATCGAAAGCAAAAAACAAAAGCATTTTAAAACTAATTTGAAAAAACCGGAAATTATTTGAATTTTATAAGCTATGAAATATCTAAACTTACAAGTTATCACAATTTGATCCTGAAGCAAAAGTTGATCTTTCTTTCTCTTGTTGTTGGTAAATTGAAAATTGTTGCTTAATATGCTACTTTCTAGGTCAACTAGAACTCATTGGTGGAGGCTGGGTTCAATCAGATGAAGCGGCAAGTCACTACATTGAACTCATCGACATGTATACCCTTGGATCCAGAAAACTCAACTACACTTTCGGATCCAGTTGCAGCAAACCTAAAACTGGATGGCAGATTGACCCTTTTGGTCATAGCAGAGAACATGCCAATTTACTAGCGATGGCAAGTCAATTAAACTTTAAATGTATTAAATGCAGCACCTTCACCATTTAGATGGGCCACGAATCAGTCTACTTCGCGAGAGCACACTACTTGGAACACAGCATGAGAGCGGAACAGAAGAAATTGGAATTCAAGTGATGGCCTTTGGATGAAAATCGTACACATTACTGTGCTGTTAAGTTTTGTTAATTTGGGTTTTCCAGTCTCTAGGAACTTATTAACGGGCCTTTTCTACGCCCACTACACCCAACCAGGAGGATTTTGCTTCGATTTCCACTGCGATGACGCCCCAGTCATTATAAACCCTAATTTCGACAGTTAAAATGCTGACGACGTCATTAGTAGGGCTACAGACTATGTTGAGAAAGATAGAGTAAGTTTTAATTTTTAAAAGTGGAGAAATAGTACATATGAAAAGTAAATTTAACATTATTCCATTCAGGACCAAAGAAAGAAGTCTTTCCTTGGTCTCGAATGGAATGCTATTAACTATGCTTTTAAATGTGTTAAGTCGTATTCGTTCTTGAGTCTTTCAAAATTTATGATTCTCTATTCCAGCTCCCGAGCATTCTCCACAAGCATGTCCTCTTCATGATGGGAGGTGATTTTCAGTATCAAAATGCGGAACAGAACTTCAGAAACCTCGATAACCTTATTTGGCTGCTTAGAAATAGAACTGAATACAACATCTTTTATTCTACCCCGGCCTGTTACACCAAGGCTATTCTGGGGGCAGAGGTTGCTTGAACAAATAAGACTAACGACTTCTTCCCCTACGGATCAGATATGTAAGTGTTTCTTAAAAATGAAAAAAAACAAATTTCTTTTCAAAAGAAAAATTTTTGATTTTGAAGTCCTAAAACGAAATATATTCAATTGAATTTCGTACTGTTATAACAAGATTTAAAATCTGTAATTCTAGTCATGATGTAAAATTTGCTTATTCCTAGCGAAATATTTCAAAAACCTTAATATATCAATTATCGTAATATTTTTCTCAACAATTCTCTTTCCCAGGAACTCATATTGGACTGGGTACTTCACTTCCAAGCCTGTTTTCAAAGGTCTAATCAGAGCAGCAAGCAACTTCCTCAACACTATTCGAGCGTTGAATGCTTTGTCCTTGAATCCCTCTTTAACGGAATACACTTCTCCAGAAGAAAAGTTAGAGCCATCAGCTTCAGTCAGCATCACGACGCAGTTACAGGGACTTCTAAGAAACATGTCACCCGTGACTATGAGTACCGCATCTTCCAAGGGATGGACTCTGTTCAGTCTGTTTATCAAAGTGCTCTTGAGAGAATCTCCCAGAAATCCAAAGGGAATATGGCATTCTTCCCTGACCAAGTAATGTGCCGACTACTGAACGAAAGTGTTTGTGAATTTACGAAAAATAATGCTGCTCCATATTCGATTTTACTGAGTAACGGTCACAGTCAACATGTCCAACAATTCGTCAGAATCCCTATCTGTACGAATACTGCAACTCTAGTTGATGTAAATAATCAACCCGTCGATGGAGCTGTAGTAATGCCATTACTTGCGCAGTTTGATCAAATCGACAATAATATGTCTGCTCGTTTCGAACTCCAATTCATCGCGAATATCCCAGCTTTTGGATTTTCTACTTATTTCGTAACCAGCCAATCGAAAGAAGAAAATAACGTCCCAGTTTTGGAACCACAACAAATCAAAAGTCGTCCGAAATCCGTCAAAACGAATAGTATTACTAATGGACATGTTACTGTAGGCTTTGATGACAATAATCTAATAGCTTCTATTACAACATCCAGTGGAACAACTTATCCATTAACACAGAATTTCTTTTACTACGAAGGCCACGACAATAATGGAAGAGCTTCTGGAGCCTATATTTTCAGACCCAAAACAAATATACCAATTACTATAAATCAAAAGCCGAATATTTGGGTCGGTAGAATGGAAGTAAAGTAAGCTATAATAATAACACCAAAAATAATATATTAGTCATTTTCCCCACATATCGGTCTATGGACAGACTGGGTAAATTTAGTTCTGCAGTTGAAAAAATATTATTACTCGAAAACAACTTTTTCTAGGAAATTTAAAAATATAACCTTGATTTTTATGTGTACTTTTCATCCTATTTAGTACATATTTTCCGAAATTTTTATACGAATATAAGAACACTTTTTGGTAGTATTTTTAGGTAGGGTTGCAGTATATCATACAAGGTTTTGGAATTTTCTGAAATATAATCAATAATTCCGAAACCTTATAGAAAGATAAGATATTAAGTTCTACAATTTCCGGTCTCAAGTAGAAATTTCTAAAAACTCTTGTCAAAACAACCTTGGAATTTAATAACGAATATCTCTAACTTTATGATAGTATGATATCATACTAGTTCAGAAAACATACTATTAAAAAACATCTTGTATAATAACAGAATTAAGATTAGATCAATTTGAAAACGAATATGCTTTTAATTTTCAGACAAATCTTCTCTAACTGGATTACCCAAACAATCCGTCTTCATCCAGAAAAAACCTACGTTGAATTCGAATGGACGATCGGTCCTCTTCCTGAAAACGACGCAAACGGTAAAAAATACGGAAAAGAACTTATTACTCGTTACGAATCTACCGGAATCATCAGTGGGTCGACATTCTACACAGATTCTAATGGAAGACAACTTATTCAGCGAAAACGCAATTGGAGCCCTGATTATACTTATGACGACACTGAACCCGTTGCTTCAAATTATTACCCGGTCACTTCTACCGCTATTATAAAGGACAATAACACAGCATTGGCCGTGTTATTAGATAGAACTCAAGCAGGAGGCTCTATTATCGACAACTCGTTAGAATTTTTGCTTCATGAAAGGGATTTCTATGATGACGGATTCGGGATCGACGAAGCTCTAAATGAAATGGGAGCCGATGGAAGACCATTAATAGTTAGAGGAATTCACAGAGTCTTCTTGTCTGATTCTAATACTATTTCTTCTCTTGCTAGAACAAGATATTATGAACTCTACAATTCCCCCGTTATTAGTTTTTCTAAAATCAACTCTTACGACGATTACAACACAAATTTCGCAACGGAATATTCTGGTCTTTCTGGGAAACTTCCTTCCAATGTCAAGATATTGACTCTGAAGCAAATTGATCCTAACAACCTTATCCTCAGACTTGAACACATTTTCGCTGCTAATGAAGATCCAAATCTGTCTAAGTCAGTGACAGTCGATATTTCCACTTTGTTCAAGGACTTGAAGGTCAGCTTAGTTCAAGAAATGTCCTTAGCGGCTAATTCTTACATTAATGGAAGTAGTAAGTTCCTCCATCAAACTTAACATGTTTAATTTTCTTTTAGCCTCAACAAATGTAATTTTGAATCCACAAGACATCAAAACATTTCAAATTACTGTCAGTTTGTGAAGTTCACTAATTACATACCCTCTCGTAATTCATCGGCATTTGATGGATCAAAGTAGTTTAGAAATTGATAATTTTATTTACTAACGTTAATTCGTAAACACATTGATGCCCAGGATTGTTTGTCGCACAACGCACCATGGGGGATCAAGCGTTTTTTTAAAGTTTTTTCTCTTTATATGAAATATATGGCGTATTGTGTACTCCCAGGAATGAATTATTTTTATTAACTATAGTTTATTAGGTATACTAAATTTAAGTAGTTTGGTTGTTTGAATTGTCTTCAGTTAAAACGTAAAAAATATAAAATAATTGATTGTTATAAATAAAAATGAGAGAATATTCCGTTTTTTATATGCTAAATTTTCGGACCAACTATATTTTTGGAATCTCCTAGTTGTGCTAATAATATTTTTAAAAAGAATTCAGAAGGTTCAATCATATTTTAAAAATTGATTAAATGACGTAAAGCACGTAATATGTCGCTTTTCCTCAACTCCCAAAAAGTGTGACTCACCGGTGACGCACGCAGACGCAAATGTGTTAAGAGTACCACTGACCATCTGGAGAGTCACGGTTTCAAAAACACAGACGCTCCGTGTTCGTCCAAATCAGAAATTATCAACCGTGGAAGACAGTGGGTACACGCAATAAGTGCAGAGATGAAAACGGTCCTAACTTAAAAGCTTGCGTCAGTACTATCAACCCGTACGTAATGGACAGGACCGGAAGATGCTAAAAACGCTCTAGAACCGTTCGAAGAAAATCAATGCTTGCATCGGAAATCAAACCATTCTGATCCGTTCCCGCATCCAATATTTGAAATTGGGTTGAAGTACGGGGATCTTTTATCTTTATCTCACTGCATAATTAATAAACATGGACATAAATGCTTAACAATACAATCTTTATTATATCAATAAATCAAAAAACATCGCAAAACAAAAACAATTTAAATCGGAACTTCAATTTCTGTCAATCAAAATCAGGTTCATATTGAAATTCTTGACAGCAGACGAAGTAAAGTTGCTTGAAAAAGTTTATTTTGTCTAAATCAAGAAGACACTCATAATAGGATGTCCAAATTAAAACATATTTCACAATATCTATGAGGATTTCCTTCTTAAAAGTTCTTTCAAGATTAATTCCGGGAAAATAATTAAATATTAATAACCCAAAAATCTGAAAATTCGAAATAAAAATAATCTGATTATTATTATGAAAATTAATATACTTACAATTTTCTTTTCGAGCTCCATCGTGATCTCATTACAAAAATAAGCAAAAAGTTTACGTAAATGGTTGTGCAAATACTGGCTCTTGAGGAAACGGATCGTTGACAAAACTGCCATCTTAAATATTATTAATTTATTAAAGTAATAAAGAAATTAAAATGCCAAAAAATCGCCCGAGGAAAAATAAAATAATTTAGGCCAGACGTCGAAAACAACTGGAAACAAAATTGAGGGTCAGGAATTTTTGTGAAAAGAAATTGTATATTGACAAACATGGATATCAACTATGAATTGATCGAGGAGGCGGTTTTTTGCTTCAACCGTGCATCCGTCTTGAGGTATCCATTTTGAGTCTTGTAAATTTTTATAATTACGCAAAAATATTGATTGTTAATTCTTTCTTTGGTATCTAAGTATTTTTCTTTGTTTACAACTCAATTCTTATCACTACAGATAAAAACAAATTTCTGGCCTCTAATGGAATAAAAAGTGAATTTCGTTTGAATTTCCGGGATAGACGCACTTTTTAGAAAATGAAAATGGACATACACTTTTTTTTCTGGAAAGTTTTGCTGTTTCGAATTTTTACTATTACATCACACATTGAACATTAAATATGCAAATCAACTACCTTACTAGATTTCAATCCAGATCTCGGTAATTTTGAAGGATATCTACAATGTAATTCGTTTGAAAGTTTTCCCAAATTATTGAACATAATTAAGCTCAGATTCCCATTGCAACTTGGTTGATTGTTGAGAATGTTGAAGGTATAAACGATTTATACAAAAGCGAGAGATATTTGAGATAGAATTCTGTGTAAATTTTTTGTTTGAATTTTACTCGGTTTCCGTTTAATTGTATAACTCATTACATCGATATTGTAAAAAGAATGAGTTGGTCATATTTCTCTGAATTTCGTAAGGTATTATGTTGAAATAAGCAGTATTTACAAAATCAACATGTCAATCATTTGTGATCTTCATTCAACTTTTGACGTATAAAGCAGATTAAATATCTTGATAAGGCAAACGTATAAAAAGGGTCGAATAGTGTTCTCCTCATTCCATCCTAATTGATATCGTCTGGTTGCGCTGCTACCTTCTTTCTACTTTATTTCATCATGACTATTAATACCGAATTCAGCTTCTACAATGGATTCATCAAGAGTGCTGGATATTTTGATGATCTTCCTAAAGAATATCATTCTCTTTACGAAACTGTAAACAATAATTCTAGTCATCAAATTACCGTGAATCTTCTGGCTGAATATTGTAATGATATTTTAAAAGTTCTGAAAGAGGATATTGGCAAAGACGAAAGTGATATTAATACACCAATGAAGAAGTTCCTTGCTTTTAGTTATATTCATTATATCAGTGAAATGGTATGTTTTTTATAAGAACATGAATAAGTTAAATTTGTAAATCCAAGATTTTCGTTTTTAACAAAATGCAAACGATGATTCGTAATCCTGATCTTGGTTGAATCATTCTTCTGGGCTTAATTTAGAGGAATATAGTTCAAATTTCAGTATAAACACAATAAGGCAATAATTTGTAACGGAGTTATTAAATCTTCTCAACAGAAAAGCAAAATTAAGAAAAACAAAGTCATCGAAGTAACTAATTTTAACGAGCCCATTTATATTCCATGTGCAATCACCGTTGCTTCAAAAGACGCTGAAATTAATCAACTCGAAGAAAGTATTTGTTGCACAGTCCCTGTAATCCTTTGTAAAACTGATGATGTTGAAAAGTACAATGGCGTTTGGAATGATGGCATCGAGTATATGGAAATCCAAGATCTTCAAGTGAAACGCAGTAACGCATCGTCGACAACGATTTATGCTAGATTTAACAACGAAAAACGAACTCTTTTCAAGAAATGGAAAATTGCGAAAACACCACTCACAATTTTCACCTTACCACAAAAACAAGCATTAAATTTCTCGAAATTTGCTATTACAGGTCTAGTAAAAAAGAAAGAAATAATCAATAAAATTTTTCCGGTGAGTCTATATTTGTAATGATTTCCTTATTTGTTTTTGTCCAAGGTAACTTCCTTAAAAGTTCGTTTTCATGTAGGCTTGATAAATACACAATAGTGTTTAAAATCCGGATTTTTGGCTTGCATACATTAAGCTATCGCTTTTGTATTTCCTTTAAAAGGTATACCTTTACAAGTTTAGTAATCCCTCTATTTCAGCTTTACTTTCTCTGTTACCTTCGAACTTGATATTAGTAGAGATTTAACATCTAGTTAATTTAACATTTTAGACTACAAAAAGCTCTACTATCTCCTGCAATGGTGTTCTAAAACTTGATTTAAATTTGGATCAAAAACAAGAACAAGCAGTACTTGCAATCAGCCAACAAGTATCTTCAACATTTGTCCTCATCGGACCTCCAGGAACCGGAAAAACGTCCACCCTTGTTGCTGCTATTAAGATGCTTCGTCAGAAGAAAAGCAACAAAATTCTCGTATGTACTCCCACCAACAGAGCGGCTGATGTCTTTGCTGAGCAGTTATTGGGTGTGCTGGACCCTAAAATGATCTTCAGATTGATATCTCGTAGTCAAGATGTTACCAAGATCAATCCAAAGTTGAATGACATTACTATGAAGTCAGCTATTAAGATAGATGGTGTTAAAAGTGAAGTTTTCGACTGGCCCACAGAAGACGATTTCAAAAAGTTCAAAATTGTGATTTGCACCTTGGGATTGGTCCCAATAATGGCACAGAAGTATAAACTAAATGCATATGAAGGATACTTTAACTACATTTTCATCGACGAAGCTGGTCAAAGTCCGGAAATGGAATGTTGGTTACCTCTGCACTTCCTTGCAAATGAAAACACCCGTTTGATTCTGGCTGGGGATCCGAAACAACTCGGTCCTGTGACGAATGTGGGTTGTTTGCAAATATACGGTTACAAGAAGAGTTTGCTAGCAAGACTATCTGAAAATTCGCACTTTATCGAAGGGTGAGTAGTTTTATAAAAAATTAGAAAACAATATTTCGGAAATTAATTTCAAACTTCTTAAATTCCGTGATTTATTGAATATTCAGATATAGAACACCTTTCAATATGAGTAGAAAGTATAAATTTTCAGACAAAATTTGGTTCAATTAAAAAACAATTATCGCTCCGATGAGGCTATCGTAAACCTTTTTTCTGGTATATTTTACAATAACACCGTATGCCACACTTACAAACGAAATAAACAATCCCTTTGCAACATTTGCTCCAACAAAGAATTCCCCATCATATTTGAGGACATTTCTGGCGAAGAAGAGCTTTCTGAAGCAAACTCTTACCGGAATATTGCTGAAGGGAATATGGTTGTCAAGTATGTTACATGTCTGAAAAGAATAGGGATCAACGATGAAGATATTGGGATTATTTCCCCTTACAAATACCAAGGAAGATACATTCGTCGCGAACTGAATAAATTACATAAAAACTCCCAGATTATTGTGGACACCGTTGAGAAATTCCAAGGCATGGAAAAAAGAGTTATCATTATGACTACTGTTCGAACCTCAAAATTGGGCTTCATGGCAGAAGATAACAGATTGAATACTGGAATTTCCCGTGCAAAGGAGCTGTTAATCATTATTGGAGATAAAAATACTCTTGTTAGTTCTGCTTGGAAGAAGTAAGTAAAACTTTTACTGAATATTTACGAGATTGTTGATTCTTCGAAATCTTCAATCTCCAAACTCGAATTTTTTGAAGAGTTCATTACACGTTCAAGTTTCTTAATTTTCAAATTTAAATTAATTAGAAATCAACGGACTTGAATGCTTACAATTGATTTTTATTTTTCAGAATTACGAAGATCTGCCAGGAAAACAAATCATTTTTGGAACTCGAGAATAAATGACAATGGTTGCCACAATTCGACTCAATTTTTTTAAAATTTTTTGTAAGCTAGTTAATCATTTAATTATTAAGAAAATAATAAGCTTTTTTAAAGTTAATTCAAAATTGATTTTTATTCTTCAGTGATCTTTAAAAACTGTATTCTCTTGGAATTTGCTATTTTTATTTAAATAATTGTTTATGGTATCGTGTAATTGTTGAAATATAGATTAATCCTGACATGACTAACAAGAATTGTTTGTACGCAATACATCGTAAGAAAACAAACATTAAGTTACTGTTTTTTATTCTGAAATCTCACTTTCACATAGAACTTCTTACTGCTAGTGATCCCTATTGTTCGTGATTCCTATTTTCTAATAGTTTCAAGACTGAATCCAGGAATCATAACGGTAACAACTATTTTCCATTTTTTATCTTTTCTCAATTCCTACTTCGACTTTAAAATTGTGAAATTTATCAATTAATTCAGGGATATTAATTGGTTTTTTTAATATTTAAATAAGAAAAACATTCAGTGAAGCTGTAGGCATAAAGATCGGAGTTAAACCAGAAACGGCCTAGACAGAATGCTCAAAGCTCCGTCCAGTCAGCCGACGCCTGTGAAGTGAGACTAAAGTGTTAGAGAGTCAGTCTTTGAGAAAACCCAACTCCAACCTGATCCGAGTTTGATTTTGGTCAAACGAGGACCTTTCCTCTCTTTGTCCTATGTTTATGTTAAGATAAACAAGAGTAATTGCTAATAGTAGGAATCAACAGTTTTCCGCCTAATCAAGGAGCTCCCAAGATGTCACTCCATCGACATCCCCTCGTACTACATATTTTACTTCCATCATTTTTACTACAAAGCTGAATTTTCTAATGAAGTGTTTTTACTTCAATAGGAGTTTCGACGTGATCTCTGCTATCATATTACAGTAGAACTTGGATATAAGATACCCCCTTGGGATCGGGTAAAGTGTATGTTATAAGAAAGGGTATATTATAGCGGGGGTAGATTTGAAGCCAGATTAACCAAATTCACTCACTCATACCATATGCTATAACGTGAGATGTGTTATAGCACGGGTATTTTATATCCAAGTTCTACTGTAGTGATTTTGAAACATATTTAAATTACACATGCTATTTGTATTGGATACTTTTTTGAACTGAAATAGTTTCTGAAATTTAAATTATTGGAAAAATATGCATTATTGAATTCTTTTTATTTAGATTTCTACTGAAAAATTTAATAATAAACATAATTGTAGTATTTTGTAATGATTTTAAAAACCTGGTTCTTCATAGAAATGAATAGTTTCCAAGATTTTTTGAGAAATGTTTGATCACCTTTGAAATAGCGTATTTGGAAACCATCTTTTGTCGCAGAAAGCAAGAAGGTTCTCATCACGAAAACCCCTAAGATGCAGGGACCCAATTTGCGCACCATATTGTAGCAGCAGTGACGTCATTCAGAAGGAAGAAGACAAACGACGACATTGAATCATCAAAAGTTATAAATAATTAGGTTTGTATTGTTGGATCACTCGAATAAACTGCGGAGTTATTACTCGTGCAAAACTACACAAAAACGTAACTTTGGGTCTAGTGGCGAATGCAAATCGGCACAAATACCGAATATTCGTGAAAAATGTGATGATTGTATTTTTGCCACATTTCGTAATTGTCAAGAAGTCGAAAGTTATGATTTTTCGTATGTGGTCATAAAAGGACCACGTCAGATTTTCTCTATATTTTTGAAAAGATTTCTACTTAGAATGTTAAGTTATCCTTTGTAAGATTGAGATCAGAAAAGTATGTCGACCAATCAACAAACTAGATATTGGAGTCTTCAAACCAAAACAATGCATTATCACCAACCGGAATTGAAGCATTATCTTGCAGGAAAGTAAATTGATTCCTTCTTCGTTTCTGAAAAAAGGAATTAATTTACCTTCTAATATCATATGATACTCTTTGTTCTTCATTCGACTAGAAGTAAAAACAATGCATAATTTCTTAAAATAAGAAAATCTTATTCACCTTACAAGACAATTTTTATCAAAAACTCGTTTAGAAAAATACTTAGGTCTTTGTGCAAATCATATCGGAAATAATTATAGTCGTTAGAACTACCAAAATTACAGTTTTTGACAACGAAAAAGATAGCTTCAAAGTTAGAAGTAAATTCAGTAAAATTTCACCTTGAACCTTATTACTTCCCAGTTTCAGTCCCTACTGATTTTTCTAGAATTCAATCTGTTCTAGATGTGAGACGGTATCATCTAATATTCCTTCAATTTTGTTTTATGGATGTATAACGACTATTAGAGAACATTTTTGACAATCTTCAAACTCACATCGACATTATGGGGGAGATTAGGCTTTTCGAGATGTTTCGGAATTGGGAATGGTTTTGATGTTTGACTTTTTTCTTTATAAAAGAGATTGCAAGGACTTCTTTTATGCCTTTTAAGCACTATTTGGTATAAAAAATTACCAAACTTCAAATATGAAATTATTGAAATACTTCTTTCAAAGTTCTAGAGTACATCAACTCCTTCTCACCGAATCAGTTTTATGAACTAGCTTCCAATTTCCATTTCTTGTTGTATTTATTAACGAACGATCTGTTGAGACTGGAGAAAGATGATGTATTTGAGCTGGCTCAATATGTTGCTAACTTTGATAGGGTTGGAGCTGCAAGATGGTCAGAACGAAATGAAAACTGGAAGATATTGATGGATATACTGACACAACATGTTGGTAAGTCCTCATTGGTTGGTAATTTTAGAAATGGATTTTTTCAGAATCTACGGCAAACGCAACCAAAGGCTGGAATTGTGCTCATTGTACTTTCGAGAACACTGAACCTAGCAATGAATGCGCAATGTGTGGGCTTCCTGCAGCTTAAACCTAATGTAATAACTTTGTAAATTTGATGTCCCTGTGTCTGAAACATGTTGTTAAGTCATGAATATAAAAGAACACAATATTGATTTTAATTTTACAAGACCAGGATGGTCTTCGCGAGCAGATTAAAGATGCCACTAATAATTATGGTAATCAATGATGTCATTGATAAAGAGCTTTTGGGCGAGACGATGCAATAAACTGGAAAATGGTGCTTTTCATTGGTGATAAGATTGCAAAATGGGAGTGTCGCAGATTACTTCTTGGGTGGAGTTGGAGAACAAAGTTTAAAACTTGAGTATTTATACAGTGCCAGAAAGAACAAATCGTCGATTGGAACAAAAATGATTTCCAGTTTTCTCGTGATTCTTCTCGTTGGAGGATGTGCCGGCCTGCAGATGAAGCCGGTAAGGCCTGACAGACATCTTCAGAAGGATGTGCCGATGGCTGCCGTACCTCGACACAACTCGGTGAATGTCCCTAAGATGATGCCTCAACACAACTCGGTGAATGTCCCTAAGATGATGCCCCAACACAACTCGGTGAATGTCCCTAAGATGATGCCCCAACACAACTCGGTGAATGTCCTTAGAAAAAAGATGATGCCCCGACAGAACTTGGCGGATATGCCTAAAAATATGTCAATGCCTACCATGGCTACCATGCCTCCATCAGGCAACTCCACGAACATGTCTGGAAATATGACGATGGTAACTCCATTCCCCACGTTGAATTTGACAACTACTCAATCTGGAAATGTCACTTATCCATCGTGGAACGTTACCACAACGAGCTCCTATAATGTAACCTATCCACCATGGAACATCACAACCCCCGCCCCTGGCAATAGGTCCTGTGGAGGAATTATCTTCGTAGAGCAGATGACTCGGGACATCACAACGATGAGAAAACAGAACTTCTTCAATATAACCAAAACACTGGCAAGCATGCTCCATACCCAAGGGAAGTGGAATTCTTATTCTTATGCTTATACCCAATATGGAAGCATGGTGTACAGAGGAATGAATGTCACAGACTACTTCGATTTTATGAGGGATGTGAATCAGGCTGAATACAACTTCACAGCTTCGAACTTACCTAACGGAGGTTACACCTATCTTGCCCCGTAAGTATTAGAAAATTTTTTTTTTGTAAAAAACGTCTTTAATTCTGATTTCTAAATTCAGAATATGTAGTTGCATCAATCTGGAAGAAATGGAATATCCATAATTCCAGATTGAGGTTTTGAAATACAGTAACGATGATTTGTAGTAATTTACTATTACCCTATTTGAAGATTTATTTTTCAGGATGTTGACTCAAATCCTCAACTTCTTTGAATACAGTTACGGTCAACGATTTGCTGTTCTCCTCATGGGGGAGGACTCCGTCATTCGGGACCCCACTAACGCTTATAGTGTAGCTCAGTCCATCGCTGCATACAACGCGAACATCTACGTCCTCGACTACAGCCAAGGAGCCATCCCAATAAGCATCTGGCCTACTTTAACCAACAACAAGCCTTTCCACATTGTGAACGGCGCCGAACTCACCATGGAAGAGATTGTTAATCAACTTGATGACACTCTCTTGAGCGATGTCTTGGATGGCAACTGTTAGAGCTTTAAGAGATAAAAAATGAAATAAATGTTTATAAGCAACGGAGTTTAATTAATCTTTTGCTCAAAAAATGATTATAAATGTAATGTGAAGGATTCATGTTGTGCTTGGTGCACAGTTTGTAGGATTCTGAAGGTCTTTCAATACTCAGTGACTGTTCTTATGGATCTGGAACTATGTCAGTGTTTTCTACAACTTTTTGAATTTCATGTTGAAATTAGCATTTTCGACTGAATCTTAGAAATTTCTATTCTGATATGCTTTGTAATCTTGAATCAGAGTCCATTAACTCACAAAACCCTAACGAGCATTGCTAGAGTATAAATATTCTTTAATCTCCTTGATCATTCATGCATGAAGTTATCTGTAAGCCTCAACGTTGTTCTTCTAATTTATCATTTTGTTCTGTGCTGAGCAAACCGGATACACTATGTGTTCTCTTACAACTGTGACCTCAATGGTTGAAATCACAGTAAATTCTAAATTTTTCTCAAAGATTTTTAAATTTTTGATGTCTGGAATTTCTTAATTTATGTAATTCTCCTATAAGTTGCTTCCAATCACATCTGAATGCAAGTAATTGTTAGGATTTGAGGAGACACCATGTAGATGGCGCTCCCTAACTAGGTGGTCTTGACACGAACACCGTAACCTTGCGAAGTTTACATTGTTATATTGTTGTTTAATAATATTTTCTCTATGAAAGCCTGTGACTTGTTATTCTATAGAGACTCAAGTATATCTCTCCCTATTCATCACATCACAAGTCACAACAGTAATCAATATATAAAAGGATCCAATTTGCATAAAAATATCTCCTCATTCCACTAGTTGATCTCAGAAGTTAAATTTTATTCTTCTTTACTTTCATCAATCTCCTTCAAGAACACTTGATCATTCTCTAACAGTACTCAGTGTCACTTTACTCAACATTTCCCACACCTCAATCTTGTCCCTCACCCCAATCCCTTTTATGATCATACCAACGACTAACTTAATCTTTTTTCATAACTCATTCCAGCAAAAAAACCTATTTCAAATAAAAAACAAAAAAATGTAGTAGCTAGTGACAACTTATTTACAAAAAATTGAGTGTCAAAAAAGTATTTGCTGTCAAATCAACTTTCCAATATATTTTACCAAATTTTTTAATTCGAGAACACTGGAATCTCTTCTTCAAAGCCTCTTGAATTTCTGTAGGAAAGCCGCGGAAAGTGATGCAGAAGCCGGATTTGATGGGGGTTCTGAATTTGGTGCACTTCTCACCGAATTGCTTGATTCTGTTTAGTGACTTGAGAAAAGTGGATTTAGAAATAACCGTATCCATATTAGGAACACCAGATTCACCCATTTCTTCTTTGGTAAAAGCAGTCTTGTACTTGATGCTCGGCTCCACAAATATAGTCTGTAAGTTTTCGAGTAAAGGAAGCATCTTCAGGGCCTTCTTTAGCACGGCTTCATAGTCATTTTTCGGCGGACGAAGAAACAAATTAACCGTCAGGTACCTCACGTGGTCACGGATGACGCTGCAATTGCTGATATGAAGGAACATTGATGAATTGGAAACCTACGGAACGATACTGTTAAAAAATATACTAGTAGAAACTGGTAAACCATCTAAAAAAACTTGTTTGGCCTTGATTACCCCGATTCTAGCAAAGTCATCAGAGTTCTTAGCGCACCAGTAGGAAAAATTCTTGAGCTGGTCCATCTTCGCGGGAATCAATTGATCCATCAAGAAAGAGATATCATGACGAGAATTGATAACTAACCTCTCCAATTCTACAATGATCGTCGTTTTTAAATTTACTTTTACAGTTAACTCACTTTCGTTTTCCAGGAGAGTTTCTTTCCAGATTCGGGGAATTATACAATCATATTCGATTTTAGAGGATCTCTTGAACACTCGGGCCAGCAATCCTCGGCGTTTTTCCTTGACCTCAAAGACGGGTTCATATACGAATCCTGGAGTCTGCTTGTAGAAGTGAGTGACTAAGCCTCGGTGTTCGGCATTGATTTTGAATTCCATACCATCTCTCTGTAATGACAACATATAAAAAACACCATATTGCGAAATAAAACGACTTACGAGAGTTACCCAGTAGTACCCGGACTTGGGCCAGACGAGCCAGGTTGATTTAACAATTTTCAAAAACGCGTTATAGTACACCTTACTGGCGAGGATGAAGTTGATAAGGGTGTGTGGATCTTTCCTGACATTCTGAAGCAGGATTCTGACAATGTGGATGATGACGTCAAAAGGCAGAGGCTTCTTGTGGACGACTTCAACGGAGGACGATAGTTTCTTGGAAGGGACATTTAATATCAGTTTTGAAGAAGCACAACCCATTACTTCTGATTTAAGAACGACGAAGAGACTCCCGGAAGAGATAAACCAACAGAAATTTGCGGTAATCCAAGAGGGAAAAGCGTGGGACGGGATTTCCGCACGGGATCATCAATGGCACTTCCCCTTCGTTTTCCTCCACATTCACTTCCGTAGGATTTCTGTTCCACTCCTCGCTTCCAGATCTATGGTTATTTCTCGTCTTATCGGGGATAATTCAGGAGATTAAGATTACAGGTTAGTTAAGTACTGTTCCGGGAGGAATAAAAACCTAAAATGACTCGAAATTTCGGAAATCAAGATATTCGATATAATCAACTTTTTTACTGAAGATATATTGCTTACCAACTATATCAAATGTCGATGTAATTGGTAATCCATCTTCCTATTTTTCAATTTTTTCTAATTCCAACATTAACAACTCCGATTTTTAAATAATTCTTCCGGCAATTTTGATTCCAGTAAGTTCATTACTCATTAACGTAACTACTAATGACTTCAGAAATCTATTTTGGCATTACTCGAAGCATAACGATATAGTTTTATATGAATTGTATATTTTAAATTTTTTAATAATTTTAATTCATTAACAATTTCATTTTTCTCCAAATACTCAATGATGAGGTTTTGCCTGTCTTTATCGAAGATAATTTTTTCGAGATTATCTAGAACCTTTTGAATTTCTTTTTTTGTTTTTTTTTTGGGTTGGATAAAATTTCAATTCTCTTCTGTACCGTATCTTTTTTTACATCTTCATACTTTACTAATTGATTCTTCTTGTTTTTGGTTGTTTATTAATTTTTTGGATTAAATTACTTTGTAATCTGTGTATCGATGACAGGTTAAGAGTTTTGGTCTGAAAATTCTCTTCCGATAAGAACAAAAAAGGTACAACAGTTCCGTTATTTTTATTTTTCGAGTTCCCCCACAAGTGATGCAGGTGTTGACGAAGAACTTCCTTTCAGAAATTTCCAGTTTCAGAATGTTTAGGTAATTAGCTTTCTCTAACTTCATCTCGGTCTTCTGAAAACAAAACAGAGACCATTTAAGAACATTTTGAAATTTCTTCGTTCTTCATTACAGTATTTTTATATTTTTCTGTCAGTTTTTTAACAGAACAATAGACCAGAATTTATAATTCTGAATTACTTTAATTTTTTAATTCTTCAATAAATACCAAAAGTTCTCTTAAACAAAAAAACGTAATTCTTAGTTCAATAACAAATGGAAATCGTCACTATTAAGTTGTATTTTCGTCACAAATATCGAATATTCATGAAAAATGTGACGATTGTGTCAGATTTTTGTCACATTTCGCAATTGTTACCAAGTTAAAAGTTACGCTTTTTTGTGTGTAAGCTCCGGAGTTGTGAAATTAGCATTGAGCGCTCGATATTCGACGCAGCCCCGAGGACCCATCCAAGTTGACATTAATAAGTAAATACCGAAGTCATCATGGGAAATTTAAAGATAATTATTTTGTAAATATTTCGAGTGAAAGATAATAAAAAAAATAAAACTCATTTTCCATTTTTTTTATTAATAAAAATTTTCCAGTACATATTTGATTAATTTTCAGTTAGTCGAATGCACAAAACTGAATTGAAAAATAATTATCTCTCAATTTTTCGTCAAACGGAGAATTTCTAGAAAATTGTCCTTCTATTTCTTTGTAATTCTCCTGGATATTTCCAGAAAGTGGAAAAAATCTCGACCACGGCAGGAGTCGAACCTACAATCTTCCGCTCCGTAGGCGGACGCGTTGACCATTGCGCCACGCGGCCTGGGGCAGTCCCTGATTTTTGGATTTAAAAACCTTGTTTTCTGATAGGATTTTTTCAAGATTATAAAAAATAATTTGTTTTTTTAAACTGTCAATCATTTATTCGGTATCTTTTTAGAATGTATGCCACTTTGTGGAAAACTCAAATGAAGATTCATTCGTTTTTTGATAGTGTCTGACGCAACACCTATTTCGTGCGCTTTATTTTTTGAATATTAAATTTTTTTTTATATTAATGAAGATGATTAAATATTTCTTATGGACTAACATACCCATAAAACTTGAAGAAATAAGCGTAAGATAATCTTTCAGACGGATAACGGGTCATTTATTTTTTGATTTTTATATGAATATGATTTTTGATCCGTTTTATAAATATTGTTTGATCCTGCACCATGCTGGTCCTGAGGGAAATACCCCGAGGGTCAATGGGGATTTACGATTGCGAAGTGGAAGGAGATTAAATAATTACGGAATAATTATTAAAGTTGTTTTATATCTCGTGTCTCCGGCTCAATAAATCAATTTTTGCTTATTTTCCATCTTTATGTGGACTAGAAATCCACCACGATCTGACAGATATAAATCGAAGAATGTGATAAATTCAATGAACAATTGTTTTTTCTCCACCAAGACAGACAAGTCCAATCTCCGGCACTGAGTTGAATTCGGTCTTTTGCGACAAATGAGAAATTAATTTTTCATGTTCCGTTAGTTCTCGTTTTTAATGTTCTTGAAATTATTCATTGCTGTTGTTGTAATATTTCAAAGATATATCGATCAAACAATGAGTAGATATTTCGAAATATAAAAAAATTTTACAAAAATACTATTTGTCACAAAAGACGGAATTCAGTTTCGGAGTTGAACAATCCACTAACCCAGCTTGATGACGACCAAGTAACTATTTACTGAATTTTTCTCATTTTTTAATTAATTTTTATTTTAAAAAAATTACGTATAATTTATATAAAAACCTTCAAAAATACATTCTTTGTCATCAGTTGATTATATTAAATTTGTCTTTTTCAGTCTGTTAAACATATTAATGAATAGGAAATGCCGGGTTATTTTCATTAGTAAAAAAACTAATTCTAAAAAGTATTCAAAAAACAAAGCGCGCGCGAATTTGGCGTTGTGCCACAGACACTATCAAAAAACAGAACATTCATCGAATTTATTGACAGAGCTGCTAGTCGAGAAAATCCGCAATTTTCGAAAAAATTCCTTTTCAATGCTGCTCCGTTTGGCGTTTTTAAATTTTTTCGGTACTTTTCGGTTACACAATCGGCCCGGGAAAAATTTTCGTGTCGAAACTACTTTTTCGTAATTTTAATACAGTGGAATCTCGATATAATGCACCCAGGCTATAAGGCAGGGTTTCAGTGGGCCTCGCTATTACGCACCCTCAATATAAGACACCCCATGCTATAAGGCACGATTTTAAGGAATTTTAGTCATATTCGACCCTCGATATGAGGCATTATTTGTTCCGTCCTTTGAGGGTGCCTTATATCGAGATTAAACTGCATTTTTTCACACATATTTTCTTTCAATTTTTTGTTTTTTCCATGTACAGATGGACAATTTTGAAGAGAAATAAGCTTGCCCGAGACAGATTTTGCAGCATCTGTAAGACAACAATAACAAGATAATAATAAAAAATATTGTGCATTTTGTTCATTTCTTCCTTTTCAACTATCCTAACGCTCTGGGAAGAACCTTTGAAACAAGTGATTTAATTATTTATTGTTTGATTAAAATTACGAAAAAGTAATTCCAACATGAAAATTTTTTTTGCCGGCCATGTAACCAAGTTTTTTTCTATTTATTAATTTCATTGATTATTTCCGAAATTTCCAAATCATAAATTTTATATAAAATATACTTAAGATCCCGATGGACGAAAATAATAATTTTCTTAAAAATTAGAGGATTCTTGGATTAACTAAGATTTTTGAAATCTTCTGATAACGTTGTAGGATCTACAAAATTTAGCGTAATTTTAATATCAGTTTTGAATTTATTAAATGTGGAAAATTTATGTAGCAAAAAGTTTCTAAAATAATTCATATTTTTTAAAAATGATTATTTAAAGCATTTTGAAAAATATCCGTGAAAAATTTTTCTCAAAATTTACAAAATGATTTTTAATATTTTATTTTTCAATTTTGTCATACTCGAATATCATATTAAGTGGACATTTGTTAATATATCTTTCAATCGTCGAACTCTGGATTTTCGAAGTTCCAATTTGACGTCAAAAAGAAGTATTTTTAGCATAACTTTGAACGAAATGAGATAAAAATAAATTCTTACGTAATAATAGACCACAGTACATTTATTTAAAAAAAACGATATTCCGTATTATAAAAGTTGACAGCCAAAGTTCGAAGTCGAAATTTGGATTTTTCGTATTAAAATTCAATTTATAAATAATATTTTAGAAAAATCGAATCAAATTTTAACTGTTAATTTAGATAAATTAAAAAAATTATAGATGTTTTTCAACACGAAAAATCCAAATTTCGACCTCGAACTCTGAGTTCCAGTTTTTATAATGCGTTTTATCTTATCAAAATTGAAAGTCAGAGTTCGAATTTTAAGTTAGAATTTTTCATTTTAAAATCCAATTTATGAATCATGTTTGAATTAGAAAAATCGAGTCAAATTTTAACTGTTAATTTAGATAAATTTAAAAAAAATTATAGATGTTTTTCAACACGAAAAATCCAAATTTCGACCTCGAACTCTGAGTTCTATTATTGACAAAACAGACCAAAGAAATACTGTATTGTAGAAGTTGACGGTCAAAGTTCGAAGTCGAAATTTGGATTTTTCGTACTAGGACGCGATTCATAAGTCATTTTGATTCGAAAATTCCAGTTTTATCAGCTTTGGTAAGGCAGTATTTTGTAGTAAAAAATTCATAAATGGTTTCTTAGTATAGAAAATCAAAATTCCAGACTTCAAAAATTTACAATACGGAACACAGATTTTCGGAATCTGTCATTCTACTTTGGAAAATTGCCCACGGCGATGCAGTTTAATTTTAACGATTTTGCTTATTTTGAAAAAATGAAAAAATTCTGAATAATTTCGATGAAAAATTTTAATAGAATATTCTGTTTTATAAATTACTTTTGTAAAATTTAATTATTTTTATTTTTATTATTTTTCAAAGATCGAATTTCTGATTTCGTGGATGCAGAAGTTTGAATTTTTCCACAAAATACGAGTTTTATCGATTCAAAAAAGAAAAAATAAGAACCCAACACGAAATTTTTATTTAATTTTCCGTTTTTAATCATTTTTGAAAAAAAAAACTTTCCAGATTCGTTTTTGCCAAAAATTGGATTGAATTTAAATTTAATAAAACTTTTTCCGGTGTTTCTTCTGTAATTTCTACAGTTCTTTATTACGATGATCGACAAAGATCCTTCAAAACAAGAAAATACCGAAAAGTTACTTTCGAAAGATTTACCAACTCTGATTGAACTTCGTCAGCTGATAGAATTAAGAGGAAAAGAAGGATTAAACAAGGTCAGTTATTTCTCACAAGGCTAGATTAAAATTTCCAAAATCCTCCAGAATCCATTAAAAATTTTAGAATCTACTAGAAATTTTAAAAATTAACATGGATTCAGGAATTTTAGAGGATTTTTGGAAATTCCAGAAGTTCGTGTCAAGATAATTTCGTAGTGATTTGGGATTTTTGCAGATTAATTCGGAATTTGGAGGCATCAGTGGACTCTGCACAAAACTACATACTGATCCTAATCTGGGTCTCCTCGATGATATCGATGTATTGGAAAGAAAACGGATATTCGGCAAAAATGAAATCCCGATGAGTCCTCCGAAATCCTTTATTCAACTTGTCTGGGAAGCTACCAAGAACTTTACTCTTTTGTGTTTACTAGTTCCTGCTGTTGTTTCATGGATTTGTTCGATTTGGACATCATTATATCATTCGACTGTGAATGATGATGATGATGAACAATTACTCGATTGGGTTGAATGTAGAGCTCTTTTGTTCGCCGCTATTGTTGTCGTCCTACTCACTGCTGTCAATAATTACATGAAGCAAAATCAGTTTCAAGAACTTCAAGTCAAAACCCAAACTGAAAACAAGTTTTCCGTTCTCCGTGGAGGCGAATCTGTTCGGATTCTGGCAAACGAACTGGTTGTTGGTGACATAATTGAAATCAAGCACGGTGACCTCCTGCCAGCTAATGGTGTTCTTACTCAATCCAGTGACTTGACAGTCGATGAGTCGTCTTTGACAGGTGGATCGAGCCTTGCTGAAAAGTCAGAAAATCACGATCCGATGTTGTTCTCGGGAACTCACGTCATGGAAGGCAATGGTCGGATGGTTGTTACTGCTGTCGGCGTTAATTCCCAAGCTGGTGTTATGGCACTTCTAGGAGCTATGAAAACTGATAAAAACAAAAGTAAATTTTGAATTTCATATTACAAGAAATGAGTTTCTATTGAAAGAAAATCAAAACTTTTACTTATGAAAAAAATTATTAAATTTTGTTTTTAGTTTTAGAAAATAATATCTTTAGAAAATGATACCTCAAATCCAGAAGAACCATTGACGAAAGAACAGGTTGTTCTTCGAGCCAAAATCCGTCGTTTACTTGTCAAGGTTGGATATATCAGTTTTTTCGTCGGCGTCTGTACTACTTTGATCCTCTCTGCGAGATTCATCATCCATTTCTATTATATTGAAGAAATTCCATTTTCCTTGAATGATATACAGTACTTTATCAATTTTATCATTATCGGATTTACTGTGTTACTTTCGGCGATTCCACAACCATTGCCTTTGGCAGTCATTTTCTCCTTGGCTTACTGTGCGAGAAAAGTATGTTTATTCGTAATTTAATTACTGATTACGAGCATTCCAGATGATGAA
Organism: Halicephalobus mephisto; assembly: GCA_009193035.1. Classification (NCBI taxonomy): domain Eukaryota; kingdom Metazoa; phylum Nematoda; class Chromadorea; order Rhabditida; family Panagrolaimidae; genus Halicephalobus; species Halicephalobus mephisto. Next base: position 24,518 of record SWDT01000154.1, read on the forward strand.
AGATAACAATTTAGTTAGACACCTAGATGCATGTGAAACCATGGGAAGTGCAACGACTATCTGCTGCGACAAAACCGGGACATTGACTACCAACAGAATGACAGTTGTGCAAAGTTTCATCAACGGTGAATATTAATAATTATTTTTTAATTGTGAGATGTGAGTATTCCAGAGAAATTCTACCGAGATTCAACTCCAAAATTCGAGGAACTTGATCGACGAACTGGTCAACTTCTGATTGAGGGCATTTCTGTCAACAGTAGTTACGCTTCTCAAGTCCTCGACTCTGCAGTTCCTGAACAGCAAAGACAACAGGCTAGAAATTTGTAAAAATCTTCGCAGACCTATTAAGTGGGGAGTTTCAGATAGGAAACAAGACGGAATGTGCTCTTCTTGGGTTTGTACTGGACTTGGGGAGGAGTTATGAAGACATTAGGGAAGAGATCAAAGAAACGGATTTGGTGAAGGTCCACCCCTTCAACTCGATGAAGAAATCCATGATGACCGTAATCCACCTCCCACATAACGCTGGATATCGCGTCTATGTCAAAGGAGCTGCGGACATGGTTCTGTCTCGTTGCAAGTACATCCTCGGAAGAAACAGGGAGATTCTTGTCTTCGATGCAAACAAACTGACTGAACTAAAGGATAATATCCTTAAACCGATGGCTTCTGATGGATTGAGAACGATTGGATTTGCTTACAAGGATTACGTCTTCAGAAATGCTGCTCCAAACGAAGCACTAATCTCGAGTGAACCGGACTGGGGGAATGAGGGAGATATTCGAGAAGGGATGACGGCTGTTGCCATTGCTGGAATCCAGGACCCTGTTCGTCCAGAAGCCCCTGAAGCCATTGCTAAATGCCAGAGAGCTGGAATCACTGTCAGAATGGTGACTGGAGACGACATTAACACCGCTCGATCTATCGCCGCTGCTTGTGGTATTCTGAAGCCTGAAGACGACTTCCTTGTCTTGGAAGGGAAGGACTTCAACGCCAGAATCCGTGATTCCAACGGACAAGTGAACCAAGATAAACTCGACGACATCTGGCCGAAGCTCCGAGTGCTTGCCCGAGCCGAGCCGTCTGACAAATATGTCCTTGTGAAAGGAATCATCGATTCTAAAACCACCAAGAATCGAGAAGTCGTAGCTGTCCTTGGTGATGGAATTAACGACGCCCTGGCGCTGAAGAAAGCCGACGTCGGAGTCACTATGAGTACTTCCAGTAGTGATGCTGCTAAAGAAGCTTCAGACATTATTCTTACTGATAACAACTTTACTTGCATCGTGAAAGCTGTCATGTGGGGAAGGAATCTTCATGACTCTATCGCCAAATGGCTGCAATTCCAACTCACTCTGAACGTTGTCGTCGTCTTTGTTGCAGTTTCTGGTGCTTGTGTGATTCAGGACACGCCGTTGAAGGTGAGAAAGAAATTCCCATATTATACAATCGGAAATTATTTGACTTTCAGACCGTACAAATGCTTTGGGTGAACCTCTTCATGAGCAGTTTTGCTACTCTCGGGCTGGCCGCAGAAGTACCTTCTGAAGATCTCCTTAAAAGGAAACCTTATGGACGTACTAGTTCGATTATATCTCGAACTATGGTCAAAAATATCCTTGGACATGCTATTTATCAGTTAGCTATTCTGTTTCCCCTTATATTTGAAGGTGAAAGATTCTTCGGAATTGATAGTGGAAGATGGGCACCTCTTCATTCTCCCCCTAGCGAGCACTTTACGATCGTTTTTAACGCCTTTGTAATGATGACTCTCTTCAACGAAGTCAACGCTAGAATGATCCACGACGAGAGGAATATTTTCCAGGTTTGAATCCACTTTCGTATCTGTCTAAATTGAAAACCTGCCTTCAGGGACTCTGTTCGAATCCGATTTTCTGCTGCATCTGGATTACAACCATGATTCTACAGTTTCTGATCGTTCAGTACGGTGGTATTTGGTTCTCCACAACCAGTTTGACTCTCAGACAATGGCTTTGGTGTGTTGTCTTCGGAGTCGGATCTCTCCTTTGGGGACAAGTACGGTTTTCTTATTTCATTTATTATTATTATTATTATGTTTAGATTTTGGCCACTATCCCGAGTTGTTTGTCCAAGAATGAAGTCAACTACATAAGCGAAGTTTAAGCTGTTGATCGTACCATGAGTGAAGAAGATATCGCTTTTGAAATTGAGAATTGTATTAAAGACAATTTTGAATTGAGTAATTAATTGTACTCAGTAAATGTTGATGTTTACCGAAAGTCCACCTCAAAAATAAAAATTACTACGAAATTAAAACGAATTTGAAAAACTTTTGTTTTTATTTTTTTGTGATTGTTTCCTCATAAAAGTTTTCAGTATTTGAGGTATTTTCTGAAATTTTTCTGAATTTTATAAACTTAAATTTTCTCTAGACATTTCTGAACACGAATATAAATAACTTTTTGAGGCTGTTGAGACAGAAACTACACTACATAACTAGACCGCCTCGGGGCCCAAAGTTGTTTCGACATTTCGTTGCGAGAGGATCCTAATTTTAAACATTAATAAAATTATTAAGAGTTTCTTTGGCATTTATTATTTTAAAAACAATATTCATGACCTAAACGAGCTTTTAGCATAGGTGCTTTCATCAATTCACAAGAAAATTTCGGACTAAATCCTGCTTGAAGTCAACATACACTTTTCACCATTCACAGCTCCAGAATCCGTAAACAGTTAAAAGTCGAACCGTTCATATATCAATAATTTCGAAGTAAATTGCATAAAATAAGAACTTTCTTACTTTTTTAATATGTCGGTCTTTCAATTAAACACAAAAAAAATCGCTAAAATTATCAAAAAATTTGCTTTAAAAAAACTAAAATTTTTTTTCGTAACGAAATGTCGAAACAACTTTGGATCCCGCTGTGTACTATAGAGAAAGCACCTGAAGCGATAGCCTGAATATCAGGGAGCACGGGATACTGTAGGATATGAGTGAGACTCTTGGTTGTACCGTTTTAAAATTACATAAAATCTGCGCCTTATTGTTCTACTAAAACTCATTATACTGTTGGTTGAAATAAAATTTCAAAATAGCCAAAACGAGCAGAAAATATTCGGGGAACAAATTACACCAAATTTTATACTTTATTTAATTCTTAGGGTGTCTTCTCGTCAATGTTTTAAAAAATGAAAGTGATCAGGACAGTTCCCAATTTCTCCGGAAGGACAAAAAGTCTCGACCACGGCAGGAGTCGAACCTACAATCTTCCGCTCCGTAGGCGGACGCGTTGACCATTGCGCCACGCGGCCTGGGGCAGTTCCTGATTTTTGGATTTAAAAACTTTGTTTTCTGACAAGATTTTCTTGAGATAATAAAAAATAATTTGTTTTTTTTTTAAATTGTCAATCAATTACTGACGGTTTCCTTGTTTTATTTGTGTGCTTTCTCCAAAACATCAAATCCTAGATAAAAAATACAGAAAAAACTTGTATCAGCACTGAAAAACATCTTAATGTCGACAAAAATGAAGTTTGAATGTTCGAAGCGAATATGCACTCTCTGCGAAGTTGTTAAAAATCAAACTCTCAGTCATTTTACGTAAATTTATAGTTTTTTATTTAACTCTAGTGTGAAATTTGAGGTATTGTTAGAATTGAAAAAATATATAAAATGTATAAAATGAATGAAACTCGTGGATTTCGGAACTGGAATCAGAATTGAAAATCGACATTAAAAATCAAAAATCTTGTATCCTCAGAATTTGAACACTAATCACCAACATTTACTTCAAATCGGAAATTCACACACTATATTACACTATTCTTGATGTTTTCTGTTCGATTCTAAAAATATTTTTACGTTTAGGCTTCAAAAAATACACCTACTTATAATATTCCTTATTTTCTTCCAGGAAATGAAAAAAATCTCGACCACGGCAGGAGTCGAACCTACAATCTTCCGCTCCGTAGGCGGACGCGTTGACCATTGCGCCACGCGGCCTGGGGCAGTCTCTGATTTTTGCATTTAAAAAGCTTGCTTTCTGACAAGGTTTTTTTTGAGATCATAAAAAACCACTGCCCAGTTTTTGAGCCAGTCAGTCATTCTTTCATGATTTCTTCTCTCCAAATGTCCATTTTCTTAGACCAGAAAGGAAGATAAAATACAAGAACACCTCTGTGTCAACACTGAGAACTACTTTGATATATGATGTAAATCAATATTGAAATGTTCAAGATATTCATCCGTTGCTTCTATGAAGTTGTTAAAACTGAAATTAACTTGTATAAAATCTCACAATTACTCAAAATTCCTGAGTTTGGAAGAAAACGTATTTTTCGTTTAAAGTAAAACATAAAGTTCGATGGTCTTTCTGGATGACTTAATTTTTTCGGTCATACTAGTCATACATTCTCATGTTATCAGTTACAACTAGTTTATCGATAATTTCCAAATACTCAAAAGGCTATTGAAGAACTAGTCACTCTTATTCTGTGCGATTCGTTGTTGTTTGTTTTTTAAATTTCCATTTTATTTCTTGCGAAAATTCATTCAAATTCGTAAATGTCGCTAGCGGTGGGCATACGGATCTTCACCGACAATGGCATCGGAATTCAAACTTACGATCTTCAAACAAAGGAGCTGAAAGGTGAACGGGCAGCTTGCACAAACCTCCGTGAATGTGTCGACGAAGTTGTAAAGAAATACGGTCAAAGAATTGGGAAAATCGTCATACGTGATGCTGACGAAAAAGATACCCAAGAGGAGTTTAAAAATTACAATAACCTTGTCTACATAGAAACACAAGAAGAAAGAAAACTTTTCTCCATAGTCCAGCCCATAAAATTCACAAAAGGTGATTGGATTCTAATGATAATTTCCGATTATATCGTACTATGTCGTTGTGCAGGTGTTGACAAACACAGGAAAATTGAATACGAAATCGAGGAATTTAGATGGTTCGGTCGTCTTTATAAGGATGATCTTCCATATGTTCTTAGTGTTTTGGACAAGAAAAAACAAGACCTCCATCTTATTTGCGAACACAAAATTCAAGTAATTGATACAGAAGGATTCCAGAGCGTCACCAAAGTAGCGTTCAATGTACTTGCAAGGGCACGAGCGTTCCTAGGAGACGAGGTTTACTTTATTGAAATACCAATGAAACACAGTCAGAAAGGGAAAATTGACATCGTGGATGATTGTGGTGTAATTTATTTTCCGAAACTAGTGGGAGAATACGAATCTAGAAAAGACATTGTAGGAATCGACCTCGGATCTACCAGGTGCGTCATGGGTGTCTCCAGAACTAACCAAATCCAAGTGATCGATTTGGATAATTCATCTCCTGGAGATCTCTGGACAGAATCTGTTGTTTCTTTTGAAGCAGACCAACCCTATATCGGTAAAACAGCTATAAGGAGATTCAGAACACATCCCGATGCTGTTATATTCGACTGGAAAGTGATGTGCAACGAGAAGTACAGATACTGGGGAAATATGCACGACATAATTCCTTTCAAGTTCAACCTAAAAGACGACAAAAAACCATTTTTCCAACTGAACACATCTCAAGGGATCAAAAACTTCAATATGACAGATATGAACAAAATTTTCTTGGAGAAAATGAGAGACCGAACTGTGGAGTACCAGGAACAAAAAGGAAAAAAAGTGAAGGCAGTCATCACTGTACCTCAGTATTTCCAATTATGTGAACAAGCATATACAATCGAGAACGTCATAGAATCAGCGAACATGGCAGACATTGAGGTCATTGACATCATCGAGGAGACTCATGCTGATCTGCTTTATTATTTGTCCAATAGAAATTATTCTAAATACGTCGAGGAAGGAAACACCATTGCTATTCTGGACATTGGTGGAGGAACTGGGCTTGGTCGTGTTTACGAAATTTACAATCATAACGGGAAAAAACTGGGCTTAATAAAAGATATTATTGAATGCAATTTCTCAGGTAGAGCCTTCGATCACAAAATTATGAAAGGTATTTGTGATGTTTTAAAGGAACAGTATAATGTGGACTTAGAGAAGAAAGTAAAGAATGGAGTGGATAAAGGATTCGATAAATATATGAAGCTGTCAAGTGGTGATGTAGACGATAATTCAACAGAAGTTTCAAAACAAAAAGAACGCGAACAACATTCAAAAATATTTTTAAATCTCTTGGAAAAAACGAGGAAAATTAAACATACCCTTTCCTTCGTCGAAGAATATGAGTAAGATTTTTATCGTTTTAATCGTAATTGAATACAAGTTATAGTGTTGATCTATCTATATTGTCTCGCGAAATAGAGGCATTTCATACGTTCACGAGGAATTGGTTAGAGAACTTTCTTCATTTCGAAGTTGATTGTTATTCACTGAGTACTCTTGTTGATCGATCACGCAATCTACCTTTACCGAATCTAGAAATGTCGAACACAATATTGTTATGTGGTAAAATGGTCAGACCTTACTTTTATAAGTTGCTATCGATGGAAAAAACCTCTAATTATCAACCTAAAGTAGATACAGTATTCTTGGCAGGAGGAACTTGCAGAATACCGTTTATTAAAAAAAAAATCGAAGAATTATTCCCAGGTGCTGAGATTGTTATAGATGGAGAACTGGAGATCATCACTGCTACTGGAGCCGCTGTTCATGCTTTACAAGTCCTCAGTGGAGAAGTTCAGCCTTATGTGAATGTCAGCAAGTACAATACGGTACTTGGTAAAAAGGAAGAAGAGCAGCAGAAACAACAAGAGTCTTGTGTTCGCTCTGGTAAATGTGATACAGTACTTGGTAATAAAGAAGAAATTTTGCACAAACAAGAAGAACTTTGTGTTGATACTGACGAAAATAATACAGTATCTGCTGGACAACAAGAGCAGCAGAAACAAGAAAACACTTACATACGCAATGGTAAATGCGATACGGTACTTACTGGAAAAGAAGAAGAACAACGGAAAGAGTCTCATAATGACAATGACAAAAGTAGTTCAGAAATTGTTCAAGAAAAAGAAAAAAGTAAAAAACTGTTATCCTAATCAAAAATCCCCACAATTCTGTAAACAAACAACAATATATTTCAAATTTACATTACACTTTTATTTTAAAATATATTTTTAAGTTTAGTTTTTCATATAGCCAAATAAACTACATTTCGAAATATCCATTGCCAGACAATCCTATTTTTGCCGAACTTTTTCTCTTTATCTGTCTCGCCGCGAATAGAAAAAAAACGTGACTTTAGAAAGACTGGTCTGTTTTTTCTTCATTGATTTCACAATAATTAATCTACTCCATGAGAATTCGTCATTGTTGATTGCCTCCTCCTTTATTTCTGATCCATTTTACAAGTTCGCAACGAAAAAGTTTCGGCTTTATGTGAAGATCAACTTATACAACGAGATTCTCGCTGAAAAAAAAGAAAAAGAGAACGAGAAATATTTGATTCAAGTTACTGAACTAACGTAGGTTAATTTTGCTCAGTGTATTTGGATTATCATTCATTAATTAGGTGAAAAAATGCATTAAACAGAATTGTCAATTTTTTGAAATCTTCGATTTTCGGATTAGTTCGAAATCGACAGCTTTGGTACTGAATCATAAATTTACGATGATCAACGTTACACAAGTTGTCAACAAAAAGTAAAAGTTTCTATAAATGAGCATAAAATTATCTAATGTCGTTTTCGGTTCTCCAAAATTCAAAACGCAGTCAAATATCCACTTTTTAGATTTTCTGAAAGGTCTTATTTTCGAATACAGCGGAACCTCCTTAAATTTACCTTTTATAAACACAACTCCTCTGTAAAAGCAAAATTTCTCCCGTCTCTTCGGTTGCATCTAAGAAGGTTTCATTTTATTATGTTTATTCCGATTGCTGAAAATTGATCAGATTTGGGTTAGAAAAGAACTATTTATCAACTTGATAGCAGGAAGATATACGGTATTTAAAGATGTTTGAAGTCTAGTTATTTGAATACTGTTGGATTGTGCACGATCTATTTGAGTGGAAGTCACCCAGCGTTGATCCCGAAGGGAAATACCCTGAGTACCAACGAAAAGTGTACGATTGCGGGTTGGAGGTAATTTAAAAATTGCGTAATAATTTTATAGAGTTGTGATTTATCTCGTGCCTCTGGGCCTGTAAAGTTGTTTTATATATTTGTGTCTACATGCAGATCCGGAGCCCCCAGCGACAATCCAACAATAATAAATACAAAATAAAAATTTAAAAAGTAATGTTCCATTGCAGAAATTTAACAATAAAATTTGTATGTTGACTGAAATGAGTCAAATAATATCAATGTTCGAAATATCTTTTTTTATTTATTCCGAACTCAAACTTGGGCAATTAAACATGCCGTATTTTTTCTAAAATGAGCTCCCCTCCTGAAATAAACCTCGGGACTTATTTTAGAGGGAATACAGTATTATAAATACATCATAAAATACAAACACAACATAATTGGTAAATCTTCGCTAAAACTGTCAGCAGTCTTTTCGGATCAGTGGCGTTATTGTCGTTTCAATCAACCAATGACTAAGTATTCCTTACTCATTCTGGAAAATTGTAGGAATTTCAACTTGGAAAAACATCGAAAAAATAAGTATTACGTCATCAGATTGATTTGTTCCAATTATCAGTTTCGATTTGGATCTCTTGTGGAATGTAAATGTTCACATATATCCCTTCCGTGTCGTTTTTTCGATTTTTTCAAAAACTAAACCAATGTGAATTTACTCCTTGATTACTGTAATTGAAAAACCTTACTTTTTGAGTAATATTGTAATAGACATTTTTTAATTCAACTGAAACTTTTTATTTTTCCCCTGATTCCGAGGTTTTTTGAATCCATTTCTTCATAACATCCAAAAAAAACAATAAATCTCCCTTACGTCGTCCGCTAGAGAACCCCGAGGGCACGTTTTTCCTGTTTTCTGCTGAAATCAGACTCTTCTTTGTCATCAGAAAGTGATCGTCGATAAACTTCCAGAAAAAAGATCTATCTGTAAACAGGAAATAAACAAACTGCAAGTGTTTACTTAGTAACTCACTTAACACTGGGCATCGCATTGGATTTCGGGACTGAGGAGGCTGTTTGAGCGACTACGGTATTAGGCAATTCAGCGTAAATCCTTTTTATTCTGAGGTTACACAACAAGCTCATTATCCTGAAAATATTCAGTAATGATTAGAGTTTTGTATTCCGAAAAGTGAGAGTTAAAGTTCAAAATCAGGGTTTGAGATCAAAGTTTGTGTTTTTCGTGCTAGGATGACATTCATGGATTTCTTCTATTTCGAAAAGTTATTTTATCTGAATTGATAAACCCCGTCTGGATTTCTCAAACATAACCAGAATGTCTTTTACTTCGGAAAATCCAAATCTCGACCTCGAACTTTGACTTTCGAATTCACAAAACGAAACACAAACTACAGTATACTTACAGTTTCTCCGTGTCTATCAACATCCAAAGTTCTGTTTGGATGACGAAATAGTAAATTCTGCTCTGGTTTTCCATGGCCCCGATCCCGAATACAATCCCGAGATTAATCAACACGATCAGATCAGTAGCAACAGTTTGGATCAAGAAATATATTTCTCTTCTGTAAGATTTCATTTTTGAAACAGATTTGTCTGCTAGTTGTCTTTGATTTTTGGAGAACTTTCGGAGTCCCATGAAGGTGAAAGAGTCGAGGACGATGGACAGGAAGACACTCGCGATTTGGACGTAGCCAAGGGCATAGGTCTCCATGTTCCTTCCGCAAGTCTTCGAAAAGTCATTCAGAATACACCAACAACTGGAGTAAAAGTACAGTTGACAGTCTCCTAGAACAAAAATGAATAAAAAATCTATTTCGAAATTTCGATTTTCTTAAAAAATAAAATATTTTTGAAAATTTTCTTTGTGAAAAAATTTTAATTTTAATTTTTTAATAAATTCGTTTTAGAATTTTTTTGAATGCGAAGTTTTTTGAGAATTTTCATTCTGAAATTAAAATAGAATTTTATTCAAAAAATTTTTCAAAATCAGAAAATTAAAATTTTTTAAATTATTTAATTTTTAAAAATTTTCGTGGTAAGAAAAAAATTCAAAATTACTATTAAAAATTTAAATTTTTTTAATTCTAAAATTTAAATTAAATTTTTTAATTATAAAATTAAATTTTAATTTGTAAAATAATTTTTTTCAGACATGTCATCATTTTTCGAAAATATTCGTGCTGAAATTACTACTTATTTTTAACTTTCTCCATTTTCTAATTTGTTTAAAAAATTATTAATTTCAAAATTAATGAGTTTTATAAATAATTAATATAATCTAATTTTGGATTTCTTAAGTTATCAAAATTATATTTTTTAACAGTAATCAACTGTTGTGGAACATGAATCTGGATCCGACGTGAGATTTTCTGAAGTCCATAGAAGTCGGTTTGTCTTTAAAAATGAAATTCAAATTTCTGGTACTTAAGGAAGCCGTCAAATCCCCTTTAACGGCATGGCGGAGATTATCATTATTGTTCAAATTTATTTTGTATTTATTATTATTGAATCGTCACTGGGGGCTCCGGATCTGCATGTAGACACAAATATATAAAACAACTTTACAGGCCCAGAGGCACGAGATAAATCACAACTCTATAAAATTATTACGCAATCTTAAAATTACCTCCAACCCGCAATCGTACACCTTTCGTTGGTACTCAGGGTATTTCCCTTCGGGACCAACGCTGGGTGACTTGCACTCAAATAGATCGTGCACAATCCAACAATTATCGTGTTTATTTCTTGTATTACTCTATTGTTCCCCTAGGTTTGTGATATTTATTGTACCGTAATCCTGCTGTATTAGAGTAAATTTAGAAAACTACTGTTTTCAGATTATTATAGAACTACGGGAACCGGGTTACAGTTCACACATCAACTTACTGTTAGCTAACGGAATAATGGCCCAAATGGTCGGAAAAGTCCATAAAAATCCAATTATAGTTATAATTGTTGATTTTTTGAATATTTTTTCATATTTCAACGGGAACCAGACGGCCACGAATCGGTTGAAACTTTTCGGATTGTCGGTCAATTTGGCGCAGAAATGGAGGGGAAAAATCACGAACGTCACGACAGACACGTAACCTGGACCGTCGTCTTCCGGATGGAAGAATATCATCGGAGCCATGTAAAACATAAAACAAAAAATCAAAATTAAATCAGCAATTCGTTGTGAAAGACAGATTCGTCCAAAAGGTGTGTTCAGCTGAGGTACTGTAATGAGTAATTTCAGATCCACAACACAGATGCCGGCGGCGATCAAACAAGTCTGAAAATTATTTTTCATCATTTTTTTTTTTATCATTTTTTATCATTTTTCATCATTTTTTTTATCATTTTTTATAATTTTTTTTATCATTTTTTATCATTTTTCTATCATTTTTTATAATTTTTTTTATAATTTTTTTTCATTATTTTTTATCATTTTTTTACCATTTTTTATCATTTTTTAAATTAAAAAAACTTACGATGAACAAAATAAAACTACAAAGTAAATTGTCTTCCATTTAGAATAGCAAAAAATATTTTAAAATAACAAAATTGAAAAAAATTACTTTTATTTAAAAAATAATTATATAGTTAAAATAAGCAATTGTAAAGTCTGAAAAGTAGTTATTTTAAACATGATTAAATTTCGCAAAGATTTTTGAACTTTGCTACCAGACGATTTAAATTACATATTAATAAAATTATTGATTATTAAAAAATAAAATAATAAAATTACATCATTTTAAAAAAGTAGAATTTAAAAAACAAAAATTTAAAATAATTAAATTTCAAAAACTCAATACAGTAATAAAAATTTAATTTCATTAAGATTATTAATTAAATTTTAAAAATTGTTTAAATTTTATTTAATTTTCTAATTTTTTTTAAATTCGAAAAATTCAATACAGTAAAAAAATTTAATTTCATTATGATTAAGAATTAAATTCAAATAACAGAATTTTAAAAAAGTATAATTTCAGAAATCCAAAATATGAATTGTAAACATTTATAGATATTAGAAAAGAAAAATTGTATTACTATTACTATTACTATTACTATTACTATTACTATTACTATTACTATTACTATTACTATTACTATTACTATTACTATTACTATTACTATTACTATTACTATTACTATTACTATTATTGAAAATAGAACATATTTTAGTCTTGAGAAAAACGAGGAAATTTATGATTTTATTATGACTTAGACGTCACATTTGTCTGTGAAAAATAAAAATAAATCTTAACATACGTAATAAAACTTGAAATTCTAAAATATGAAATTTCAAGTTTTATTATTTTAAATATTTTTTCGAATTTTATTCAATTAAGATTCTGAATTTTCAAGAAAATCTTCAATTTCAAGAGCAGTCAAGTGTAAGTTGAAAATAACAAGTTCTCAGAAGTGACTTAATCAGACTGTAAATAATAAAATAAAAAAGTATTTTATCAACTTTTAGAACAAATTACCAACATAAAATTCACCGTTTTCAGTTGTCAATTAATTTTTTGCATTTTGATACATTTCACATTTAATTCCGTAATTTGTCCACAAACATGTTTGAGAAAATCCCGTGATGTTTTTTTTGTCCAAAAAAAAATTGAGTTTTGAACACATACGATACTAAGAAGGTTAATGCCCTGGGGCGGTGTGTGATGCAGGACTTGGAAGTGGATAATTGATGAATTGGAAACAATTTTAACTAAATTACAGTAAGCACAATCTTCGGACTAGTTTTGTTCGTTCGTAGGTCCAAGAGCTCCAGAAGATCCAAGTTATCCAATTATGCAAGAACAGCAAGATCCACCACCAGCAACGACGATTTTGATTTGACAGCAGATTCCCCTTCATAATCTCTAGCAGCTCCTCCATGTCCTCCAGCATCTCCACTGTACCTAGCAGCGGCTCTGGCGACAGCATCCTACGGTCTTGTTCTTGATGACGGGCTAGTCGAGATTTCATGTTCATCCCATGCTTCATCAGAATATCTCTCTTGATTTTGGAGCCAGAATCCTGAAATGCGATCCAGAAACAATTCAACTTAAAAAGAAACAAATTTTCGCTCCAGGACAAAAAGTAATAAAAATGAAAGTAATTGAGTACTATTAGCGGCAGATGGAATTCTGGAGGAGAATCGAGGATGAAGATCCCAAGAAGGATAACCAAATCGTGGCCAGATAAATAACATCCAATTAAATCATTTGTAATTTCATAGAAGTTTTCTGCATTCTTAGAATTGTTATTTACTTTTTAAATTTATTATTCGACATCAAATCAAAGCTAAATTTGCAATTTACCTGCAACGTTCCTCCATATCGGCTAGAATTTTTATATTCATATTTATGGATATTTCGAAATTGAAAATAAAGATGCATATTGATTTTGATGTTACTTAAATTGCTAATGTATTTTAATCAGAGTCAAATTTACAGTTTGCTCTCAACATTCCTCTATATCGGTTAGGATTTTTATATTTATATTTATGGAAATTTCGAAATTGAAAATAAAGGCATATTAATTTTGATGTTACTTGAATTGTTAATATATTTTAATCAGAGTCAAATTTGCAATTTACCTGCAACATTCCTCCATATCGGCTAGAATTTTTATATTCCTATTTATGGATATTTCGAAATTGAAAATAAAGATGCATATTAATTTTGATGTTACTTGAATTGTTAATGTATTTTAATCAGAGTCAAATTTGCAATTTACCTGCAACATTCCTCCATATCGGCTAGTATTTTTATATTCCTATTTATCGAAATTTCGAAATTTCGAAATTTAATAAAATTTGCAGTTTATTTCCAATTTTTAAACAAATTAGTTTACTTAATTATTGTGCGAAAATTCAATTTAATTTTGACTTTGATGTTAACCCCTCTATAGACTTCGATACATATATAAAATCGATTTTTGAATCCAGTCTTATCCAGATTGTTTTCAATCTTTAAAATTCATAAATTTTTGAAATTTTACAGTTTTTTTAAATTATATTTTTTTATTAAAAATTTTATAGATTGTAATTTTCGATTACGAAAACTGATATGAAATCCGAAAAGTTAAAACACATTGATCGAAACAACTTCGAATATGATGGACAGCTGAAAATAAAAAATTGGAAGATCAGGTTTTCGAAAAATTATCTCGAAAAAGATCTACCAAAAGAAAAAAGAATTTTCGGAAACGTTTATTCCGAAAAATCCTCAGTAAATTTAAAAAATAATTTAAAACCAAAATTTTCATAATCACACATGTCGGTATACGGTATCTCTAAAATCATTTTTTAATTAAAAAATTATTTTTAGTATTTGTATATTTAAGTGAAAATTAAATATTTTGAATATTTTTAATTTTTCCAATCCCTCTGGCTGTTTTTGAATTTTTTTAAATAATAAAATAAAAAAATAAAATTTTACGAGATATCGGGGATGAAAAAACGTGAGTTTATCTTCGAAATAAAAATCTCAATCCGCAATTCTTGTTTGAATATAGTTTGATTTAATGATTTTACAATTTTTAAAGTTTAAAAACATAAAAATGTTAAAAATTAAAAAACATAAAAATTTTAAAAATATAAAAAATATAAAATTAAAAAATATAGAAATTTTAAAAATATAAAATTTATAAAATTAAAAAACATAAAAATGCTAGAAATTAAAAATATAAAATTTAAAAATTTAGAAAATTGAAAAATATAAAAATTTTAAAAATTTAAAAATATAAAATTTCATAAAATTTAAAAATATAAAAATATAAAAATTTAAAATATAAAAATAAAATTTTTGATTATAAAATATAAATAAAATTTTCAAATTTAAAAGTAGAAACAGTAAACTTGAAATTTTTATAAAAAATTTTGTTTACGATTTTCGAAATGAATAATTCCATTCCACAAAGTTCTAAATCCTGTCTTTGCGTAATGTCAAATCATTTCAACGAATTACTTTCACCATTTTTTGCAATTAGAGCGTTTTTTGCGACTTGAAACCGCAAGTTTTCAAACATGTTCACATGCTTGTTTTTCTTTCAAAAATATAAAAATTCATAAACGTCTCTTAAATCATGAGACTTGAAAGGTTTCAGTTTCGAAAATCCAGGTTTTGCCTGAGGCCAAGAAGATAACGC
This sequence comes from Halicephalobus mephisto, assembly GCA_009193035.1. Taxonomy (NCBI): domain Eukaryota; kingdom Metazoa; phylum Nematoda; class Chromadorea; order Rhabditida; family Panagrolaimidae; genus Halicephalobus; species Halicephalobus mephisto. Next base: position 39,689 of record SWDT01000154.1, read on the forward strand.
TATCGATAAGCGGAAAGGGAAATGCAGTCGTTCGAAAACAAGTTGCGCAAGAAGCCGCGCATAACGGATCCATCAAATGGTCTCTCTCATCCTCAAAGTCTCTTCAAATCAAGTTTTGCTATGTCTGACAATGTTTCGAGGGCGATCATGCATGTCTACCGGCATTTGCCCCCACAACATCAAGGATACAGGCGGAGCTGGCCAAGGTGGGCCGGAGTCCCATTCATGGTCCTTATAAAAGAGTTTTCTGAAGCCAGAATCAACAGCACAGTCGACAGCTCATCTGTCTACGGCTAATAAAGTGAGTTTTCATTAATTGACGCTGTTTCGATATATGAAATCCTAACTTCGATATATCAAACTTGGTTTCTTCTTTATCGACACGTTTTACTTATAAAAATCGAGTTTTCATATATTGAAACCTTTTGCGCATATTATTTCCCACTTTTCCCTCATAGTAAACCACTTTAGATGGACGTCAAGAAGCAAGATCACGAGGCCGAGAGCTTGAAGAAGCTCGCCTTCTTTGGAGTGGCAGTCTCCACCGTTGCTACTCTCACAGCCATCATTGCTGTCCCCATGTTGTACAACTACATGCAACATGTCCAATCCAGTCTTCAGGAAGAAGTTGACTTCTGCCGTCATCGTGCCTCCGGACTCTGGGAAGAGTACCTCAAGATCGAACGTCTCGCCGGAACCCAAGGTCGTCTGAAGCGTGCTGCTTACCACAGAGGATCTGGAATCGTTGGAAGAAGACCTCTTGCTCGTGGGGCTGCTTCCTACAGTAACGATGCTTCCGGTTACGGTGGAGCTCAAGAAGCCGCCGTTAGTGGAGGAGACGTCGCTGTTGGTGGTGGATCTTGCTGCTCTTGCGGAGTTGGAGAAGCTGGACCTCCCGGACCTCCTGGACCAGATGGTCGTGACGGAAACGACGGACAACCTGGAAATGATGGACAACCCGGACCAGATGGACCTGCTGGATCCCAACCCACAGCTGCCGATTTCTGCTTCGACTGTCCTCCTGGACCTCCTGGACCCCCTGGAAACGTTGGACCCAAAGGACCCAACGGAAACCCTGGTGCTCCTGGAATGTCCCCTCCCCCATCTCTTCCTGGACCCCCTGGACCTCCCGGACCCCCTGGACCTGCTGGACAGCCTGGATTCCCCGGAGAAGCCGGACCCCCTGGATCCCCCGGTATCGTCAACGACATCCCCGGCCAAGCTGGACCTCCCGGACCCCCTGGACCTCCCGGACAACCCGGTCCTCTCGGACCACCCGGAGGAAACGGAAACCCCGGCTATCCCGGACCCCAAGGACCCCCCGGAGACATGGGCAACCCCGGAGCCCCTGGTCAACCCGGAACCCCCGGAGATCGCGGACCGGACGGAGAACCTGGAGACAAAGGAGGTTGCGATGTAAGTTTCCCCCCTAAAAATACAGTAATCCTAATTTTTACAATTTCAGCACTGCCCACCACCTCGTACCGCTCCTGGATACTAAACATCATCACGAAAATTTCTCAGGTCTCAACTTTACAATCCTTATTCTTTCTCTTTGTCTTATATGTACAGAGCGAAAAGTTGACTGTTCCGTAGATTAGATTTTGATGAAGGTTGTGAATAAAAGGATTCACTCAAGTTGTCGGGAATCTGGGGAAGGGAAACAGTAACACCAGCTCCTTGAAGAATTCGGAGATTTTAAAAATCGGGATTTTTTTGGGGAATAATTGGGGTTTTTGACTAGTGTACTGTAAACAGCAGAGAAACAAGTGACTTTATCTTCTGTCGTGCTGGCCGGGACTAGATGGCTCAGTATTTTTACAAAGTTTACAAATTACAAATTACAATTTTTGAGGACTTGATAATAATTAGTAGTAACTATTGCGACCACCAATTCCGAAGTTCTTTTAAATGCCAAAAAACCCTTGTGGTCACGACACGAAAATAACTCTCCGAAATGATACTGTCGTTCGTCGGATGTTGTGTTCTTGGTGTTTCTTTTCACATGTACTAAGTCCTCTTCCTTTGAAGTTGTAGAGTAAGGAGTTAATATATAGTAACGATGGGCCACAACAATAACTTAAAGACAACTCCAAACTGAAATTCAAATATTCTCTTTGCGCTTTTTCTCCTTCGTTGTGGGTCTTTGTTTAGTCAGATCTTCCACAGGTTTTCTCAAATCACACCTAATTAAATAGAATCAACACGTAAGAACTTCTAATCACGGTTTTGACGTTATTTGATTCTAACTGAGTGCAATTGATGATAGGATTACAATCCAAAAAAAGATTGATTGTAAAAGGTTAAAAGTTAAAACTTTTCCGTAATCAAGGATATAGTTTGTAAACCACCGTAGGGATTGCGTCGAGTGGCCAGTGTAGATGTTTAGCATCTTGTCCTAGTCCCTGAGGATTATTACCTCCGTAACCAAGTCGTGGACTGCACCATAGTGGTGAATCTTTCCCCCTTTATGAGGTACCCATTGCCTACCGTATTTAGTAACGCCTGGGTTGGGCAAACACGGGATGTCCATGGTTTGAAACCGCAACTTTTCGAATGACCAGTGGCGAAGATTGATTGTAGCTGAATATAGTCAACGTGATAATATCTTTTTAACTGGAAACAAACATAGTTCCAACGCGTTTATTACATTCAGCTGCAATCTATCTTTTGTTGGAGTGCAATCCTGCCATCGATTGTGCTCAATTAAAATCGAATAATGTGAAAACTGTAATTAGAAGTTCTTACATGTTGGTTCTATTTAATTAGGTGTGATTTCAGAAAACCTATGTCCTCGTTTGCATAGGTACGAGACACGGTTTTCGATATCCTCCTTGCCCTTCGCTGATGTCATGTCTTCCCACTTTCAACTCTGTCGACGGTACTGTATCCATACTGAATCCTTAGCAAAACTAACAAATTTCCGATCTACCGTAATACTTGAGAAAAATTTTAGCTTTTGGTACTTATTCAAGTCCCGAAGCGATTTTCACTCTAATACTGTAAAAATCCAAACTTTCGAAATTATTTCAACTCCTGAAACGATTCTTTATTTTTATTACAAAAATCCTGAATTTCAATAGATACTTAAATTTAAAAAGGATTTTTTTAACGATACTTTAGAAATTCTAAATTTTAAAATTATCTCGAATTTGAAAATTATTTTTTTATAAAAATTTAAAAAATTAAAATTTCCGAAAATACTTTAATTCAAAATAATTCTTCTTAGAAATACTGTAGAAAGTTAAATTTTTAAAATTATTCCAAATTCAAAATTGACTTTATTTTAAAAATAAAAATTCAGAGCTTTAAAATTTAATTTTTAAAATGTTTTTTTTTTCATAAATTTTTTTTTGCAAAAACGATTTTTCGCGGTTTTTCTTTTGCAGCGGAAAAAGTAGGAAGTCGTCTATCCTAAATCTTCGAAAAAAGTCAATTTCAAACCTTTCTTCCCAAAACATCTCCAGAATCACATCTTTAAGCAGATTTCTCGCCAGATAAACCGTCAAAAAATAAAAATTGACTTGTTTCAAAGATTATCTAAACCCGTTATTAAAAAACATATGAAAAGTCATCGACTGTCTGCTGATTCAGACAAATTTGCTTCGAGATCAAAAATTAACTTCATAAATTCGTTTCGAGATTGAAAACTAAATTTATAAATTCGTTTCGAGATCAAAAATGAACTTCATAAATTCGTTTCGAGATCGAAAAATAATTTTATAAATTCGCTTCGAGATCGAAAAATGAACTTCATAAAAAATGTTTAAATTTCAAAATTAGATTCCTCAGAAATCACTTCCAAAATCGCAATATATTTAAAGAATAAAATTTTTAATGAGAAATCAATTTTCAAAAAATCGTGTCAGAACCAAATCAACTAAAAAGATGCTTTTTGAATTTTTGAAGAAATTATAATAAATTTACTTTGATAATTAAATCTGATTAAAATTGATCTTTTTTGAGAGTTAAAATCGGTTTTCTTTGAAAATTAAAATAGATCTTTTTTTAAATTAAAGTTTTTTTTGAAAATTAAAATAGATCTTTTCGAGAGTTAAAATTGTTTTTTTTTGAAAATTAAAATTGTTTTTTTTAAATTAAAGTTGTTTTTTTAAATTAAAATTGATCTTTTTTTTAAAAATAAAATAGATTTTTTAAAATAAAATTGATTTTTTTTTTAAAATTAAAATTGATCAAAAAATCAAGTTGTTCGAGAGTTGACCATAATGATTCTGTTTTCCGTTACATAATCAAACCGTGAGAAACTAGTTGTTTGGCAATCTTGATTTTTTTCCTTGGTCATTTATCAAGTTGAATAAAAATTCAAGTTTCGTTGGCAATGTCCGTCCTCATCTAGTTGAGCTCCGTGAAGAAAACAGGAATCCTAATAGGAATTCGCCAGAGGCAGTCGAGAATGCAGAAGGGATTTGAGGCGGGGATTTACAAGTTTTTCGACAAATAAAGCGTGATAGCCACGGTTTACAGTGATCTCATTTCGGAAATTTTATTTTCTCAAAATTTCTTCGGAAAATTTCCTTATTTTTTAAAACAAAAATTTCGAAAATTTGTAATTTAAAAAATTTTTGAATTTACATAAAAATAAAAAATTCTAATAAAACCAAAAGTGGTTTGAAACATCCAAAAATTACGGTAGTTTTTAATAAAAAAAAATTTATAAAATTACTGTAAAAATTATTTTTTGTTAAAAAGTTGTTTAAATTTTTAAAAATTATTTTTTTTTAAAAAGTTGTTTAAATTTTTAAAAATTATTTTTCTTAAAAAAGTTGTTTAAATTTTTAAAAATTATTTTTTTTTAAAAAGTTGTTTAAATTTTTTAAAATTATTTTTCTTAAAAAAGTTGTTTAAATTTTTTAAAATTATTTTTTTAAAAAAAAGTTATTTAAATTTTTAAAAATTATTTTTTTGAAGAAAATTTTGGGTAATTTGGAATCCATTTTTTAAGTGAATTATTTTCTGAAATGAGATAATCAAATAAAATTCCAAAAGCCGGTGTGTCACGTATTGAGAAAAAAAGTTTTATTTTTTTTGTTCGATTTTCGGTAATTGAAATACTAGTTTTAAAAATGGATTTTATCGATTTTAAATATTCTTTATTAAATATACTTTTAAATTAAATTCAAATATTTAATTAATTATCGAAAATTTAAATTTTTTATTTTACAAAGTTGTTTAAAAATAAAATTTAAAAATTTTTAATATTTATTTTTATAAACATATTTAATTTTATTTACAATGATTTTACGAACATTAATTTTAAATAAAAAATTATTTCGATTTTCATGTCAAAATTTTCGGTTTTATTTAAATATTTATTTTTAAATTTTTTCAAAGTGGAATTTCAATTTTAAACTTTTGTCGTTTTTTGACTTTCTTCGAGACTGTCCTTTATCGTTTGATCTGGATCCGTTCCAGGGATTTAAACTACCAGAATGGAGTCAGATCAACGAGACGTCAAGTCCCTTCTTGCTGAAGCGAATTCCACAAAGAGACTAGCTTTCTTCGGAATCCTCGTCTCTACGGTGGCTACCATAACCGCGGCCGTCTGTATCCCTATGCTCTACAGTTATGTCCAATACGTCCAGTCTTCCTTGCAAGAAGAACTGGATTTCTGTGTCCATCAAACCGGCAATCTCTACAATGAATTTTCCAAGTATGAATCTCTGAAGGGATTTTCGGGAAGAGTTCAGAAGAGAGAAATCCAGAAATCCCCCTTCTACTTCCAAGTGAGACCCTTGTCTACTGCTTCTTATTCCAACATCAGAAGAGCTCCTCAAGCTGGAGGTTATGCTTCTGCCCAGGCCGCTGGCTATGGAGCTTCCGGAATCAACAGTGAGCCCGTTGTGACTGCTGCTGTTGGTGGTGGATCTTGTTGTTCTTGCGGAGTTGGAGAGGCTGGACCTCCAGGTCCTCCTGGTCCTGATGGAAAAGACGGAAATGACGGTCAAGCAGGAACTGACGGACAAGCCGGACCAGATGCTCCTCAGGATAAAACTATGACTGCAGACGACTTCTGCTTCGATTGTCCTCCTGGTCCTGCCGGACCTCCCGGACTCGCTGGACCCAAAGGAGAACCCGGTCAGCCTGGAGCCAATGGAAAAGACGGAGCCGCTGGAAATCCCGGACCTGCCGGAGAACCTGGACTTCCGGGTATCGCTGGACCACCTGGATCTGCTGGAGAACCCGGAACTCCCGGTGCTCCTGGAGCTATCAACGATGTCCCCGGAACTGCTGGACCACCTGGTCCTCCAGGTCCTCCCGGACCCCCTGGACCAGATGGACTTGCTGGCCCACCAGCTGGAGCCGGAGTTCCCGGACCTCAAGGACCTCCTGGAGACGCCGGAAAGCCAGGACCCGACGGAGCCCCCGGAGAGAATGGTCAACCAGGAGAACTCGGAGCCCAAGGAGATTCTGGTGAGTTCAGATTAAATATAAAAGAAACAAATCCATCAGGATAACATGCGACACGAATAATATAATCCCAGATACAATTATTACAGAAGAATTACATGAATTAAGAAGTGTTTTAACAATTTCCAAACTAACATGAATCTTCTGTGATCCATATATCTGTGGATAGAGTATTATCTTTTGCAAAAAAATCATAATTTCCTTGGAGTGTAAAACGTAACGAATACGTAACACTTCGTTCCGAAAGATCCCATAACTTTTATCCATCACTTCGTTACGAAAGATCTCATAAATTTTATATAACTTTCAATGTTACTTCTTTCAAATGCTACAATTTTCCATAAGTATTGATTCTCCGTGCAAACCGTAACCGTTATGCTGTACTCTTTGTCAAAGTTACCAATTGCCATGAAAATTACACGTAACAGTGATGTTTGCATTCGTTACTGAAACAAAAGTTACGGTTTTTCGTGAAACAAATACAACCATCACTACTATGTGGTTTGTATGGAGAATCAATACTTATGGAAAATCGTAGCATTTGAAAGAAGTAACATTGAACGTTATATAAAATTTATAAGATCTTTCGTAACTAAGTGATGGATAAAAGTCATGGGATCTTTCGTAACGAAGTGTTACATATTCGTTACATTTTACACTCCAAGGAAATTATGATTCTTGTATATATAAACTTCATCCACCCCAATATTTCGTCATTGAAATTAATTTCTCTTTATTTTCAAAATCTCAAAAAAATTAATTCCATATTTTCAGGTTCCTGCAATCACTGCCCCCCACCACGTACTGCTCCTGGTTACTAGAGCCATTCTTTACCAATCCAATCCTCTGTTTTTTAAAGTGCAATAAACCTATCCATATTTTAAAAATAAGACGTAGATACCATAAGTCATAATGCAGCTGGCTTCGATTGAGTAGAAATAGAACCCGAAGTCGTTGATCCCTGCCCAGTACTGTACTATAAACGGAATAACTACGGTCAAAACCGACAGATTACTTCTCCCAGGGACTACAGTATGGATCCAGAAAAATATTGAAGACACAGTATACCCTACAGACGGAAACTGAAAACCTGAGCCGTGCTTCAGGAAATCGATCATCGTTACCGTACCCGGGAGAGAGATAAGTAAAGTGAAGAGTAATTTCAAAGATTGACTAGAAGGAGATTCTTTAGGGTTACGGTAAAAACAGTAAAGTAAGATCGATGTCAGGAATGGAGAAAAAAGTGAAGTAAAAACAGCAAAAGTACAAAGAACACGATTTTTCGTGAGTTGTGAATTTGACCTGGAAAATTCAAAATTAACGAAAAATAAAAATTAGGAATTTTACGTAATTTTGCGCATTTTTGATATTTTTAAATTTTTAGAAAAAGTATTTAAAACGAAGTAATCAAAACTCATAAATTCCAAATTTGAAGTCAAAATTGGAGGCTGATCTTCAGAATCCGGAGATTCTAAACTTGGAATCGAAATTAAATATTAACCTTCAGAATCCGAAAACTCCTAATCTTGGAACTTCAAAGCTAAGCTTCAATTCTGACTTCAAGTCCCGAATCTACGGATTCAATTGCTTAATTTTGGACGTTTTAAAAAAATCCAAAAATTGTCATTTTTCTTTTCTAGAGCTCCATACAAAAATGTAAAAAATTGTGTAGTTTTTAACAACTTACTCATTTGTTTCAGGTTGCTTCATCCGGCTTCTCCAGAAGTTACTCCATCTATCAGAAGCCATCCTTATGGCGAGAGCCAATAGAAGACCCACGAATTTCATAAAATACGGTACATTTAGAAATTCGAAACTGACTGCCATGACTGCAGTATGAACAAGAAGTACGGTAGCTTTCAAAAAATACATCGAACTCAAGAGTTCAAACTCAACAAAGACCAGATTTACCAGAATCAAAAAAGGCAAATAAGCGACCCATTCCAGCAGATTCTGTAAGCAACTTTTTAAAAACTCTACAGTAACCCATCACTTGCCTGTTTAATCGTACTAATCAAATCTAGTTTCACTTCCAAATTGTATTCACAGTCTTCTGAATCCAGAAAGTACAGAACTCCAGAATCTCCTTCAGAATTGCGGATTTTCAACCAACTTTTTTTTCCTTCAGTTCTGGAGAATCTTCTGATTCCACTTCTGGTTTCGAAAAATACTCTATGGATTCCTCCAACTTTCCCAGGACAAGATCTCTCTACAGTAACACGGTAGACGTCAGAACGGGTACTGTACACTTCCATTTTCACAATTCCGCGAGAAATTTTAAATTTTCTCTGAAGTCGTCGAGAAGAGAAAAAATTTGGCAATTCTAAGGGATTCTGAGATGGTGTAGAACTCAAGAACTAAAATTAAAAATAAAATTGAAAAAAATTTGGAATTTACCCAAAATTTGGAGCTGTTGGTGTTTGTGACGAAATCGGATCCAGCACAGTCATCAGGTAAGATTAAGGAATAAAAATTATCCATCGTCAAGTACCTAGTTTTTATCCTACAGTTGATTCCTCCATTAACGATAGATATCAATTCAGATCCAGAGGCTTTTCCTAAAACCAAAACTAAATCCGCATTTTTCCGGAATTTCACATATCCTTTTCCTTCGCATTTTGCGTCTTTCTGACACACTTGAAAATAATCTTTAACATTCTCCTTGACTGGATTTAGTTTTTTCAAATTTCTCTGAGGTCCTTGGAAGTGGTTCAGAATAACTAAATCAACATTTTCTCTGAACTTGGTCGGATTTTCGGCAAATTCAAAAATGATCCTTGAATTTTGTCGGACTAGTTGATTACACCAAACAATGGCCTTGTGATCGGCCTCTAGCCAAACTCGATCAATCCCAGTGGAGGAAAAATGATAGATAGTAGGTAAATCTGATTTTGTAAGGACTTCGGCAATCAGGTCGTCCTTCATTCCGCTGCTGATCGAAATCAACCTCACGTGAGAATTCAGTAATTTGGAGGAATTCCAAGACTTGTCAATGTCGTTCCAGAAGTTATACATCTCAGAATCCATCAAAATAGCTGGAATATACAAGTTGAAATTTTAAAAGTTTAAAATCAACCCACGAGGTCGCAAGTGGGGAGTCGAAAGGGTCAGTACGAAGGCCACTTTGTCCAAATTAAACCCATCTTTCCCGATAACTTGTCGGATCACGATCCCACCCATGGAATGTCCGATGAAAATAATTCCAGGAGGAGGAACCCTGTACATGTCCCAGATGTACTCGACGGCTTTCTCGAGGTAGTCCGCTTGGCGTTGGATTGCTTTCGAGTTCAGTCCGCTGAATTCCTAAATTCCCACACATCAGTAAAATCATAAAATGCAAACTTACTTCATTAAAATCAAGAGCAAAAGTGTCAAAATGAAACCCGGGATTCCTCAAAGTAGTTTTGTTTTGCAACAAGGATCCGATGGATCTCGCCTGCTTTCCCGATCCGGCGTTGCCAGGAACAAATATGACTGGAAATCCGTTTACTTCTCTCTTATTGCTGTAATTGACATAGTAAGTAAACTAATAACAAAGTTTACTTATAAAAGTAAGTAAAATAATAAAAAATTTCGCATATAAAACTAACATGAAATTTAAGTAATAATAAGCCTCGCCGTAGAGCCACAAAGAGTACCCGTAGTTTCCGTAATTGAACCCGACATCCTGAATGCTTCATGTATTAAGTTAATCTGTAATCAGTTTACCATGTATTTAGGAGTATAGTACATGTAGGTCATCTCGCAGTCGTTTGGTTCAGATTCAAAAAATCCATTTCCGAAAGAAACTATACTTCCCAAAAACAGAAATATCAGCATCACTATATGTCCTTCTCTAGCTTCTCTACCAATACGACACGAAAATTATATAAAAATAATCGAAAATAAAATAATAAAGAAGCTAAAAAAACATTATCAGTGTTCATAAAGCAATGGAAGGCCAAATTTTCCTTTCACAAAGAATTTCGGCTTTCTTCGTTATGGGAAAACTGGCCAAGTTTTTTCGTTGCTCGATGTAAACATTTCTTTTGAAATTTATTTTTTGATATAATTTTTTTCAATCTTGACCGAAATGAATTCCCGATTGCTATTGAAGCAGACCAAACTCTGGAGTATTTCTATGAGAAGATTTAACTCCGAGTTTCTGCCGGAGGGCGGCAAAGCTTTCATCAATGGTAAACTTCTTTCGATTTCTTTTTTCATATATCAATTTCACTTTATTTCCAGGTAAATGGATGAATGCCATCAGTGGAAGGACATTTGAAGTGGTTGATCCATTTTCCAAGGAGATATTGGGCGATGTAGCTAACTGCGATCCTTCTGATGCTCAGATTGTTTGTTTTCTTTTTTGACACACGAATATTGTCATTTCCAGGCCGTCGGTGCTGCTAGAGAGGCTTTCAACAAATGGGGATTCGAAACCACTGCAAAGGAACGTGGGGCGATTCTGAATCGATGGTTCCAGATTCTGACGGCGAAACAGGACAGTCTCGCGGAGTTGCTGACCAAGGAGCAAGGCAAGCCTCTGGCTGAAGCCAAAGGGGAGATCCAGTACTCTGCTAGCTTTCTGGATTGGTATTCAGGAGAAGCCAGGAGGATCTACGGGGACATCGTCCAAGCCCCGGTCCTGAACCGTCAGCACTTCCACACCAGGGAACCCATCGGGGTTGTCGCTATTATCACTCCTGTTTGTTCGTTTTTAACTACTTTTATATCAATATTTATTTCAGTGGAATTTCCCATCAGCAATGATAGCCCGGAAAGCAGCCGCAGCCATTGCCGCCGGCTGTACCCTGGTGATCAAGCCGGCTCAGGAAACTCCTTATTCCGCCCTCGCCCTGGCCCAAACCGCACAAGAAGCAGGATTACCCAGCGGCGTTTTCAACGTAATCCCTGCGGACCACGAAAACACAGCTGAGATTTCAAAGTATCTCTGTACAGCTCCAGAAGTCTCCTGCATCAGTTTCACCGGAAGCACACCTGTCGGAAAAGTGAGGATTTTTAAAAAACTATATTAGCCGAAAACTAGAGTTCAGATTTCCCCGAAATTTAACGTAGATCTTTAAAGAAGCGAAACAAGTCCGGAAAGATCTTATAGGAAAAAACTAACTATACTGTAGTTCCTCCTTTAGGATCTTTATCCCTCTCGCACTAGTTTCGAGATTTTTCTTTTTTAAATTAATCTTTTTGGTCACGTGATTCGTGTTCCAGATTAAGTTAATCTAATTAAAAACAAGGATCTCAAAAAAGCGAACCCAATCTTGCGAAATAAAACGATTATTGTGTAGGTTTTAAATTAATTTTTTGGTCCCTTGATTCCTATTTTTGTTTCCAAAAAATTGGTCTAAAAACAAAAAAGGCAAAACTACTGTGATAAATGAAACAATTTTTGCAGAATAATAAAATTCACAGTTATTTTATATCATTTTTTGAAATCAAATCTTCGAAAAAAAATAAAACCATATATTGATATTTATCGTAATTTTTATTTTATTGTAATTACTGTATTTCAGCTTCTTCTTTCCCAATCGGCTTCCACTGTCAAGCGTGTGTGTCTGGAACTCGGGGGAAATGCCCCGTTTATCGTGTTTGACTCTGCCGACCTGGACGTCAGTGTTCAAGGCTTGATCGCTTCTAAATTCAGATGTTCTGGTCAGACTTGTGTATCTGCGAATAGAATCTACGTCCAATCAGGAATCCACGACAAGTTCGTCGAGAAACTCAAGGAAGCCATTTCGAAGTTGGTCTGTGGAAATGGATTAGATCCTAAAACCACCCAAGGTCCTTTGATAAACGACAAAGCCATCGAGAAAGTCAAATCCCTCGTTGATGACGCTGTAACCAAGAAAGCTACAGTTATCTCCGGAGGGAAAGTCATCGAAGGAACAAATCTCTTCGAACCAACAATCCTAACCAACGTCACAGAAGCCATGGAAATTGCAAATGTTGAAATCTTCGGTCCAGTTGTTGCAATTCAAAAATTCGATTCAGAAGATCAAGTTCTCAAAAGAGCCAACAACGTCCGTCATGGTCTTGCTGGATACATCTTCACCAACGATTACAAACAAATTTTCCGTGTTACCAGAAGACTCGAAACAGGCATGATCGGCATTAACGAAGGAGCCATAAGTGCTGCAGAAGGGGCATTCGGTGGAGTCAAGGAATCTGGTCTCGGCAGAGAAGGAGGACGTCAAGGAATCGACGAATTTACCCAATGGAAGTACCTGTGTTTAAAAACATGATCTAATTCCCAATGCCAATCTTGCCATATTAGTTGTAAAATGTCCAAGTTTATCCAAGAATAGACACAAACATTGAAAACGCGCCAACTAAATCAAAAATGCAATCAAATTTAGCTTTAAAACATTAATCAAATACACGCATGCACTTATAGAAGCAAGCGGGGATTTGAGAAAGAGGAGAAAGACCAGAAAAATTAAAACAAATAATTCTTGCATTATTCAAGCCTTCAACTCACTAAAGTCGACAGGACCATGGACATTTCCGGCGACGGGTGCTTTGAGAGTAGATTCCCCTTCCCTCGTATAGAGATCAAAGTGTCCCATTAAAGAAGCCATCTGATCAGGATTGTAAATTGGTTGTTCTCCGATTTTCTCGACCGCCTTGTTGAGAGCTTCGTTCTCAAGATTTTCATTTTCACGTTCATGCAGATCCACTTCATCCGCTTCCGATCCATTGATCGAACCCAAGACCGACTGACTAGGGGACATTCCAGCCCATTCGTATAGAGAACGTTTCCAAGCCCTCATCTGGGCATCCCAGGATCTGCGGGAATAATCGATAAACTTGTTCGGGGTCTTGGGATGAACCCCCTTCTTTCTTTTGTGCTTGGGAACCTCAGCCACATAACGTTGATAGACTTCTTTTTCTTTGGCTTTTTCGATTTCCTGAAAAAGCAGTTACTGTAACAATTGCAGGAAGAACCTTTACCTTTGTTCGTCGTTGCAAAGTGACTTCATCATAGCACCATCCCTGCTTAGGGGTTTCCCAGCCTTCTCTGGGGTTCGGGCTCTCGATGGGCTTGCTCATGTTCTTTCCTCTACGGGAAGGGGTGGAATAAGCACTGCTCGCTCTGGACTGGCTCATCTCCTGCTGAACACTGTTTCTAGAAGAACAACTTTCTCTCGAAGGAGTGTACATCCTGGCAGTTTTTCGCGGGATCCGGCCAGGAGTGGTGTCAGTTGTAGCTGTGGAACTGACGCTCAGTCTTCTCTTTCTTCCGCCTTGCTTGTCCGGAAGCTCGGGAGACCCGTCTTCGTTGAAAACTACGGTATTCGAACGACCAGTGGCCTTGTAGTCGACTTCAGGAAGCTGGACTCCTTGTTTGGCGGCGTCTTCTCTGAGAGCGTCAATCTGGGCCTCAATCCCGAAATCCCTCATGCCGGTGTTCTTCTCCCGAAGACGAGCAGAACGCCGAGCAAGAAGGATATTGGTCAAATTGGCCATGGTTTTTTCGAATTTAGGAGTTGGATCGGTTTTCTTCGGAGCAGCAGCTTTACGAGTTTTCTTGACCGAGACTTCCGCTTCTTCTTTTACTTCAACCCTGATTTCTTCCTTAACAACTTCCTCTGTTTCAAGAACGAGCAAATCTCCACTGTCAGGATTCGTTTCCGGTAAAGTCGGAGGATTAGGAACCGGGTCGCTTTTAGCAACAGAACTCGAGCACTGGGTGGCTTCATTACTACTGTCATCGTACATCCAATCTGTCCAGGACTGACCCTTATGCTTATCCAAGATGCTAAAGTCTAACATCCTTCCTTTTATCGGTGAAGCCTAAAACAGTTACTGTCACTATTTTAATAATCAAACAACTTTCATTTTTGGAAATCACCTCAAAAATACCTCCTCAAGCCTTGAAATCTCTCAATTTATATATCAACCTTATAATCAAAGTGGATTTTTGAGCAATTTTTACTATAAAAACCGGAAAATTTACATCACTGCGAAATTGTCTCGCCGCGAATCTTCAGAAGCCGTAGTAGCCTACAGTTGCGGTTTTGCGAAACAGTAATTCCACAATTTCGTGTTTTAAAAATAAAAATTACAAAAATTCAAACCTGTGTTTTAGCGGTAGGTTTCGTAATCGGACTTTTGCTCTGAATTCCCCATGGATTCTTTGGATCACGACCACTTTTACGAGGTGTTACTGGTTTCTTTGGAGACATTGTAACGACCTAAAAACATATATTAATAAATTAAAATCAATACAATAGAAATATAGGGAGAAAATAAAACGCGACCATTCAAACAAAACTGAAAACATGTTTTGGCGCCAAAATCGCGCGAAGAACCAAATTTGCGCGCGCTACAACAAGGAAGCTGGGAGAAATAGAGGCAAATCGGTCTCGGCACCAGACTGCTTTGCCGCAAACGAGGTCACTCAATCCAAGTTAATGGCATCCATTGTCGTAAAAAAAGCCAAACGAGGAAAACCTGGCCATGATCCAAAGGTAAAAAATCGATAATTTTTCCGCCTAAAATTTCGCACAATTCAAACTCCTCAGAACAATAATATCAAATTTTTTCATTTTCCATAAAATCAACAATAACAACGGATAGACAAAGTAGTCAATTCCACTGTCTTCAAAGGTAAAATCGTCTTCTGCTGGACTCCATTTCATGACGTTTGAGAACCCACTCGTATTCTCCCTCCATCGGATCGAAAGTTCCTCTTTGTAGCCACTTCAGTCTCAATGTGAACCTCGGTCCGAGTTCGTGAAGCGCCGCCTTCTCTCCTTCCCGCTTGAACTCGTACCGGTGGTGGCGGAAAAAGATGTAATCTCGTTGATTGTGCCATGTGACCACTCGGCGTCCGGTAAAGTTAGGGTCCTGGGGGAACAAGCAGACGAACATCCGTGAAATCAAGAGACCTAGACGAGTGTTAAAGTTGTTAAGGATGACTTCTGGGTAATGGCTAGTAGTTTCACCGACACCTTTGATGTCTTTCGGATAAGTGAGGCTGTTGATTTTGAAGTACGCTGTCGGGCCTTCTGGGAGATGACAGAGGATCATTCCATCTGGAACAAATAAACATGGTTTTTTAGATTACTTTAGTGATTTACCTGGGAGGAATTTCTCTCTGTTTTCGTGGATAATAATCAGATCTGTGAATCCCTTCTCAATAGCCTGTTTTACAATTTTCTTGACAGGGATGCATCTTCTCGGGAAACACTCTGCGCCAGGAATGATCTTGGTCAAATCGAAGCAAAATTTGTGGGTGTCGACTCTGGCTTTCGGAGATGTAGTGATGATCACCTTCGGAGTTGTTTCCCTGTTGAAATAACTGGCCATCTGATCGTAGTCTTGGTCATGGAGGATTTCCTCGTCGTCGGCATCGACCATAGTCACGTCGGCCTCTCTCATGTTCTCAATCGTCTTTGGTTTTTCCTTTGGTGAGGCTTCATCCCCGAGCATTTCACGTTCCTTCTTACGTTCTTCCCGACGTCTACGTTTCTCCTAAAAGATGGGGTTTGCAAAAACATCGGGAATTTAAACAAACTCACTTGACTCTTCATTTTCTTGATAATTCTCGCTCTATCACTTCTAGGAGTCTTTTCTTTCAGCTTCTCAAATTCCAAGGTGTCCTTGAAGCCTGCATCTCGGACAGGATCCGTGATTAGCTGTTCTTTGGATTTGAAACGTTTACCCATGTCTAAAAAGCCTATAAAAAGGATCCTCATATAAAATTCACGTAGATCACGAATGAATATACTAAAGTTTACTTCTCGAAAAAGACAAAAATTCAATTGGATAATGCAAATAAGGATCGTAGGACACCGACGATAAGTTCAAGTTTGGTGTTTCGAAACAAATTGATAAAGAAATTTGTTCATATATGAAAACTATGTTAAATGTACAGTAACAGGTACGAGGAAGGTAAATGGGCGAAAATAAAGTAAAAAATAGGGAAATAAAACGAGAAAAATAAAAGTAAACGAGGAAACAGAAAAACGAGACGAAAAACACAAGCGGCGGAACTCTCGAAAAGAAAATTTTCTTTCAGCGCTTTCTAAAAAAATTGAATTTTTTGAATAATTTTGTTTTTATAATAATTATTTTTTACTACGATGTCTTGTAGAATTTTGAATTTCACAATTTTAAAATCAATTTCCCGAACAATTTGAATATAAAAAATTTAATTAAAAACTGAAAATTAAAAAAAAAATTAATAATTTTAAAATTCATAGATTTTTGAAAATTGACAAATTTAAATTTCAAATTTCAGAAAAATAATTTTGAAGATTTTTGTTTTTTTCTGAATGGAAAACTTCGAATTGTGTTTTTATCGAAAATCAAAAAAGTTTTAGGATAAACAGTACTACAGTATCTGCAACATTCTATGATGAAATAATTTCCTAAAATAAAAAAATTAAATAAAAATTAACAAATTAGAAATTAACAAATATTTTGCAATGTCTCTACTGTAGGTGTAACCAATGGGACATTTCGAGTAATTTTCTAAAATTATTACTGTACTATTATAAGAATCGAAAATAACTACTTTTACGAAATTATTTTAAAAAGAATTTTAGTTTTCAGAAAATACAGTAGCCTAGATGATAATTTTGGTTTTGTATGGCGATTTCGTAATCATGTTAGAAAAGTTGAATTTCCAAAATTGTCTCGACACGAATTTCTAAAAACTAAAAACTACAGTAATCTACATGGTAATTTTGATTTTACGTGATGATTATTTCGTAACATTCATATTACAAAAATTTAGAAATCAAATTTTCGGAATTGTCTCGACACGAATTTCTAAAAACTACAGTAACTTACATGATAATCGCAATTTTTTATTATTTTGTAATTTTATTCGATTTCATAATCCGTTTTGGAATTGTTCTTCTTAGATGGATCTAGAAAGTCCTAAATTAGGGCTATATAGAGCACATAACCTTCCGTCCACCCCTAAAATTGAAAATTATATATGAAAGTAGTTTCAAATATTTTAAAAATCATAATAAATATCTGTCGGATCCACTAAAAGCGGATTTTCCTGTTTCAAAAAATCCAAAAAATTAAATTTCAAAAAATATTATTTCGAAAAAATCCAAAAAATATTATTTCGAAAAATTCAAAAAATTTAATTTCGAAAAATTCCAAAAAAGCAAAAACGCCAGAGGGGATTCCTGTCCCAGACAGGAAACCGGTGATTAGATTCTTGAACGGAATCAACCATTACTGAGGTTATTACTCTCTTTTTTGTCGTTTGTTTCTTATCCAAAGCCACATTCCGTCACAAAAATTTTGTGTTCATCGTGTCCAGCACTTTTCGAAAGACAGTTTTCTCTTTCGTTCCGTCGACAAGTAATCATTGAACCTGTGTCCCTATGTAATCGATTAAATTTCAATCCAACGTCAATATTAGTCCTGTTTGAAAAAAATATTTCCGTTGCCTCCATCATCATCCAGGCTACAAAAATGGAAAATCGGTTTTGTATTGTCTGCGGAGATACCAGAGAAGTAAAAAAACACTACGGAGTAGATTGTTGTGAGTTCTTAATTGTCATATATTATTTATATAAGAATATAAATATAGAAAAAATAAAAAAATAAAATTTAAATAAAAAATAAAAAAATTTAATTTTAAATAAAAAATAAAAAAATTTTAATTTTAAATAAAAAATAAAAATGTAAAAATTTTAATTTTAAATAAAAATATAAAAATAAAAAAAATTCACTACTGTACATTTTTAAAATAAAAATATTTATAATTATATATTTTTGGTGTTTTTATTATTTTTAATAATTATATTTATAATTATATATTTTTAGATTATTTTTATAATTTAATTATTTTTAATAATTATATATTATTTTTATAAAAATACTTATAATTATACAATTTTAATAATTATGTATATTTTTTAAATGCCTACAATTTTAGTTTTAAAAATATTTTTATATTACTTTTTAAACATGTTTATTATTATTTTTAAAGTACTTTTACTAATTTTCCAGGTTATGGCTGTAAAGCTTTCTTCAGAAGGACAATCAATGACGGGAAAAAATACACTTGTGCTAATGAAGGAAATTGTTCGATTGACAAAAGTGAGTTTTTCATTTATCAAAAAATAAATGTTTTTTTATCGAAAACCGACTTTGTTTACGATATTCACTTTAGTACTTTATCGAGAATTTTTCAAAGCAATTACAATATAGGATTTATAACATTGTATACTCAAGCTTGGACTCCTTTATTGTTCGCTTGCGTTCGCGCATCTCAGCCTTTATGGTCATCTTCAGGAGATTCTTCCTCTTACTAGAATCATCTTCAGGGAATTCTTCCTCTTACTAGGATCATCTTCAAAGAATTCTTCTCTTACTAGAATCATCTTTTCGGTCCTTCTGACCTTGTTTCTTTCTTTGATGAGTGCATCTTAATCATTTGTAGTCAGATTGCGGCTGGCAAGACCTGGATCTGCAGTCTTCGGTCGGGAATCGAACCCGAGTCTTGTAACTTTGCATTCACGTATACTACCATTGTACTACTGAAGTTACGACATTCAATCTACTGTATAATTCTAAAACTTTATAAAAATATGAAAAAAAATTAAATTTCACAATTTTCAGTCTTAAGTGGAAAATTTAAAAATTCGTTTTGAAACAATTTTTACGAAATTTAAAATTTTTAATAATATAATTTATAATCTACCAGATATTTTTAAAATTCTGTGAAATTATTTAAAAATTAAATTTCACAATTTTCAGTCTTAAGTGGAAAGTTTTTAATTTTTATTATATTTGTTTTGCAGCATCCAGAAACCGCTGTCGGTCTTGCAGATTCCAAAAATGCCTTTCTGTCGGGATGAACGAGAGCAATTTGAGGGATTTCAAGTCCAAGAACCCCGTAGATCCCTCGCCGATCCCCTCCACGTCGGACCAAACAAACGGGAAAATCTCACCTCCGTGGTCCCACACCACTCCGGTCAGGGTCTCTACCCTCTCCCGGAGTGGAGATGTGTCTGGATTGCTGGATTCTTTCCATTTGAGGTCTTCAGAATCCACCAACTTACTTGGATTCTTGACGGCCATGACCAGGACTTGTCTGGATACCTACGACCCTAACTTCGTGAACTTGACGAAAGATGACTGGCAAAAGTTGGAGAAAAATTTCGGAAGAACAATATCCTTGGCTGAGGGTCTCAGAAGTCCAGAACTAGTCTGTCCAAGAACGAAATGGGACTGGTCTTGCTCGAGAGTAGCCGAACCTTCCGACTTCTCCTTCATGTGGTACAGGTTCTTCGTGGTTGTGGCGGACTGGGCGAACAGCATTCCTCAATTCAGGATGCTTCCCAAAGACGACCAATTGCAGTTGATAAAATTGAATTTTGTAAATATTTCAATGACATTTTTGATGTATTTTCTGTTGAAGAATCCAGTTCTGAAGGACAGCATCCCCATGGGAAACGGATCATACGTGTCCAAAATCGAGAAACAATCGATGTATGTTTTAAAAATTCCCCCAAAATTAAAATTAAAATTAAAATTAAAATTAAAATTAAAATTAAAATTAAAATTAAAATTAAAATTAAAATTAAAATTAAAATTAAAATTAAAATTAAAATTAAAATTAAAATTTATGATGGCAAAAATCGGATGATATTTTCTGCAAGTTTTGTATTTTTTTAGAATCGACATATAAGTGGATTATTATTATTTTTGACTTTTAGATATTTACTTTTATGGCATTTCTAAAAAGATCTATCTCCCAAAAACAGATAATTTTTAAGTTTTTTTAAATTTAAAATTTTTTAAAAATTAAAAAAATTTGTTTTTTAATTTTCGATTATTAATAATTAAAAAATTTTCATAGAAAAATAGATTTTTTTTTTGAATTTCTAGGTAAAATACTTTTATTTTTTTATAATAGTATAGGTTTTCGAATTTTAGTTTGAACAAGTTAGTTCGGGCTTCCCTCGATGCCTACGGCACTCATCTCTTCATCCCTATGGCGGAACTCGACGCGGATTCCACAGAACTCTCTCTCTTGGCGGCGATACTGCTCTTCCAGTACCACGAAAACCTTTCTTCAGAAGGCCATGTTCTATGTAAAGATTACATAGATAAATTGTTTGATGCACTTTTTGAGTACCAAAATCTCAGATTCCTCCAGAAGTCAGCTGTGGAGAAAAGCAGAAGACAATCCAAGCTTCTGATGACCGTTGCCAGGATCTCCCAGATCTGGGCGATGGAAAGCGATATCCACCTGATGTTATCCACATTCGACGAAATGAACATTGACGGAATTCCAAAACAATTATTATTCTGTGATTTTGAATGTAAAAAAAAATAAAAAAAAATAAAAAAAATAAAAAAAATAGAAATTTTACAAACTTTTCAAAATTATTGAAAACATTAAATTTTTTAAAATAAAAATCTAACAAGATACTGTATATTTTAAAAATAATTTTAATTTTTTCTTTGATTTTAAAAAATTAAAATTTGTGAAATTTAAAAATAAATTTAATTTTAAAAAATTGCAATTTTATATTTTTTAAAAATTACTAAAATTAATGTCTGGAGAAAATTTAATTCATTAATTGTTCAACAGTTCTTCCAGACCATTTAACGCTAAAATTATTCCTTATATGTCATCATGGGTTCCGCGACAGTTGTCTCTAGCGACATTATCTCCCTCTCCATTTCGCAACATTTATCTTATTTATTTAATTTTCATATTAATTTTTTCATAATTAAATTAATTTAATATCTTAGTTAAGTAGGAAAAATTAGTTTAAAAAGAAGTTCGAAATTAGAGAGAGTCGAAAAAGGAGAACAATGGGGAGCAAATGTCGCTGGAATTGCACAACATTATCTCCCTCTCCATTTCGCAACATTTATCTTATTTATTTAATTTTCGTATTAATTTTTCCATAATTAAATTAACTTAATATTCTAGTTAAGTAAAAAAATAAATTTAAAAAGAAGTTCGAAATTAGAGAGAGTCGAAAAAGGAGAACAATGGGGAGCAAATACCGCTGGGGGGACTGTCGTGCAGCCGTCGTCATGTACCCTCGTGATTTTTGACCCGTTGTTAACTGATTTTTCCTTCAATCGATTTTTGAACAAAAAACTTCCACTACCTATCGAAACCAAATGATTTGCGCTGTTTGTGGTGAGGAAAAAGAAGTCCGAAAACATTACGGAGTTTCTTGTTGTTATGGATGTAAAGGATTCTTCAGGAGATCTATAAATGAAGAAAGGAATTATGTCTGTTCAAATGAAGGAAATTGCGCTATTCTGAAAGGTCTGTTTTGCTTGCTTTAATCAATAGTGAAGTTGGTCGATTTCCAGCTAGTAGGAATCGATGTCGAGCATGTAGGTTCCAGAAATGTCTCTCAGTCGGGATGGATGGAAACCGATTGAGAGACAGTAAAAGTCAGATAAAAATCCCCGACACTCCGAATATTCCTAACCTTACACAAGTAGACTCATCTTCATCTTCTGATGTCGACCCATGTAGTCAGAATTTGATAAATTTCCTCTCTTCCATGACTAAGAGGTCTTTGGAAAGCTTTGATCCTCAGTATTCTGAAGTCATTCCAGACCAGTGGCCTCAGCTTTGTACAATGTGCAATCGCAAAATCAGCTTGATCGAAGGGATAAAGAATCCTGCGAAAGTTTGTCCCAGAACAAAAATGGATTTTTCGTACTCTAGACCAGCTACCAAATACGATTTGTCTTTTATGTGGTACCGATTCTTTGTCGCTATTGCCGACTGGGCAAATGGTATTCCTCAATTCAGAATGCTCCCAGAAGCCGATCAGGCACAATTATTAAGACTGAATTTCACAACATTGTCTGTCATCGTTTATCTTCATTTTCTGGCTAAACCAGATGTAGATTCATTTAAAGTACCTATAGGAAACGGATCATATGTACATACACAACAAGTAAATGGGTAGGTTCATTGGTAATTGTTCTAAAGAGATGTTCTAGATTGCATAGATGATGATATCTTTGAATTCGAAAATAATTGTTCAATACAGAGTAATTTGGCTTCGAATTTCCAGCTACTAGTTAGATAACTCCATAGTGCATACTTTGCGCCAGAATTCAAAGATATTTCTCCATGTAGAAGAGAATTAGAGACAGTTTTGTATGCCAACTACTACATGAAGATTTCAAGTTCAATAAGTTTCTTCAAAATCCTTCAAAATTATGTTCTCATAGCACGTTAGTTAACTAAAAATATCTTTATTCTTCAGAATCTAAGCTTTTAAAACTTATTCCTAATGAATAGTCTCGAATTTGAAACCTCAATGACATGTACAGTTTACCCCCATTGGTCCTTTATCCCAAGTGTTGTGATTTGGTGTATAGGGAGCAGGGGAGAGATGTACTTGAGTCTTTATAGAATGACGTCACGGTCTTTCATCGGTATTATTAAACAATAACACAACGATATAAACTCTGTAGGATTACGGTGATAATGCTGAGACCACCTAACCAGAGAGTATCACCTGCATGATGTCTCCTCAAGTCCTAACACTTAATAATTCGAACTTCCGTAAATGGTCTTTAACGTCTAAGTTTCGTGAAAACTTCCAGTTTCGACGAGCTCCACAGCTCCATCAACCATGCCTACATCCAGCATCTGATCCATCCCTTTCTGGAGATCGAGGCAGATGCTTCTGAGTTCGCTGTCATAATCGCTATCTTTCTCTTCCAATACAACGAAGATCTCAGTCCTGACGGCAGGAAGATAGCGGAAGAGTATACAGACAAGCTTTATGATGCCCTCTATGATTACCAAATAATCAGATTCCCCAGTTGTTCTCCGAAAGAACGGACTCGGAGACAAACTAAGATTTTGATGATCATGGCCAAGATGCCTGTATGTTAAATTAAATTTTATTCAAAACCAAATCACACATTTCAGCAAATTTGGGCAGCTGAAAGCGACATTCATCTGATGCTGTCGACATTCGATCAGATGAACATTGACGGCATTCCCAAAGAGCTTCTGTTTTATCGGTTTGGACTGAAGACAGATTATCCTTTGGTTTGAATAATACATTCCGATCCACTTGCAAGGCGGTTTTCAAGGTCTTATTTGATCATCTCAGAATTTTCAAAAATAATAAATGAACTCATTTGATTTTCGTATGAATAAATTTTTTATAAATTCATCGACGAAATAATATCGATAAAATAAACAGTAATTGTAAAAAAGTAATTTGTTCAATTTTGGTCTCCACACAAATATAAATTGATTTCAATCTCGTTTTTGATTATTTTTTACTTTTTTATGTCTATCAAATTTCGTAAGTTTCCTATTTATCAGATATAAAAAACCAAAAAAATTAAAAACAATATTAAAATTAACAAATTCACCATTCGTGTCAGGACCAAAGTTGAGCAATTTTATTTAAGTTAATAATCCAAAAGTTAATCTGTTTTTTTAATTTTACGGAATTCGAAATCCGTAAATTTACATTTTTGAGTTTTTTTAAACTAAATTCCCCTAAGGCATTCTAAGTAAAAACAAGCAATACACGCGTTTTTTAGTTGAGTGCGAGATTTGGTGCAGTCAAATTCGGTGCTGTTAGTTTCCAAGCTGAAAATACTGGAATTGATAGGTCAATTTTTGTTAGACATAACTGACCTATCGATGGACGAAGATTCCAGAAGATGAGACCGAATGGTGTACTTAGGTCTGCCCCTTTTGCTCTTGACTTTGTCGGCAATCCAAGGTCCTCGAAAATAGAGCATCTGGGATTCTCGTTTTGAAGGTTCTCCATCGATCGTAGGAACTAGAAATAATCGATTTTTTCGAAAAAGTTGGATTGTAAGACAGTAATCTCCTGTGAGCACTGTCTTCCTTCGGACAGGAAAGTTTAGTTTAAATAACCTTCTTCAAGTGGCGAAATCTCAGTTGGAATAAAATCATTCAGATTCCATATTTTGGGAAATCTATTTTGATCAATTTTTAAATTTTAAAATATTTGTATTCTGTGCTTCAAATAATCAAAGTTGAAAATCAAAATTCGAAGTTAAAATTAGAATTTTTCGTGTTAAAAAATAATTTATGAGTCATGTTTGAATTAGAAAAATCTAGTTAAACTTTAACTACCAATTTGGATAAGTTTTTAAAATAAAAAATTATAGATTTTTTTAAATGTAAAAATCCAAAATTCTACCTCGAACTTTAAATTTTTACATTATGATGATTTTTATAAAATTTTTATTTCAAAAATTTATTTTCTGTGTTGTAAATTGGCAGTTAGAACCTGATATTTGGATATTCTCAATCCAAACATGACTCATAAGTTGTGTTTTAACACGAACAATCCGAATTTCGACCTCGAACTTTGACTTCCAACTTTAATAACACGAATCACTTTACTTATTTTTACTTATTTTTATTTTTATTCTTATTTCGAACTATATAGAATTTACAAACAATAATACAAATCACTGTTTTATAAAAATTAGAACTCAGAGTTCAAAGTCGAAATTTGGACTTTTCGTTCTGAGACGACTTTAAGGTCATAATTGTGTTCGAAAAATTCACAAAAATTCTATCAATTTAGAAAATTTTCTAAAATAGGAAAAAATTAATATTTTTTTAAATAGAAAAAAATTAATATTTTTTGAAATAGAAAAAAATTAATATTTTTCGAAATAGAAAAAATTAATATTTTTTTAAATAGAAAAAATTAATATTTTTCGAAATAGAAAAAATTAATATTTTTTAACACAAAAAATTCAAATTTTGACTTCCAACTTTTGTAAAATAAAATAAATAATTTATTAAAAAAGATTTTTCAAGACGTGGATTCTGGAAAGTTGTATTCCAGTCGAGACTTGAACACTTAAGAATTTTATGTAAATTTACTTTCTGGTCGAGAGAGGACAAATTTCACAAAACAGATTTCTACCAAATACCGAAAAAACCAACTTGTGATTTTTCTGCCAATTCTGAATTTCAAACAACATTCGCATTCATTTTCGATCGGTTTCATCCATTTTTCGTTCGTGTCTTTTTGGAAATCGTGTAAACTAGAAAAATGATTCAGCATCAGCCATTCAGAAAGTAAAATTTTTAGTTTTTCTTCGTTGAATAAAATTAATTTTTCTTCAGAAATATCCGGCAATAACAATCTAACAAGATCTTGAAGATCTGATTTCTGAAGTCGGAATATAGTGGGCATCGTGTACGTAAGCAAAAAACAGAAAGAATAAACTGGTTGGAGTACGTTAAGACAAAGCTAAAAAACAAACAAGATTGTTCTCGAGGAAACTTCCTGGTGTTAGCACCGGTTCAAGTGGGGTATCTCAGGACTGGAGTGATCGAGGACAATCCGAGGGAAAATCCAACAAACTTTAATTATAATCTTGTTTAAAAAACTTAAATTTAATCTTGTTCAAAAAACTTTAATTTAATCTTGTTCAAAAAACTTTAATTTAATCTTGTTCAAAAAACTTTAATCTTGTTCAAAAAATTTCAATTTAATCTTATTCAAAAAACCTACAGTTTCCATTCAGGAATTTCTGAATAATTTTAATTTTTTTACTAAAATTATTTCGAAAAAATTCTTTAATTTAAAAAATTATTAAATAATAATTTATTTCTGAAATTTCAATTACTGTCGAATTTCCGACAAATTCAAATAAGTCTTCTACAGTATTTTTGGTAATTTTAAAAACCCGAAATTTGGATTTAGATGATTAAAAATGTTCAATTTTATATATTTACGAAATTTAACATCATTAAAAAAACCAAAATTTAAAATTTAAAAATAAATCAAATTTCGAAATGATTTTTACAGTACTTAATTATAAAAAATTCAATATTAAAAAATTATTTATTTTTATTTTGTTAAAGAATTATTTATTTTTTTAAATAAAAATTAAAAAATTCAAATAACTTTTCTAAAATAAAAAATTAAATTTTTTCATTGATTTTTTGTCATTCCTTCCCATTCTTTTTTTAGTCCATTAAAATGTTCATCCATCGTTGTAGCCGCTGGCAATTTATTTCCCAATACAGTAACCACCATAGGTTTGTTGTTTTCGATCTCGACAGGTAGATCTGTGTTTTCAATTTTGGCGAATTTCAGTTGCAATTTGAAGTAAAAAACGGAACAGAAAATGAAATAAACATTATAAAACTAAAAATTTTAATTTTAATTTTTTTATTTGAAATCGGAGAACTTACTACGTAAAAAACAGCTTCTGATGCCTGTAATTCGTCGGTAACGGCCATTGCTACGCTGTTCGTGATAGGACTCAAGACAGTCACACCGGCCATGAGGATGATGTAGGGTCTGACAATTAGTAGAATCTTGATGTTTTCGACAATTTGACATCTGGTTGTTAAGTTGTATCCTTCAGTGATTAACTTCTTCATTTTCTTGTTTCTTCTGTCCAAAACCAAGAGCAAAATGAGAGTCAAAAAGTTCATCGACAAAGAAATAATTACCAGGTGATTGTAAAGATCGAATTTAACTAAAACGGTAGGATTGTAATAAATATAAAAAACTTGACAATCTAATAAAAGATCAGAGATTAAAAGAATTAATTCCTAAACTTAGATGTCTGATTCCATTCTTACGATAGAATTCAAATAAATAAATTTTTTTTTGCAAAAAATTTAGAAATAATTTTTCGAAAAAATTAAAATATATGTACATAAAAAAGTGTAACTTTTGGTCCAGTAACAGAAATCGTCACTATTATGTTTTAATTTTCGTCACAAATGTCAAATATTTATAAAATATGTAACGATTGTATAACTTTTTCGTCATATTTCGCAATTATTACAAAATCGAAATTTACTCTTTTTGTGTCTGAACATAGTAAAGAAACAAAACTATTCTAAAAATAAGTAGTTTTTTAAAGTTAATTATAAAAGCCTGGTTCTGGGATGAAAAATGTGATTTCTAAACGACATTACAAAAATTATAAAAAAGTTCCAAATACAATTTAACTTGACAATGTTATAAACTCTAACATCGAAACCTGTTTTTAAAAATTTCAATTCTATGATTATTTTTTAAATTCAACTTCTGCATTGTCATTAATAAAACTTACAAATATACTGTAACAAAGTGATGGAAGCAGAACAGGCTATAATAATAAAGAAGAAAATTAGTCCGAAATTCCTCGTTGACCATCTGTGATAACTTTCCAAAAAAATTGTCGCTAAAATTCTGTCGAAACAAATAACCAAGATCTTAAATCTGACGATATTTCCTCCGAATGTTTGACTGATCCTTGTTATAGTGAATAACGGAGTCGTTACAGTACCTTTGGAGAGGAATTCAATGCTCCCAATGATCGAACCAAGACAGATACAGTAGTCAAAAGGTCGAAGCATGTAGATGAAACACGATAAACTAGGACTAAATTCAGATCTTTTTTTCTCAGTAAGGAATTGGGCTGTCCGTAGAACCATCGCAAGACCTCCGACAACCAAATCTACCGCAAAAGCTGTTCTTTCAAACACAACAACTTGTTCCGCAGTCAAAGTCATTAGAAATACTGTAATAAATGACAGAATATCAGTAGACAAGAACACGGGAGAATTACCGGACTGGAAAAATTATTATTCAATAACAATTATCAAAAACAAACAAAACACGAAGTAGGCCAGATGTTAAGCATAAGAATTAATGAGAGAGATTTAACTATTTTAACACAGACAAATAAAAAGTTGTTTTCGCCTTCATTTGTCTGTCTCGAAACAAGCCTAAAAGATCCCCAATCAACCGTAAACGAATGTTCATTTAAACAATCAAATGTTCAATGACAACTAAGAGCATTAGAAAGATAATTGCTGTGACAACTAGACTGTATTTTGAACATTTGTTTTTCAGAAATTGAGGTCTGAATGTAGTTTTAGCGATTTGCAGTAATTAATTCTGAAAACATTCCGGTCTTCCAAATTCAAATGTTTTCTATCATTCAGCAAAACTACAGTAACCAAAAAGTTGAATCCTTTATGTCGGAATTAGGAAACAAGGATAGTCACAATAATGCAGCAAAACTTAAATTTATTTTTGTTAAGAATACTAGACGAAATTAACAAACAGTTTAAAGATATATCCGAGGTCGCAAGTGGCATTAAACGGATGTATTACTATGGACATCCTTTAATACCATGATAGTCATTGAACCAAATACAACGACTTATTTGTTGCTTAACACATGAATATATAACTATAACAATTCCAGCATATTCTAGATTTTGGAGTACTAAATCAAATAGTACAGTAGAACTTGGATATAAGATACCTCCGTTATAACATATCTCACGTTATAGCATACGGTATGAGTGAGTGAGTTTGGTTAGTCTATCTTCAAATTGACTCTGTTATAATATACCCTTTCTTATAACATACACTTTGGCCGGTCCCAAGGGAGTATCTTATATCCAAGTTCGACTATATATACTATTCTAGGATTCGAGTAGGTTTAACATGTAAAAA
Organism: Halicephalobus mephisto; assembly: GCA_009193035.1. Lineage (NCBI taxonomy): Eukaryota > Metazoa > Nematoda > Chromadorea > Rhabditida > Panagrolaimidae > Halicephalobus > Halicephalobus mephisto. The sequence goes on from SWDT01000154.1 coordinate 68,581, forward strand.
ATTAGAAAATTACTTTAAAACCAGGGTTGGAAAAAGTTATTAACATAATTAATAAGATACTTGGAGGAGTCATTTTACTGTAACAAGTAATTTATTGCCTACTTTTCGGTGTAGAATCGTTCAATTCCACTAACCGTGGGCTAAATTATAGCATTTTGAGTCTATAACACAAAATTATTCATACTATTTTCTGAAAGCGTGGAAATTAAGAAACCGAATCTAGTGTACGTTGTAGAGCAATCTTAGTTGCATAATTCCATATAAAGAAACTGAACTCTTTGATTTCACTTTAGAAAGAAAAGTTTCTGAAAGATATCAAAGAGTAAGTTGCAGAGGTTCAAAGAAATAAAGTTAGATTTCTTTCGTTTTCTATCATGTTTAAGAACATTGTGATTGGAAGAAAATCTATCAAAAAAGAGTGCAGAAATGAAAAAAACAACATATAGATCATCTTTTTGAAAATTGTTTCGGAATTCCTAATTTTGACTTCTTAATGATGTTTGCTTGATCGACTTCAAAAATTCCTTTATTGTTGACCATAGAATAGGTTCTAGTTTATTTACAAATAGTTGAATAGTAATTAGTTGATTTTGACAATTTCCAGAAATTCATCATAACTATGATTCACTTTTGGTTTCAGTCAAGAACTTGATTTAAAATCACTCCTACCTTTTGATTCTTTTGTATTGCAAATCATTAGCAGAAATATTTATGAAAATAATTACACTTTAAACCCTATAAAAGTACAAAAAACAAGGATAATAAACTTAATTCTGTATAAAAATTACACTATTTTAAAACTTATTTAATATTTTTTCTTGAAAACAAAAGAAGAGGTCGATTTGGTATTATAAGATTAGATAGTCGATTTTAGGTACAACAGATTAAGAACTCAGATCTTAAATACTATGTTAAATAAAAAGTTCTGATACAAAAGATATTTGGGGTCATAGGTCAATCTGTGACATTTTCCTTAGGAATGACCGGAAGAATGGGTTCACATGTTATTAGATAGAAATTTGCACGAGCTCTATGACTGGTATATTAGTACTTTCTTAAGTCTCTTATTAATTGGACTATTAACTTTTTCGAGTCTAATTTCAAAGTAATTTTCCATATACTAAATCTATCTGAACCCTGGAATACTATGTATCTTCCTATTTAGCATTCTGAAATCTATAAAATGTTAGAACTATTATAGTCAGTCCTCCATGTGTTAACAGAAACAACATACTGATGTCATGTATCAAATGAAGATGAAAGTATCAATGTTCGAGATTAATTCAAATAAGTACAAATTAGTAAAGGTGAAATAATGCGAAAACTTGTTTTTTTAGCTTTGTCTAGCCCGATATCAAAATCATCAAATTTAATTTCAAATTAGACATCAATACAATCTAAATTTACCCCACTCAAAATCTTAACCTTGACAGACGATTTTAGAAAAAATTTTAAAATAATTATTCACATGAACGAGTTTGAATATTGTAATACACAGTAGTAACAACTGTGGCAAACCTTTTGCCAAAGAATTTCACTTCAAGTACTAGACGATATCTTTTAACAAAGATAAAACAGATAAGAGAAATGATTTTGACCAATATTGTTCCATGAGTTGGTTACCTTCTAATACAGACCATTTTGGAAGTTCTAAGGAGATTTGAGACCATGCGTGATCTGTGACGATCCAATATTGCTTCGACGATGATGACAATGACTATGAAGTCATGCTGACTGAAATGTTAGACGTACTTCCTTTCCTTGAGATATTATATATTGACTATATCTCACAATACTGCTTTCCGTAAATTCTGAAGGCTTTTATTTTCTCATATTGAGTAGGTAAAAGGTTTGACATTTTATAAACATAAAAACAGTTGTAAAAAGCATAAGGAACAGTAAGATCATTAACTGCGTTAGGAAAAAACTTGAATAGCTATATCTAAAAAGTGTAATTTCAGTAAAATGAAAAATGCCGCAAATGCATAGGATTTCATCACGGGAAGTTTCGCAACCTTTATGTGATGTTTAATGTAACGTTTGTCAAAAGCTACGATTTTCCACAACAAGTGCACTGTGATTTTTGTTCCAAATGCCGCTTATTCATGGAAATCGTAACCATTGTATAAGACTCTGTCAAAGTTAATAATTGTTGCAAAAACCACATGTAATAGTGATGTATTTATTACTGAGATCAAAGTTACAATTTTTATGTGTCGATTTGTTTGTTTACCTCTACGGAGTATAAAGCCAATGTTCGTAATGCAGTTACAATGTTGACAATTTAAAAAAATACTTTATTTTTATTCTTCTATCCATCAGGTTTGAATTCTGTTTTAGATTTCCAAGATCTTTAAAATCGAAAAATTTCAGGTTTTGTCTACTGGAAGATAAAAAAGTATAATTGAGATTTTTTATTTTAATATTAAAATAAGTTCAATTTCCTTATTTCCATATAAGAATAACATTAAATAAGGTGTTTACTCGTCGAAGAATATGAATTATTAAATCCGCTCCATAATTGCAGCTTTGAGTGCATCTGGGTTGTTTCCCTCGAGAGTGTGGATAACCTTGCCATTTTTGATAAACACAAAAGTCGGCATGACCTTGATATCGTAGTTGGCTATGATGTCATCTGCTTCGTCTACATCCACTTTGATGAAGATTGCATTCTCAAATTCTTGGGAGAGTTTCTGGAATTCCACGGAGTATAAGAAGTATCAAACTATCGACAAAATTAATAAAATTTTCAGTAAAAATAGTGCTAAATTATTTTTTTTATTTTCTGAAGTTTTGCTTGAAAAATAAAAAAGTACCAGACAATTCAAAATATTCTTTTCAAATTCGGTCTCAAAATAAAGTTAATTTTCAGTAAATTCTTTATAAAAGTAGTTTTTAAAGAATCCTTTTGTATTTTGAACTTATATTTTATGATCAATATAAACTTGAATCTAGTAGATAGGCGATTATTTCTTAATCTACAATCAACTCACATGGAATTTGGGGCCCATGATCTTGCAAGGACCGCACCATGTTGCGAAGCTGAAAATACTACAGTAATCCATGGTGATTATTAATGAAGAAAACTTACAAATCGACAACGACCAAGGCATCTCCGACTGTCGCTATGGCTTTGTCAAAATCGTCCTAAAAAAACTCTTAAACAAATGCAAAATTATCGAAAAATTACTTTATCATTAGTTTCAAGGAACATGACGAAATACACAAGTATTATGGGAATTTAATTTTCTCCACCAATTTTAAAATTGAAAAAATTGAAAATGGAAAATTTGCCTTTTCAATTTCAATATAACAATTTCGGTTCCCAAGACGACAAATGAGAAAATGACGAGCAAAGTAAGAAGTCTAGGAGTTCATGTTAAAACATAAAAGGTTACTAAAAAAATGCACTTCCACCTTTCCTAATCTAAGAGTAGTAAAAATGTCGTCTTATTGACTCCAGCTAAATAATTAAACAATTCATAAATTACGAAGAAAAGCATGACAAGATTATTATGAAATTTAGTGTGTATTTTCTGAAGAAAATAAAGAAAGATAATGAGGACATACGAAGACAAGGATCTTCAAGATCGACGATCTGGGTAAACATTATAATTACAGACAATAAGGACCTGGGGCAATTACTCTTTTAAAATTCTAGCAAATAACATGCAATATTTAAATCTTCGGTTTCAAGAGTTTAAAAAACCAAAGAAATCCAGAAAATACATTTTTTTATAGAAAAATTTTTAACTATTCCCATACCTTACCGCTTAGGAAAGGAACTCTAATTAATCTCTTCCTTCCTCATATTCAAAATCGACTGATTTGATATTAAATTTCTAATCAATTAAGTACTCCATCGCTACTTTGTGATAAAAACTTCAGAATATAATATACGAAATTTGAAAAATGCTGATCAAATCATTATTGATTCAGATAAACATTTTTTTCATTTTTTACTATCCGCGAGAACACTTTTCACGGTTTTGGAATACCATAAAGTTTAAAGTTTTCATATTTGCCATTTAATTATTTTTAAATCGGGAACTTTTCTTGGATTACAAAGGATTATTACTATTTTGCTGTTATTAGAATCTGCAGAAATGTTCATTTTATTGACAGACGCATCATTGTTCAGTAACTCTTTTAATTGATAGTTATTCTGAGCTAAGCACTTCTCAAAGAATACAAACTGCTTCAATGATCGACAATTTTCCACCGTTATGGATCCTATAATATACTACAATTGATTACTGATTAAATTCATTGTATTAAAAATGTTTTTAGATAAATCGAAAGATTCCGACTCTCCTATCAAGTGTATTATACGTACTAATTTGACCAGATTTTCGAATTGTATCTATCAATGTTAGTGAAACAGTAAAGAGGGACACGATTTGCTTTTATATCTAGCGTGATTCAGAAATATCAAGACTGACAAAATCATTGTTTCCAATTCCCATTAAAGTCTACAATAGTAAGAGTGAAATTATTTAATAATTAGCAACGATCTAATTAGTTATTTCTATCCAAATACAGCTCAATGATGTGTTCGGTATGACTATCAAGATCCACACCTTGAAGATCTTTCAGGGTATTTTTGATTTCTTCTTCACTTCTCTTCAACGAAATAATGCGGATAACATAGTGGATTTTAGCATCAGTAAATCCTTCATTTCTCTCCCGGATTTTCAGGAGACGTTCATAGATTATAGGAAGAAGATTATCATAATTGAATGTTTGATCTTCTTGCTCTTCTGAATTTGGAAGTCGATGCTGACAAATGAGAAGTTTATCTTTGTATCTCTTTGATCCACAGGCGCAGAAGAGGGTCATGTCTTTCTGAGAAATAAAGTCCCCGCACTTGACGCAAATCCACTTTTTCAAATATTGAGTGCATTCTTCTGGGCATTCTAGTTCTAGTAGACTTGAAGTATCCGGAACGTCGTCTGCCTTAGCTCCTTCCATGTCAACGAATCCAAAAAGAATCTTTTTGCTATTCTCATCCACGATGTATACTTCAATTGCTGTGTCATCATTGACCACTGGGAAGTTACTAAATTTGGTTATTTTGTGAAGTGTTTCAATAACTGGTTCAAATCCAGGAGGTGCAGCAACAAAGGAACTCGTGCAATTGATCCATTCTCCGCTGACGTTTATTGGAAACCAATTGTTCAATTTTCCCATCAAAAGTATCATATCATCCGTAGTTCCCGGCAGATATTTCCCTTCATCGATATTGATCCCATTTTTGATTAAATACTTGATGTAAATGATGTAATAAGAGAAGAGTCCTTTTAGTATAGGATACATTTCCAAAAAGTCATCTTTGTTCATCGACTTGTAGTCACATTTTGCTTTCTCAAGGTTAAAGCAAATTTTAACTAGTGATTTTTCTTCAAACTCTAAAACAGAAATAATATTCGGAAAGTTAGCTTTTTCCATCTTATTTTCAATTTTCCGGTAAACACAGTAGAGATATGAGAGGAAAATTCCAAATTCAATTTGATTACTGATGGGAGTTTCTCGAATTCTTTGATCCAGTTTTTCACATTCAAAATAGATTGGAACATCGTACTGGGAATGTTGGTCTTCATCTAGTTCCTTCATAAACTTTAAGAGATTTTCTAGGTTCATTTCCGTAGTCTCATTATAGCTGATCAAAACTCTGCATTTGGTTTTCTTCTGGACTTCATTGAACCTTTGTTCTTTAAACAAGTCTACGATCTGGAAATATTTAATAAAAGATATTCGCAAAAAGAACCCATAAATATTCAAAATTGTTATCGATAAATCTTTTACTGTAACCAGAATTGTTGATTTTGCAGTGTCCTTTGAAATCTATCAAAGATAGAATTAAATTGGATTTGTTTTACTGATAAAGCCAATGTTGATAAAACCTCACCTCTTCTTTTTCCGTTGGAAAACCCGTTTTTGGAAACTGTACCCATAAATCCACACCGTAACTGATCCATCTTACGAAATGACTACAGTTGGATGGATACTTCGGAAGTTGCTTGGATCCTTCTCTTCTTTTGTAAAAATAACAATGAATATGCCAATATTCATTATCGTCAAGGACAATTCGAAAATCGAGGACTTTTTTACAAGTTGATTCCGATAAGAGACTTATATACTGCTGAAATTTCCACAATAAGTTTAGTTAACGAACAATAAACTGACCCAATGCGGAATTATAGTCGATGATAATGGAAAAGCGACGTACTTCCATATATTCTGAGGTTCCAATGTAACATTAGGGGATTTCTCTTCAACCGGCACTAGACGATTCAAGGACACATTGTATCCCCATCCTAATTTACATTCACGACCATGACAATATCCTCGGCTCATTTTAACATTAAAAATAAAACAATGTTTTACTATAAGTCATAGAAAGAAGTAATCAATCGATAGTAGCAGTGGCTGAGTACATTGAAATAATCGATGCTTGAAGACTGATAAACAGCGATTTATCAAAAACTCAACAAAAATAATAGAGATATCAGTCTATTAATCTGTCTACTTTTTCATAGTACAAATAATGCTTAAACACTTTCTTGTCTGTAGTAAAAACATCTTTTTTTAAAAGTATCTGAAAAATACAATCAAACAAACTGCAAACTTTCTTTAGAAATCATGTTCTGAAAATTAAAAGAAAGTTTCAATCATTTTAACACTTATTTCAAAAAGTAATGAGTCAACACATTTTTAAGAGGGATATGGAGAGAAATTCAAATGAAAACTTCCAAATTTATCCAATTTCTCGATATCGAACTTTTTTCTTTGAGCAACCTTTAAAAAATCATCCGCAATCCGTTATATCTGGAGTTGTAGATATTCATTCCATCGGTGTACTTACCCAAGTTCAAAACCCCCTTCTTGAGTCGTTTTTGAAGATTACAAACATTGTATTGATCTCACACAAAAATGATATATACTATATAATGTATGGGAGCGTTAAAGATAATGCATGAATACATTGAATAAAGTGCATGAATACATTAAACTCAAATCATAAAATAGTACATTGAAGTTTTTTTATATGTATTTTCAAATCCCAGAAGATCAGTTATAAGGATATAAAAATCCCCAAACTTCACTAACAATATAGATGACTGTAAAAGGAATATTGTATTGCTTCCTAAAGGTTACTAGAAATGGTAAAACAAAGAAATTCATTGTTTTTATTGTAAGAAAAGAGTATAAACTGTTTTTATTGTTAAATTCAGGGACAATTAAATGAATTCATTATTCAAATGTTACATTCGACATTAGTTGTAAATTCTATTGTTTTTAAATTATTGAATATCGTAATGAAACTCAAAACGGAAGTAATTTTCCATAAGTCACAGGTTTTGAATGAGCCATAAAACGTTTTGTAGCTCTTGGCAGGATATTGAAAATCTCCTTTTTATTTTTGTAAAGCACCTTTCTGAAATAAGAAAATTAAATAAACGTAAAATTTCGTATTTCTTGTTGTGAAAAATATTTTCCATCTGTTTCCGAACTTTAAATTATTCATTTTTAAAAAAAAATTATTTGTATTAACTTTATTAATTTTTATAATATTTAAGATTGAATATATTTTTCGCATCAATTACAAGTATTTAATTTTCCCAAAGAAATTCGAAATTCATAAAGATGAAAATCCTGAATTTTTGGATTTTCTTGTTTGAAAAAAGTCCTTAATAATGATAAAATATGTGTTTTAAATTTGAATTGGAAGTAGACTAAAGTAATACATAATTAATGTTGAAATTTTGATTTAAGTAAAAACACTTTGAGTCAACATGGATATTTTTAGAAAATTTAAAAAAATAATAAAAATGAACATTTCAAAAGAACCAAAATAACACCGAAACAATCTTTCAATTAAATGTACTTTAGATGAACAGAATGTCTACAAATGTAAGGGAATCTGACCTATTCCCTTAATTGACGGTTGTTAACTCTTCGCTTTATTCCAGCAGTCAACAATACAAAATAGTTAAGAACAATTCTTCGCAGCTTGGTCTTGTTCCCTGTTTTCGCTTCTGAATTCCTCCGCTTCTGAAATCCTCTACTTCTGAATTCTTCCACTTCTGAATTCCTCCGCTTCTGAAATCCTGTGCTTCTGAATTCCTCCGTTTCTGAAATCCTCCGCTTCTGAATTTTTCCACTTCTGAAATCCTCCGATTCTGAATTCTTCCACTTCTGAATTCCTCCGCTTCTGAATCCCTTCGTTTCTGAATTCCTCCGATTCTGAATTCCTCTGCTTCTGCCTGCTGCTTGGCGCGCAAGTTGAATTCCTGCATCTCAAGGGTTTTCGTGCTGAGTCTTCTCGCTTTTTGCGACAACAAACATTCTTAATCAAAAATCTCAAAAAATTATAAATTAATGGATATTTCAAATCCCTTAATCCCGTTTAAAAATTTAGAACCAATTTCCCAACTTTCTTTTTGCAATTTTATTACTTCCACATTGTATTCATTTGTTTAAAGTACATATCTCCAGAATATCCCCCAGGCAACTTAGTGCCGAGAGCAGAGATTATGAATTTCTGATTCTGGTCTCCTGGAATGCTGCTTTCTCCAGAGTAAACTATATTTTTCTTTTTCTTCCGATTTATCTCTACAATGGAAGTAATGATGAAATAGAGAATATAAGACTGAAAATCGGTCATTCATAATTGAATATACTGCAACAGCTTACCACGTAAAAGAACCCATTCGACGCATAGGGTCTGTCGGTTAAATTCACGAAGATCTTGTTAGTTAGAGGTCCTAGGGCCGCTATAAAAGTCATAATGACTATGTTTGGCATGATGTATCTGAGTATCCGGATATTCTCGACGATCTGATACCGATTTGTGAGATGGTATCTGGAGTTGAGGGCTTTGTGAAATGTGAGGTTTTGACGAATGAGGAAGAAAGTTGCCTACAAAAATGGCAATTGTTACAAAATACTGTATTTAATTTAATACACTCACTATGGCACAAAGGATATGGACAATCAGAGCGACAGCGGCTCGAAGAGAATAAGTGTCTGTTGGGACTGAAAATGAGTTCTAATTATTACTGTAATGAAAGTAACGTATAATTCAAATTTGCAAACTGATAATTTTTGTCCTGAATCTGAAGAAAACTTTCTTACTGTCTGACATCCTACGTATTCTCATTTTTCGAAATTTCTTTAGTTTTTTTATAAAAGAACATTAAACATCAGTTCAAAAGTATAAAAACATCGAAATCAAATTAGGAATAAAAACTTGGAATTTGTCTGCAACATCCGGACAGGTTGACTTGTCTAATTTTCGATCCAAAATCCAACTAGACTTGGATATCGAACATTTCACAAATCTCAACACGGATTTCTGATTTGAATTCATTCATTTTTATTTTTTTATTCATAATTTTTATAAATTTTGAATAAAATCTATGACTAAGATAATCGAAGAAAAATTTAAATTTCGTTTTTGCGGAGAAATTTCTATCGTATTAACTACAGTAATCGCATGAATAAGACAAAATTAGCCAAAGGCGTTTTCAAAATTATTCAAATTGAAGTTTTGTGAAACTTTAAACAATGAAATAATTAGTGAATATTTTTGAATAAAATCCATAAAAAAGTTTGTTTCAAAAGTTTTGTTAATTTTGGTTTTTAATCATTGATTTCATCCAAAACACATTTTTTTGCATTACCGTAATTGTTTTTATTTAATTTCTAAAAATGGAAAATAACGAATACAAAAAGCTAAAAAACAACTGCGAACATTTGCAACAAATTTTGATACATTTTTGAATTTATAAAATACATTTTTGAATTTATAAAATAGATTTTTGAATTTACGAAATACATCTATGTCGAGATTTAAAAAGTAATTAACATCAGAATCAAAGTAAAATTGAATTTTGGCGCAATAATTAAATAAAACAACCTGTCTCAATGTTGCAAGTAAATTGCAAATTTTTGTTCCTACTTTGATTTTGATGTCGACATCTTTATAGACTTTGACATGCCTTGTTTTTTAATTATTTTGACTTTAAAATCCTAAAAAAACAAACTTATCGTCGGCGTCAGAGCCAGGAAGACACACATGCAGATACAAACCCATGCGACAAGAATCGCGATTCTTTGATTCGAAAACTCCTGATATTTCTTTAAGAATATTGTGGCGATTATTCTGTCGACACATTGCACGACGAGAATAGCTCTCATCAAGTTCCCTCCGAAGGCCTGGATCATTCTGCAGATGTCGAAAGTTTGGGTTTCAGGAGCTTCCAGATATCCGACAGCTCCCGCAATCGTCGCCACTGGAACAATGTAAGTAACAGGTACTGTGATATTCGTGAAAGTCCTCAAACAAGGATTCAGCAAGTTCTTACGTGGGTTATCTTGTTTAAAATAAAACATATCTAAGAACTTCAGAAGAATGGCGACAACAGAAAAGACGATGTTGGTGATGAGGATGGTCCTTTCGATGACGATACAAGTTGAGATTTGCAGAGTCATTTAGATTTTTGAATTTAATCTTCTGGTTGAGGTCATAGGACGAAAATAACTGTGAAGTAATTTTCTAAACGTTTTAGGAATAAACAAGTTCGTAAATCTCACGTCAAAAATGAGTTCTAATTTTGCAAAAAACGAAAACTTGGTCGAGGAAATCTAGGTAATCTATTGAATTATAACTTTGGTTTTAATTATTTTCATTAATAAATTATAAGGATAAAAAACAATAAAAACCTTTTTTATGGTGGAAAAAAATATGATATCAATGATGAATTAAAAAAGTAAAAATTAATTGCGTGACGGTCAGATGATAAAAAATTTTAAAACTGAGATTAATGAAATACAACATGATTTTTGCAATTCTGCCAGATGGTGTCCCAGACAAACAATTGAATTTAAAAAAGTAATTCCAAAAATTTAGAAAACATAATAATCGAAATTTCATATATCAAATAAAATTTTATTTGTCTCAAAACTAACTTAACAGTCCTCTTCACGAAAATTTAATTTCAAAAATACATAGTCCGAACTTTACTTTTTTACAATTTAAATTTTCAAAATCTTTATGGCCAATTTAAGAATTTCTTAGAAGTAAAGTTTTCGGTCGTAATAAATTTTGGTCCTTCCCACATTTTTGGTTTTTTTCCGTCAAAAAAAAATTATAAAAAATTACAAATTTCTGTCTCTGAAAAATTACTAAATCGAACATAAAAATTCCAAATATTGGATTTACTGTAATTAGTTAACTTAATGATTATACAATTATTTATCTTTCGAACATTTATGAGAAATGTAAGTAGTAAAAAATACTAACCTAAATCTAAGAACAGTAACAATTGCATTTGTCGTGGACCCTGATGTAGTTCATATTTATTCTAGTACAGCAAGATTACGGTACAATATAGATGTCCGAAACTTAGGGGAGCAATAGATTAATATAGGGAATAAACACAACAAGATACAAGACAAACTTAGCCAGTAATAACGGTTTCTGCTATGTAGTAATGGGGAATTTAGCGGCTTCCTTAAGCACTGAATTTCCGAGCCTCAGTTGACTCGCTCTCAAAAAAACGAACTTTTATGGACTTCTGAGGATCTCACGTTGGAACCAGATTCGTGTTCCACAACAACATTAGAATGAGCAAGTTCGAGTTTAAATGCTCTTGATCAGATGAACTGTGAGTGTTTAGAGGAGTTTGTAGTTATTTATTGTACAAAAATTGTAACTTGTTTGTTGCAAAAATATGACAAACTACTTTCGTCATAAGAGATCCAGTCATCTTTGTGTAATTCTCAATGTAATTTTCAGAATTATTCATTTCTGAATTCAACTTTTTGGAACTTCGAAATTGATCATTTTTTTCGAACTCGACAGCTCTGATAAATCGTGTCAAATACGACGAATACGTTGTAGTTTTTGTCATGTTTTATTATTCATAGAAACCGTAGCCGTTGTTTATTTTTTTCTCAGAGTTGGTAATTTTTACGAAAATAAAATTTAATAGTGACTTATTGCATTTTTTACTGTAGTAAAAGTCATGCTTTTTTGTATGTAGTTTAAAGCTAAATAGGAAGGTTAAAGAACAAGTAAAATTTGCTTGACCTTTCCTTATTTTACAAACATAATCATCGTTTTATTTCCAATTAAGGAAGTCTGGGGCTGTAACCACTGCCCCCGTCTCGTGAAATTCGACAATCAGAAGTCGAAATTTGGACTTTTCACGTTAAAACAACATTTGCAAATTTCTTCCGTTTCACAAAGTTAAATTACCTAAATCGACATCTGGATTTTTCAAAATATGACTTGCAAGTTATATACTATTACAAAAAGTCAAAATTTCAACTTTGAATTTCATTAATTTTCATAAAAACGGAATCCAGGATGTTTGTTATTTTAATTTACAATCGTTTTTAAAACTCTAAAAAGATTTATAACTTCAAAAATAATTTCATTTTTAAGAAAGATTTTTTTCCAATTAACAGCAATCACCGTATTAATAAAACAAAATTAACTAAAAACAGTTTCTTAAATTTTTTAATCGTTATGTCTTCTATATGGTGATCGGTATTTTTATAAAAGTGAAAATTTTATGCCACCCGGAATAACATAAAATTAAAAATTACACTTTGCTGAATGAGGCCGAAAAACTAGCGGCCATGGTGTCGCTTGGCATCATCGAAACCAGTCTTTCTTCGTCTGATTCAAATTCTTCGTCTGTGCTGAAGTCCAATTCAGAAGCAATGGAGACTGATTTCGCATCTTCTTGTTTTCCATCTACAGTATTTTCAATATCGATTTCGTTCAACTCGATTGGTTCTTGAATTTTGGTCTTGTTTTTTGTAGAATCCGTAGGTTTTCGTTCTGAATTGGAGTTTCTAGATTTTCGTCCTGAAACAGAATGACTACTTTTCTGTGTAGTCTTTCTGGACGAAATTGGCGCAGGAGTTACTTTGTTTCTACAGTAGGAAATTACAGAATAAACGACAGAGATGAGGAAAATCAGAGCGATAAGTGCATGAAGAGCACTGTAGACGAGAAATGCTTCTCTCACCTGCATCCCCAACCCCCTCTTGTCCGTCACAACCCTCGTTATGGTCGACTGCATAATGAGGGCTATGAAAGAATTGACTCCGAACACCAACCCGTAACTGTCCGTCACCATCTTCTTAGCGATGTTCCACTGGGCGATGGTGATCATGACTTGGTAGAAGCTCCTGTAGAGGATGTAACAGGCGTACATCAGATAAACCGTATTAGCCTGGGAATAAAGAATCAAGAATACAGTATCCAAACTAGATATAATCACGAGGGTGGTTTCTCCCCATTTGTCCCAGTTGATAGAAAAACTGTTCATCAACAGAATTAACACTGTGGCAGTAAAAGTGTAACCAGCGTCGGCGAAGGCGTTCAGAGGAGCTTCATCTCCGACCTGAACTTGTCCGAACAAAGTCTGAGAATACTGAGCCACCTGGAGGGCCATGCAGGTCGTCATCGCCCACCAGAAGGACCATTTCCGGATGAAGCCGTTGGAGTAGATCTTGACAAAATCAGATCTTAACTTCCTTAATCGATACAGTACATATTCGAAAAACGAAGTAGGCAAAGGAGAATGAGCTTTACGCGATTTTTTCTTAGATTGTTCGATGGAAATATTGTTGACAATGTGTCTCCAATCGACCCTGGGCATGAGGAAGCAGAACACGACAGCGACACAAGGGACGCAGAAAGCAATTAAGTTGAGAGTTCTGTAAGTTCCAAGATGGAACAAAATAAGTAGTTGGGCGAAAACATAGCCTCCAGTTCTGCCGGCCATGGTGCCAGCACGGGTCCACGACGTCAACCTAGAAATGCACCACTACTCAAAATAACCCATAATCACTGCTTTTAAATATCCATATATAAATTTTAAATTTTCATATATCAAATTCGAATAACTTTTTATAGTTCGGAAAACAAACTTTATCTAATTTTTATACTTTTTTAATATATGGACTTAAATATTGTTACATAAAAGTTGGGAATTAACACGTGAAATTTTGACTTTTTAAATTTCAGATTTTCGTAGAAATGTCCTACGTTGGGGATTTTCCCTAGATGAGATAAAGTTAAACTTACTTCTTGTACTGGTCTTTATCAAGTCTTCCGTAAATATAGCTGAAAAACGCTACTTCTGAAGCGGTAGCGACGCCGTACATGGCTTGGCCGATCTGTTGCGAAAAAACATTGTTCGTAAACACCAAAGTGAATCTATAGGCAAATTGCCCGAGGATTTCGAGGTACATTATCGGTTTGTATAGAAGGATATCCGTGAAAAGGAATATAGGAATAATGACGACCAAGTAAGCATATGCAGAATAAGGATAAATCTGGAAAAATTACAAATATTAAAATCGGAATTTTCAAGGAAAATCAAGTTCTTACTTCGCCGTTCAAAGTTTCTGCGGTGTAGTTCAAAAACTCAGTTTGGTACTTGTACATGAAGGGCTCTCCGACTTTGATTTCCTTCATTATGGAATACAGTACCAGCAAAGCAGGAAGAAAATAAACCCATCGGCCTTGTTTGGCTACTGTAGAAATTTGACGAAGATTTCCGGAAATTTTTTTCATTCCAGAATCGATTTCTTCAGACATGTTTGATTTTTGACGAAAACCGAATTTTAAAACAGACTGAAGAACTTTGAACAAAGATAAATTTTAAAATCAAAGTTTTTTCGGTAATCAATCAAATTTCTCATTTGTTGCATCTATTCTTATGAAATCAATTCTGATGTGCGATCGATCACAATCCATGAATCAAACAACGATGTCAAAAAACCACCACAAGATTAACGATAAATAACTTTGAATTTTAAAAATTCAAAAATTCAAAAAATTTAAAAAAATTGAATTTTTCCGGTTTTTTAAAATTTATTTTAAAAAATTTAAAATTTTGTTTTTATAATTGTTATCTTGGAAAATAATTATAAAATTAAAAAAAGTACTTTTTTCATATAAAGTTGGAATTTTTCGGAATCTTTGAAAAACAATTTTTTTCAAAATTGAAGTATAAAAAAGTTTATTTTTTTGTGAAAGTTATGTTTTCTCAAAGAATTGAATTTTTTTAACGAAAAAGTTACAATTTTTTGAAAAAATCATTTGCGATTTGGTTTTAGCAAAGTTGATGGTCAAAGTTCCAGATCAAAATTCGGACTTTCTGTATTACGATATGACCTGCAAGTCATATTTTGAAAAACCTAGATGTCAAATTTTAACCATTGATTTAGGTCAAACAATTTCTTGAAACAGAAAAATTCCTGAACATTGTCAGCATGGAAATTACAAATTTCAATGTTAAACTTTGGTAATCAACTTTAATATGAAGTATAGTACGAGTCTTGGAGAACAAGTATCATATGCCCAAGTAAAAAACCGTAAATGATACAGTTCTGACTTTGGAGTGTGTATTGCAGAGGGATAAGAATGAAGGGAAGTCATTTATTGAAATAGCCATACAACATACATCGAACATCAATAACATCAATAACAATAATAACATCAATAACACCAATAACACCAATAACACCAATAACAATAATAACATCAATAACATCAATAACAATAGTGACAATAACTCTAACGCTGGTGTCCTACATTACTACTGTAATCATATCGGGACACAGAATTCAAAGAAGACGTCTATTTAAAGCGAAACAACCTTAATTCCCAACAGTCAGTGGAACCTGACGATAGTTACTTATTTTGGAATAAAGACTTTTCAGATTATAGTTCTGTAAGTTTATTTTATTATTTTTAATGCCAATGTACCATTCTCGGTAAGATTCGTAATCATGTCAGACCTCTTACCTTCCGATTTCAATTTGATGATAGTAACTGTCACTATAAAGTCATGATGATCAAAACTCTGGAGAAACTTTCTTCTCTTAAAGAACTACATGTTGGTTCCTGGGAAGGCGTCCATTTCGAAGAGGATTTTTTCCAAGTAGATAGATATTGTCATGTTGAAGTTTATTGCCCTTAAGAAACTACGGGATATCAAGGTTCTCAACACCAAGAAGTTCAGAATTCTAGTGAAGTTTACTATTTTTATTTTAACAATTTTCTATGTAATCGAGCATGTCCTGAGGCAAAAATCCCGCTGTTCTCGTCGTTACAACTGCTGGTTTATGAATCTCACTCCAACTACTGATGTAGTCTTTCGTCTTGATTCAATTCATAAGCAGTACAATAATGATGTATGTACTTTTGTAATTGATTTTTTAAATTGAGAAATATTGCAATTAAATAGAAAGATTTTTAAAATTTTTGAATTATTATTTACAGCAAACGAAGGTAGAAAAAACAATCATTTTGTCCATTGCCTTTATTCGCTATTATTAATTTTTCTCCTATTTCTTTCACAATAGTTTTGAAGATCTTAGGAATTTGTGTTGAAACAATTTCGTATAATTTTTTCTGTTTTCTAAATATTATGATGTTCTTCAAACTCAAAAAGAGAATTAAAAATGGTCATTAATTTTGACTATTTTAAAGAAATTTGTAGAATTTTCAGGATCCGTCAACTATGTTATCTTAATGAAAAAATCATTCTGAATAAAAAGAAATATAGCCAGGGTTAGTAAATCCGCAGATTTTGGGACTGACTAATAACCAGAAATGCTGAATATTTATACAAGATATTTGAAAGTAACTAAGATCACAAAAATCCCCATATACCTTTGCGAAACATATTTTTTAAAATAAACTGTTAAAATGTATAGAATAACAAATTTTTAATTAAAGTACTAAAGATATATCCATTGAAAATATTGGATTAAAGCAAATTTTTGTAATCGTCAATTACTAGTAAAAATAATGAATTTAATTAAACTTTCTTTGTAAAGAAATAATATAAAATTAAACTAAAAGAGAACATAGAAATAGAGCTTTTCAAAGAATTTTTGAAAAAAAGATTCACAAAAATTAATTTTCTACTGAACTGTAAACTAATTTTTTGATTTTGTAATTTTCGTTTGGTTATCCTCATAAATAGAATGAATGATCAGCGAATTAAGGATTTTTCGTCTCTGATCTATTGATGGAAAATTTTTAAAAACTTATTTTGAATTCTTCTGCCATCATCTTAGATATCTGTTAGATCAATTTTTCTTGAATTTTCTTATTTTTTAAAGTATTTGTGATATATATTTAAGAAGTAAGAAAAATTTGACCAGAAGAAAAATTTTAATTAGGATTTTGATGTTTGACTAATATGTTACACCCTTCGATAAATCAGAGATAACGACTGCAAGCACATTTTATCATTGATAAGTTAACGGAAAGTTCTAGAATTGTGATCCTAAATTTAGACGATATTTATTTCGTTAAAATGCCTCTACTGTTTCGCCGCAATTGTAAAGTTGGATGTGGTTATAATAAATCCTTGGATTCCTTCATTGATATTTCTGAAGATGCCGTCAATTTTTCTTCAAAAAATGTCAATGAACTTCATTTTGACCCTCCCAAAGATTTATCCTTAGACAAAATTACATTGGTGAGATTTTCTTTTTTTTTAAGCAAATTTATTTTCAGAATTTAGAAATGGAATCAGTTATTTTCACAAGAATATCGAAAATACCTTGGGTCTTTTATTCCTGATGATGGAGGAGATTATTGGTTATTGCATTGTCGGGTTACAAAAAGAACAGAAAGTTGTGAAAAACCAGCAAAAGATCCACTAAATTGTAGTTATTTCGTTTCTGAAATACAATTTGGAAAAATTGTGACAATTATTTTTCCAAAAACAAATTTCCCAGATAATGAAAATGAGGTTAGTGGAATTTCTTAATTTTATATTAAATTTAAAAATATTACAGGTTCATGAAATTTTCAAGAAAGAGAAGTTGAACGATATTCAAAGAAGTGTTGAATGCAGAATGTCAGTGAATTTTGGTGAATATAAGGAAAAAAATTTAAGGGATGTACTCGATCTTTTGAAAAAAGAAAATGATAGATGTGATTCTGCTGTTTTTTTTAAATATAAAAAATTGAATAATGACTACAGAAATACGGTAATTGAAAAAGAAGAAAATCTTAGACACAATTTAACCTTGATTTACATGATCTACAGAAAGATTAAGAAGTTAGAAACAGATAATTCTTCAAATATTTTGAATTCGGAATCTTTTGAAAAAAGATCATTCAAGGAAGCCAGTAGAATATTAAAGGAAACCATAAACGACTTCCAATCTAATGAAAAAAAAATTTCCAGCATATGTCAAACATTAAAATTCTTGTTTCATTTTTTCTTATATTACATTCAATGCTCTATTGAGAACGGAAGTAATATAGATGAGAAAGGTGATTTTCTAGACTGTACTGATAGACTAGAAGCATATTTTAAAGATCTCAATCAAAGATTCACATCAAAAAATGGTAACAAATCGGCAATAGAAACAAACCCATTAACAAAGTTAGTTATTATTGAAATCAAAATATAATAGAATTTTCAGGAAACAAGAACAATCACCTAAAAAAATATGTCAAACTTGTAGCAAAGGATTTTCTTCTAATGCTTATTATACACATATTAAGACTTGTGGAAAAACAAAGGAAGAAATTGCAGAGTATGGCAATAATTGTCCTTATTGCAGTAAACCCCATGGTACTCAACAACAGTTGAGACAGCATGTTAAACGTTGTAAAAAAAATCCGCCAGAGATGTTGAAATATCCATGCTCACACTGTAACAAAAAGTTTGCTGATACAGATGTATTAAACCGACATTTAAATGATGTAGGTAAAATTCCATGTCAGACTTGTAAGAAGAAATATTCAAACGCCTACTTAACCTTTCATTCATTTAATTGTGAATTTAACATATTATCGTTAGAAGAAAGATATAAGAAAGGATTTGTCTGCAGTATTTGCGATAAACCTTTTCCATCAGACAAATATTTGAATTATCATCAGAATTCTTATCATAATAATACTAACGCTAATCTGACCTCTTGTGAACATGGGGATTGTAATTTTAAAGGCAATACAATAAAAAAGAAGAGGCATGAATTCAATTATCATAAATTACGAAGATGTTCAAAATGTAACTATAATGTTGATGGAAAGATCAACCTAAATATTCATAAAAAATATGGGTGTTTAGCTCAGCGTCCCCATCCAAATGAAGATCCTCAATCCTTAACAAAAGAAAAAGCAGAAAATATTTTAAAGAAAATAGAGAAGAATGCAAAAGAAAAAACAGATTATTATTGTTATGGAATCATTCACTACAATGAAATAATTGAAGAAAATTTTAAAGAAAAAATTTTCTATGTTGGTCGTGGTAGAGGTGCTCGGTGTATGACACATTTCAACAGTTCTCAAAAGAAAAAAACTTTAAATATGCACGACTATATGAATGAATTATTAAACAACAATCAAACCATTGGGATAGTACATTTTATAAACGAAATAACTTATGAAAAGGCTAAAATAATTGAAAAGTTTTTATTGTGTTCACTGAAAGATCAGTTAAAGAATTCTTATACTCCATCTGTGAATCTAACTTCAGAATCTGCACTAACAGAAGAGCATCAAGAAAAGTTATTAGAAAATCTCATGAAACAAGCGAAGAAAAAAATTTGGCTACACAAGAAATTATGGAGTCGTTCTTCAATTTATGAAAAGAATAATTTATCCGAAGATACTAATAATGAATTAATATCTTATACGGAACAAATCTTTAAATTGCAATCCAGGAACGAAGGGTATATTTATTGTTATTTCAAATTAAATGAAGAAAATTCCAATAAAAAACCCGAAAGTTTTAAATTAAATAAAAATAACAGTATTCCTTTCTACATTGGTCGAGGTCATAGATCTAGAGTATACTATCATCTTAATGAACATGCTAATAAGGATCGACAACAAGCTCTAATGTCTCTTTTGCGAAAAGGAAGCTTAATTTGTAAAAAGCTAATAACTGAAATTTCACTAACTATGGCAGAGGAACTTGAAGCCATCCTTATTCGATATTGGAAACCAGAATCGAACAAGGTTGAACATTTATTAGGATGGGGTGGACAAACACTCACCTCTCAAGAAGAAGTTTCATTAGCCAATTATTTATTATATTCTGAAATGGCAAAGGACGTTTCTCTAGAAAGATATATGAAATCTGAAGAAAAATCAAAGAATGATAATAATTCAATAAATGATATAGGATTAGATGATAGTGATAGCGATAATGAAAACGATGATGAATCAGAAAACAATGGAATGCCAGATGATGAACTTATGGAATATTGTAATGCCAGTGAAGATTCTGATGGTAACGAAGACTCCTTTCTGGATAATTCTGATAGTCCGTAAGGATGAAATGTGAAAAAATTATTGATTTAACTTTCATGCGACCATAATTTTTTGATTGCTATTTTATTTTACTGATGTTTTATTATAAAATGTTAATAATTTCAAGTTCTGAACTCAGAAGCACAAGGCATTCTGCAGATTCTCTTTTCCAGATCGGGAGCTGAACAAGCCGGATCGTCGTCCAGCTGATCCAGAGCCCTCAGGACTGTTCTTCTTCTGAATTGGGTTCCTTCCCCGCAACTGACAGAACAACGAGACCAAGGAGACCACATCCCGACTCGACAAGATTTTCTTGCTGAAATTTGACGTTTTATAAAAATAAAATTTACTCTAATAACTCACCACAAGGTCTCTCTTCACAGTGTCTTTCTTGAATTAGGTGTTCTGCCGGAGGACACGGGGTTCCTCCATTACGGGCGAATTCCTTGATGATCCTGTTCCTTGTTCGTTTTCCTCGTCCACAGGTTACCGAACAATTGCCCCAAGGAGACCATTCAGAAACGACGCAAGGAACTGGCTCACCTCCGTCATCCACAACTCCATCGTCTTCTCCAAATTCATTAATGAGTTGATGACCTGGCACTGAAATAAAAAAGATATTAAGTGTCCAGAAATATTAGAAAACGATTTTTGAAAAATTAATACCAAAAAGAAACCTATATCGGTTTTGGCAGCCATATAGAGAAGTCTCGTATCTTTTTTGAAGCAAGATGTCTTTGTAAAAAATCCCACTTGTAAGAATTCATCCATATGTAATTTTAAAAAATATAAGAAACCTCCTTATGATTGTCAAATACAGATATAACTCTTTCTTTACTCTTATTACTTCTAATAATTGCTTATAGTGTCGTACTATTGTTGAAATATAAGTTAATCCTAACTCGATTAACTCAAAAATTATCCGTATGCAATACACCGTAGGGAAGCAGATATCATGTTATTGTTCTTTGCTTTATAGCTAAACTTCCATATTCTTGAGACAGAAACTACTAAAAAAAGCATTCAAAGAGATAACTTGAATATTAGGGATTGTAAAATACTGTAGGGTATGAACAAATTTCTCGGTTGTTTGCATTAAAACTTGTTATTATAGATGTTAAGACAGAAACTATACTCGGAAAAGAGAATTCAAAGAGATAACCTGAATATTAAGGACTATAGAATACTGTAGAACTTGAGTGAGACTTCCGGTTGTCTTTTGTGAGTGTTAGATATACAATTATTGTCTGTGCCTTATTGTTGAGAAAAGATCAGTGATTTCTTCCTGTTTCCTATCCGAACACACATGAACCTTATTATTGCCAGTGTTCCCTATTATTCGTGGTTCCTATTTTCTCATTTTGTCTAGGACCAACCCAAGAACAGTAAAATGATCTCCTCTAACTTTAAATTTCTTCTAGTAAAAACTCACAAATAGCCTTGTTCGTCGAGAAATCCGGGATGCAGAAGGATTTGCATTCCTCTTCTGTCTCAAACTGGTTCCTATTTCCTTTGCACCCGGTGTAGATGAATCTCTCGCACATTTTGGTTTCATTATTGAACCAGTACCTGGGGAAAGTACCCTTACATTGTCCTTCTTCCTTTTCTTCTTGACAGATTTCCTCTGAATGAGCCCCAATTAGCCTTCTGCAGGAGGCCACTTGGCATCTCTCTTGCTCCATCAAGTTGATGTTTGTGCATTCTTGTTCATGTTCCGCGTAGAAGAAAAGTCTAGTCCTGATTCTGACACCATCATCACAGGAAGCACTGCACGGACTCCAATCGCTCCAGGAAGTAGTTCTGCAAAGAGGATTCGGAGTGACGGAACAGTCGTCCCCGTTGTCTCCTATGCAAGCTTCCCTAGAGATGAGCTCGACGGATTTACAAGTGGATTCTTCTTCTTTGTTCAAGAGGGTTCTTTCACGCTGTCTGACCCCTCTTCCACAACTGACACTGCATGAAGACCATTCCTTCCAACTAGACACCGCGCATTTCGAATTAAAGGCATCTGAATCGCTGCATTCGTTGATTTTGGCGTTGCAGAATTGTCTCTCAGTTGTCTGCCTGTGGCAATGGAACATTTGAGCTTTGATGGGGAAGACGAAAACTCTGCTTCTCATCCTGATTCCTTTTCCACAAGTAGCCGAACAAAGAGACCAGGATTCCCAATTAGAAACCATGCATTCTCTTCTATCTTTGTACTCTTCGTCTTCGCTAATATTTGTGGCGTTGAATGCTTCCTTCTGGTACTCTTCTGTGGATTTACACTGATTAGGAACCACTTGGGATCGTTTAATAATCAATCTAGCCAAAGGCGGGATTTCGTTACTTGTTTCTGAATAAAATGGACTTCTGGGATCCGTCTTAGTCGTGATAGGAATGATGGGATGTCTTGGTTCGGCCGGGCTATTCGGAGACATGTAAGTCGGTCCGTCATCGGTTCCAGCATCGAAAGGAAGAAGATCGAACACCCTTTCCTCTGCCCAAGTACAATCTGGCAGACACAAGTTAATTTGAGAAATCCCCACACACCAGTCAGGACTAGGACCGAACATGGCAGCTAATGACGCCAGATGATGGTACTTGTTCACGTGGAAGTGGCCCGTGGTCCGGCCTTGGACTTCTGGGTACCAAAGACCTTTCATTTTTATTATTGTCCTGATTTCACTGGCATTCGCTTTCATCTCCTGCTCTCCCTTGTAAGTATTGCCCCATTCGGCAATTTCCTTCATCCCATCAGAGGAAATCTCCCCAAACTTCCACATGACGTACTTGTTCGAATGACTAGCTCCAAGCAGATCCGTAAAGTGAGTCAAGTGCAACACTAAATCCCCTATATACAGAATCCTCTCTGAATAAACTTACAAGTAGGATAGTCCTTGGGATGAGTCTCCTTCGACCAGATCCCGATGAATTCAACGTCGTATTTAGCTTCGTCACAAGCACAACATTCTGTATTGGGATCATCAACGGGGATCGCCTTCTGGAACCCTTCAACTGCACAGAACCGCTTTGTTAATTCGTTCTCGTCAGCGTACCAAGTGCTTCTGGATTGGATAACACTAGCTCGGAAGACCACACAAGCATCTCCGGCTTCTGGAGCACGCCAAGTGACGTGGATAGAAGTCTTCGGACGGAGATTAGAGTGACTTACTCCTGCGCTTCTGCAGTTTGGAGCTACTCTGGCATCTCCTCGATCGCGTCGTCGCTGAATTTGCAGGATAGAAAATGAGAAATAAATAAAATACAAACCTTTGGAATATCGAATTTTCCAGCAGGTCTTCCATCTTCAAACTGTGCAATGATCCCGAACCCTCTGAATGTCTGGACAGTGTAAGCTGTTTGCCAGCCACGTAAGGATACTTAGAAATTATTGTTATCCAAAATCACTACATATGCGAAACTTACTTTTGTAGCTCTTCCCCGGGATATATCCACTTACATCATTTGAATCCTTTTCTGAAGTGGGCAGAATCTCCAAGCTGAATCCATTGCTTCCAGGTCTTGGAGCTCCTTTCGCTTCGTAAAGTCGATGAGAGCAATCCTGTTGTCCACTCGAGAATCCGAAAACAAAAACAAAAAGTAACCAAAACCACCTCATTTAGTCGAACAATTGCTAGACAAGTCTGATTTTTTCGCACTTTACGTTGGGAATGAGGAAAAGAGTGATTTGTGGCGATCTTAGCTGAGATCCCATCTGGCAAGAAACAAATCTGTCTAGCATTGGCTGACCGTCGTGATTTATGGGAAGTAGATCGGGAAAGAGGAAATGCGCATATCTGGGCTTTGACCTTTGCTCATTTGAAGAATAGTTGAGCAAAGGCATTAAAGGTTAATTTTTGTTCAAAATCGATAAGTCCGAAAACAGATAATATGGTGAAATAACCTGGAGTAGTAGTGTTTACGAAGAAGTCACATGAAATCTATACGACAAATGCTAATGGATCAGTCGTGGAATCGATATATATATCTGTGTAATAACTCAGCACTATTATCCAGTTTGTAAGTTTCCAGCTTAATCAGGGGAATTTAGTATTCATTCTTATTAACAAATTACTTTTGATTCTCTTAGATTATTATTTTTAATATTTCTAGCAGTATATTCAGTAAAATATCCATACAGTAACTGAATTCTCTATAATAGTTAAGGATTAGTTTTCCACAATGACAATTCGGTTTCTAAACGCCTTCAATCGTATTAAAGAGCAATTTTTCATTTATTGGATTTGAATAATTGCCTCCTTAAGTAATGTTATTTTTTAAATAAAGATTTCTATAAAATTGATTTATTACGGAGGGATAAACTTGAAGGTTAACAATTGACAAATAAATTCATTGATTATTTTTACCTAAATACAACTCAATGATGTGCCGAGTATGGTTATCAAAGTTCACATTTAGAATATCTATCAGGACACTTCTGATTTATCCTTCATTTGCGTTTTTTAAAATAATGCTGAATATACAATGTTTATATGAGTTTTTCTGTCATCTTTATTTCAAATTCCCTAAGGATTTGCACAGATTAAGGGAAGGACATTGGTATTATTGGACGTTCGATCAGGTATTATTAGATTTTATAACTGACGTTGCATATGATTGCAGACGAATATGTTATTTATATGCTTTTTCGATCCACAAGAACAGAAGAAAGTCATATCTTTGTGATAAACAACGTTTCCACATTTAGTGCATATCCATCTTCTTAAATCATCAGTACAGTAATCTGGACACTTAGATTCAAACACAACTGAGTCAGAAGGAATTTTTTCTGGGGGTTTTTCTTTTTTGAAGAAATTAAGGGAAAGTGTTTTTTCTGCTCCTGTCATATTGATGAACCCGAACAGAATTTTCTTGTTGTCCTCATCCCCCATATATGGTTCAGTTGCTTCGTTATCATTGATCACTGGAAGTTGAGTAAATGCTAATGTTTGTCGAAGTACTTTAACAACTTCTTCATAACCAGGAGTGATTCCAATGAAGAAATGCATACAGTTGGTCCATTTCCCGTTGACTTTCATGGGGAACCAAGTGTTCAATTTTGTCAACCATATTTTTATTTCGTCGATAGTTCCTGGGATATTGTTCCCTTCGTGCATATCAATTGTGTTATTCATCGAGTACTTAATGTATTCAGTGTAGCAAAAGAAAAGTTTCTTCAGAATCGGGTACATTTTTAAAAAGTCATTTTTATCCATTGATTTGTAATCAGCTCTTGTTTTTTTGAGGTTGTTACAGATATTGATAAAAGAATTTTCTTCCGAGTTGGAATCCGGAAGAATATCTGGATATCCAACTTTTTCCATTTTCATTTCAATTTTGCGATAAAGACAGTAAAGATATGAAAGAAATTCCTTAAATTTACTTTCATAACTGATGCTTTGTTGAATTCCTCGGACCAATTCGTCACAGCTAAACCAGATAGGTTCATTGTCCTTAAAAATCCTCTCTTCTTCTATTTCTTTCATGAAATCCAGGAATTCTCCAAGAGTCATTTCTCTGATTTCGTCGTAATTGATCAAAATTCGGCATTTAGTGTTCTTTTGAACTTCATCGAAATTTTTGGTCATAAATAAAACGTCTATCTGAAAAATATTGTTTTGTAAAGTAAATTGACGAAGAAAATCAAAAAATTTGCAAAATCTACTTTTAACATACTTATTTTTTATGATGCAAAAATTGTTATTTATATGGGATTTTGTGAATTTGTATAAAAATTAAACTTAATTTTCTATTAGTAAAAAAGTTTGTTGATAAATCTCACTGTTGTGGACACATAGTCCCCATGACCGGAGATATTCAGAATACCGAAGTCTTAACAATCCCTTTTCTTCATTGAGGAGTATAAAAGGGAACACTTCGGTGTATCGGGGTGACCTCCCTGAGTGTAGCTTTAATAGTAATATTGTTCCTATTCTTATATTTGTGTCTTATTGTTAAGTAAAGACATAACACTCACCATGGAAGTTAATGGTGGAAATCCTACTTTTGGGAACTGTACTCTCAAGTTTATGCCGTAGTAGATCTGCTTAACAAAATGACTGCAGTTAGGTGGATACTGTGGAAGCTTTGCAGATTCTTTGCGCTGTCTCAAAAGACAACATTGAACATCAAAATATTCAGCGTTATCGAAGACAATTTGCCAATTTAGTAGATTTTTGAAACTTGGTTCCAGAAAAGAACTTATGTATTCCTAAAATATCCACGATAAACTTAGTTATTGCACAAGAAACTCACGCAACATGTGATGTTAGTTGACGACAACGAATTAGCAGAATGCCACCACTCTTTCATGTTCGTCGATATGACATTAGGAGGTTCTCCTTCAACAGGTATCAATTGGTGGAAAGGTTTATGGTATCCCCATCCTAGTTCACATTTACAACCCATACATTTCAGGCTACGTTTAAGCCAAACAGAGAAAAAATCCATATTTTGTAATTAATAACGGATCCAAAAATCAATCAGGTGAAAACAAGAAGGATCAAATGTATCACAATGTTCAGTACTTCAAGAGCAAAACTGATAGCTTATCACAAAACCAAGTCCCGGAAAATGAAACCTTTAATTTGCTTGTTTGTACATATTTTGGACAATCGAACGATTGCAACCTATAACTCTTATGAAAGATTTTTAAAATAAACCTTAAAATCAAAATAGTCAAAAAATACAAATTTATTTAAAATAATATTTAAAGTAGAAATAGAATATTTCAGTCTCTTTCATCAGCTATCTCAGATATATGGTAAATTAATATATATTTACCAAAAACTCCTAAAAAAGTCAAAAATTGATTTTTAAATTCGATTTTCTAATTTTTGGATTATGGACTTTTTCAAATCTTCGGGTAGTAAAGCGGTTAGTATACATGACGTGAAACTCATGAGAGCCACGTTCGAGTCCTGGCCCGAAGACTGCAGATCCAGGTCTTGCCAGCAGCGATCTGGCTACAAACGATTAAGACGCACTTATCAAAAAAAAGCGAGGTCAGAAAGACCGAAAAGACGATCCTAGTAAGAGGAAGAATCCCCTGAAGGTGATCAGAAAGGCTGAGATGCGCGAACAATAGAGGAGAAAAATCCAAAAACCTGAGGATATCATGTTTGTAACCCTATATTGTAATTGCTTTGAAACGTTCGATAAAGTGCTAAAAGTGAAATTTTTCGTTTATATAATCATTAATCTTGATTTCGGTTTTTAGTTGTTTACTTTTTTAACAAAATCATCCATCATAAATGCCGAAAAATGACAAACGTGAACCTTTCAGAAATCGGCTCATCGATCATGTAATTTCACAACTAACAATTTTTAAAAAAAAACAACTCAACACTGGTCTTTAGTATTTTCAACTTTTTATTAAAGTTGCTGAAATTTGTTTACAGTACTTCAATTTGAATATATTGAGCTTTGGATACGGTAGCTGTTTTTGGAAACGAAATGGAATGAAAATATATTGAAGTTTTTTCTTCAAAAATAAATTATTTTTATTTGAAATCCATGATCCTAAGAAAGTAAAAGTACAAAACTTTACGATTAGAAAAGTTAACTTTGAAGTAAAATTCGAAATCTACAAATTTAATCATCACAATTTTGAGTATTTTTTAGTTACATTTAAAAATGATTATTTTTCGATTCTAGTCAAGAAATTCCGGAAAATTAAATTAGCAGTTAATTTCCCAACACGCAATCTCAGTTCTTTTAAATTTGTCATAAAATTTCAAAAAAAACAAAAGCTAGTCCAGAATAATCTTGTATGTTTTAATAGTTGCAAAATATTATTTTACACTATTTTTATTGTTTTTAATTTTTTTACTAAAGAAATTAGTATAAAAATCTGTTGTTTTTAATGATTATAAAATATCATCTTATACTATTTTTATTATTTTCAACTTTTGTGCTAACTTTGAAAAAATAAAAGTAAAGGATGTTCTTGTATGTTTTAATAGTTGCGAAATATTATTTTTATTGTTTTCAATTTTTGTGCTAAAGAAATTAGTATAAAAATCTTTTGTTTTTAATGATTATAAAATATCATCTTATACTATTTTTATTATTTCTACTATTTTCAACTTTTGTGCTGACTTCAAAAAACCCCATCTTTTGCCAAAATTTTTGTTCTGCTTTATATTCCACGAATTCTATTTCATAAGGCCATATTTGGAATACCCCAATCTGTTTCTTTCACCCCATTACTTTTCTTTTAATTTTTCGGAAACGGAGCTCAACTGGAATTAGTTTCCATTTCTTTTCCGAACACAACTCCCCTAATGGAACTCTTGTTCATTTTTCACCCTGAGTAAGACAGATCGGCATTGTTTTGTCAATTGTCGCTTTTGGCAACTTGGGTAGACCCGATGTCACCAAAAAAGGACAGAGTTTTGGTCCTGGTTGAAGACGAGCGGCTTCCGTCTTTATTTTATCGACTCATCTTCTGCAATAAAAATTTCCAATTGAAAAATAAAGAAATATTAAAATAAAAAAGTAAAAAAAAAATAAAAAATATAATCTGTTCTAAAAGTGTCAGATTTTAATTTTATAAACTAGTGAATATTAGAAAAATTTTTATTTTTTTATATTTCAAAAATAATAAAATTTAGAACGATTTTTACTGAAAACTTAACAAAATTTCTTTTATTATAAATTAAATTTCGATTTTTTCCAAAGTTTATTTTTAGAAATAAAAAATATTTAAAAGCGTTTAATTTTAGATTTTTGGAATTTTTATAAAGATTTATATTTGTATTTTTTTTTAAATTTAAATTTATTTATTTTAAAAATTTGTATTTTTTTTAAATTTAAAATTTGGTACTTTTGGGACACTGTACATATCCCACAAATCTCAACCAATTGCCAGATTTTATTTGGTCCGAAGTATTTTATTGTTTTCCCAGTTTTCCCGATTTTTGTTCTTTGAAAATTCCCCAAAGAATAGAAAATCGTCTGGAATAAGTTATCTATGCACAATTTGCCACTTTCCCTAGCTAGAAATGATAAAAACATCAATAAATTTTTTGTTTTTTTTTCATTTTAGAGTTGTACCATTTGTTGAAAACTGTCTTGTCAAATGAGATTTCCGGAAATGACATTCTCCATTCAAGGGCAAAATTGCTTCAATTGGGATACAGCTTGTTTTCGTCCAGCGCTGGGTTCTTCCCTCAGGGCATGATGGATGACCGCGTTGCAGACTGGGATGTTTTACAGCTTTTTTTAGCTTAAAGTTTCAGCCATGTCTGAATTAGGAAGAAGAATCAACTAAAAATGACCAGAAGACAGACGATCATTATTGACAATTCAGATGTGAGTTTTTTTTGAAAAATATTTTTGTAAAAATTTAATTTTTAATTTATTTAAATTTCGAAATTTAAAACATTTCCGAATTTAAATTTTAAATTGATATTTTCTAAGTTTTTAGTGAAAAAATATTTTTTAAGTTCTTATTAGGATACGGTAGATACGGCAATGATGAGTGTAAATTTTACAGTAATTTTTTATTTTTTTTATGTAAAAATTTTGTGAATTTTTTTATTTTTATGAAAAACGCAAATGTTTAAAAAATATCATTAATTATATTAATTAACGTACATATGGGATGACTGTTCCATTAAGATTCTAAAAATCCAAAAAATGCCAGAGGAAATATTTGGTCTCTTATTCTGCACGAAAAAATTAAAATTCATTTTTGAATTTCGTCAATTTTAAAGAGATGTGTAATCAAGGAAGCTTTTCAGGAAAAGGACTGAATTACCATAGGAATCTCCTGTTATTTTTTAATTTTCCGTAATTTTGAAATTCAATAACAAAACTTCCTTTGGCACTTTTTGACTTTTTGGGGTTGAAGAAAGATGTGAAAATTCTTTTGTATAGATCTGATTTCATACAAAAAAAAATAATTTTTAGCACAATAACAGATAAAAATCATCATTTTTATTTTTTATTTTTCGTCAAAAATGTCAAATATTCATGAAAAATGTGATAATTGTTACGTTTCGTAATTGTTATGAAGTTAAAAATTAAGCTTTTTGTGTACAATATCAACTAAGATTTAGTCTTCTACGTAAAAAAATTAAATCTTGTTATTATATAAAAAATGTAACTTTTGGCACAGTAACAGATGGAAATCGTCACTATTATGTTTTAATTTTCGTCAAAAATGTCAAATATTCATGAAAAATGTGACGATTGTTACATTTTTGTTACATTTTGCAATTGTTACAGGACCAAAAGTTGTGTTTTTTTTGCATGTATATGAACTTTGATTTTTCCAGCAAAAACCATCCAGAATCGGCTGTTACCGTCTGGTAAAATCCAACTTCCATTGGAAATGCCTGTCTTCCACTCTCCTCGTGTACGTCTGCGTCGCTTATGCCATCTGGTGTCATCTCCAAAACGCCTACAGTGGATCCGTCGTTCTGCACTATGAACACGGAGCTTGCAGTCAAGGCTATAACTTTATCCCCATCGCTTTCGGACTGTTATTGTACTTGATTTACTTGACCGAATGCTGGCACGCAAGATCGAAAAACTCCTCCATCCCAGTGACAGACGTCAGGGAAGCTCAGGACTACATTCAGAAACTCAAAGAAGCGACCCCAATAGTCTGGTGGAAAAGCGTCTGTTATCACTACTTAAGGAGATCAAGACAGGTCACCAGATACCGTAACGGGGACGCCATGACAGCCACTCAGATTTACTACGAAAGAGTAAATTCCCACACCGCCGGGAACGTCTTCATGTTCGACGTCTGCGGGTACAAGGACATCTCCAAATCGCTCGTGGATTTTGAGAAGTTTCCTGTCGTCAAATTGAGATTCTCCAAGGGGTTCGTATTTGCTTGCGTACAAGCTGCAAACGAGTTTGAAGAACAACGAACAAGATTTTTCAACGAAAACGAAGTTAGAGACGACTACATGGAGGTCAGAGAAGGTCTGGATCTCGTTGAGACACCTTTTGTCGAGGAAATGATCGTTTACACTAACCCTAATCTGAAACAACCGTGGTATTTGTCATCTACAGTATACTGGATCTGCTCTGGATTACTGCTTTCTTGGCCCCTCAGGATGCTAGGGGAGCTGATGACGGCCCACGTCCACTACCATGCGACGAAGCTCTTCGGGACGAATTATCTGAGTCCCTCCAGCGTCAACTACACCGGGCCACTGACGAGGACGGACACCATGGAATCCGTGGAATTGGAACGCGCTTTGAGGGAGAACTACTTGATAGTGCCCAGTTACTCCGAGGCGGTGTTGTTAGATCCTGTAAATCCGTCTGCTTTCGTATTCCCGTCCATCAGGGCAAGGATAGAACAGCAGTCTTACTGTAATGAGAACGTCCTCACAAACTACGGAGCCATCAGAAGGCAGAATTCGTCCTCCAGACCCCCTCCGGCGTTTTCCTCTCTGTTCTCTTCCTCGAGGTCTCAGAACCCCTCCAAGTTCCCCCCGAGGTCGATATCTATGAACTTCCCCGGACCCAACCCGAGACAACTCCAGAATTCCTCCACAGCTAACGTCCCCGTCCCCAGACCGAATCAGCTTCTGCAGAAGAATTCCAAGTTGCCTTCTAGATCTATCTCCATTTCCGGGATCTGCGGAACAGCGAGATCAAGCGGATATCACAGCGGAAACATCACTCCCACCATAGAGAATCTGGAAAGAAGACCGTTGATTGAGCCGCTGGAAACTGCGGGGGACGAGCCGCCTCCAAGTTACGAGGTTTGTGGAGATGGAGGGATTTCAGAAAATCTGTTAAAAGTATAATTTAGGAAATTTCTAAAATATAAAATTCCCATTTTATAAATTTTTACAGTAAAAAAGTAATTTTTTTCTTTGACAGTAATACTAAAAAGTTGTGTATTTTTTAAAAGTCATATATGGACAAATTTTTTGTTGAAAATTTTTATCAATAAGAATTAACTTGTATCGCTTCAAAAAAGACACAGAACTTTCTAGAATGACCAAAAAAGACAAAATTCGCTTTTCACGATCAAAAACAACTTTATTGTTCATTTTTGGTTTTTTCAGATGATTTTCAAAAAAATTCCAAAAATCTGAAATTTCTAATTTTTAAAAAAATAAAAAAATCAACTGTAATCGGAAATTTTCTAAGAAAAATAAGAAATAATAAATTTTTTAATTTCAGAATCAAAAAAAAAATTTATTTTTGGAATTTTAAACAAGTATTATCTTAGAAATGTAGATTTCGAATCAAACTTCGAAGTAATTTAAAATTATTTAAAAATTTAAATAATTAAAATTCGAAAATTGAGATGATTGACTTTGAATTTTTAAATTTAAAATATTTCAAAATTTGATTTTTCCGAAAATCAAAATTTAAATTCAAATAGTTGGAATTAAAAAACCGAAAAAATGAATTTCGAAATTCAAAATCGAAATTCGAATTTTTTTGAATTAATTAAAATTCAAAAATTTAGAAAATCGAATTTTTGATTTATTTTTTAATTAATTCAAATTCGAAAATCTAAAATTTAAAAAATCAACAATCTTAGTAACTACTCTATTCCCTCTGGCTATATCTCTAAATAAAATTTTTCCATCTTTAAAAGATTGAAAATTAACATAAAAGAGATATTTTACATTAACTAGAATTTTTTATAACTTTTTATCAAACATATTTGATTTCAGATATTGACGGTTTTTATTTTTAATAATAAATTTAAAATTATTTTTATTATTAGTAATAAGTTTAAAATTATTTTTATTTTTAGTAATAAATTTAAAATTATTTTTATTTTTAATAATAAGTTTAAAATAGTTTTTAATTTTAGTAATAAATTTAGAATTATTTTTATTTTTAATAATAAATTTAAAATTATTTTTATTTTTAGTAATAAGTTTAAAATTATTTTTAACTTTAATAGCAAATGTAAAGTAGTTTTTATTTTTAGTAATAAGTTTAAAATAGTTTTTATTTTTTGTGCCAAGTTTAAAATTACTTTCATTTTTAATAATAAGTTTAAAATTATTTTTATTTTTAATAGCAAATTTTATTTCCAGGTGGCCCTTCGAATGTGCGCTCCTATTTACAACCGGATCCGTCAATCTGCCCATTCGATTTCCTCCTTGCTAAATTCGCTGTCCCGTTCCAACAGCAAGGATCTCAGGCAATACAGTTTAGACGGGCCTTCTCAACCTTGAGATTGATTTAAACCTCCTCGGGAGATCCATTAATCAATCCTCGAATGTGGACAACGGGTCAGATTCCACGTGCCAAAATCGAAATTTATTTTGGCACATTTTTGCAGAAAATCTTCAATGATAACAATCTGGAGCTAAACAAACAATTTGGGAATTTTGATAATTGTCAAGTGGACAGAGCGGCGCCGAGGCTCTACTTGTCGTCGAAATCCGCCGATTTGCGTCGCCAGATGGGCGGGACGCACGCCGCACGGGGGTTCCCCCTTCTGAGTGCACAATATGCTGGTCATTCTGCAGGACATTTGCGTCATCTCACCCAGTAAGTCCTACTTTGATAATGTTATTGAGATTATCCGCCAGACTAGAGAGAACATTCTAGATCTTTCTAGTCGAAGCTGTCGATGTAAAAATTTGAATTGGTTCTGGATTGATTCAAGTTTGGAAATTTAGAGATTCTAATTCGAATTTTAAACTCTTCCAAATGATTCCATTCAAAAAGTAGTTTAAATTCGAAATTGAAAAATTTGAATAAAAATCGAATTATTTTAATTTCGAAAATTTAAATATTCAAATTCGAGCCTGATTAACTCTATTCCGAAATCTAGGATTCTGAATTCTTACTGAACAGGTCGGATTTCGAAATCCAAAAACTTGAATAAGATCCGAATTAGTTCAAATTCGAAAATTTAAAAAATCCAACTTTAACCGAACTACTTCAAGTTCAGAAATTTAAACATCCATATTCAATTCTGTTCGATTTTATTCTGTTCTAAAATCTAGAATTCTGACTTTTAATTGGATAATTTTAGTTCTAAAATCAAATCCTAAAGCCGAAGATTTAAAAATATCGACGGCTCTGAAGCTGACCATTGGTCACTTAGTGGTCGCTTAGGGTTCCCTCGTTTCTTTTCAACTATCATTTTTTTCTTTAATGTTCGTTGACCGTTTGCTTTATCAGCTATTCTGAAAACCTTCTATAAAAACAAAATGCTTCGTAAGCTGATCGCTTATCTGTTCTGGTTCTGTATACCAGCTTCCAAATTTTCACGTTTTTTATTGTTGTTTTTCTTTCATTTCATTTGGAAATCGATTTGTTTACTTGTCTTTAGGTATTGATATATGAATTTTCCAGGTAACCCGAACGCGATATTTTCTACGTGTCAATGAGTCCTGATCCGTCATCGATGACTCTCTACGAGCGACAATCGAACCCCTACGCCGGACACGCGAAGAAACTCGACGAACAGCTCCAACTTTACATAGAATCGAGACCTAATTTCGATGTTTCTCCAGGGGCCAAATCGAAGATAATTGTTTTGGGCAATTCTGGTGAGTGTTTTCTGATTTATCGATTTTCTTTATCCGTGCTGACCTCGCTAGCATATGCAAATTACTCTAGGTCTTTTGTGAGAGATCAATTTGGGCTCGAGCCAAGTTGTCCTCGCCAGATGAAAAGTGATTGATATCCTTTATCTTTAGGAGTCGGGAAAACTAGCATTATTTACTCCCACAAATATGGCGACACCGGAATGCTCGCTCCACCAGCAACCATCGGGGCTTCATATATCAATTGCAACGTCGTCGTCGAACAAGAACCGATTCAGCTCCAGATCTGGGACACTGCCGGACAGGAGAGATTCAGATGCATGGTGCCCATGTACATGAGGAACGCCACTGCTGCGATCATCGTCTACGATATCACCTGCAGAAAGTCCTTCGAGGACGTTGACAAATGGGCTTCTGGTAGGTTTTTGGACTTTATTGATTAATATCGTTATCGAGAAAAGACCAAAACAGGGAACATTGACCAGAAAAGATTGTTTGTCTGAAATTTTAGGAGAGAAAATGCATTTTCTTTGCAATCCTGATTTTGAAAGGATATCCCTACAGTAATCTCTAGATGTTCATCTTATTCCAGATTACTGTAGAGTGATTTTTGGAAATAAGAAACTGAAAAAATTTAAATTCAATTTTTTACGAAATTTAAATTCAATTTTTTAGAACTTCATCGTTGTGCCGGCGTTAAAGACCCC
Organism: Halicephalobus mephisto; assembly: GCA_009193035.1. Taxonomy (NCBI): domain Eukaryota; kingdom Metazoa; phylum Nematoda; class Chromadorea; order Rhabditida; family Panagrolaimidae; genus Halicephalobus; species Halicephalobus mephisto. The sequence goes on from SWDT01000154.1 coordinate 104,091, forward strand.
TTGATCTTCTTGGTGGGGAACAAAGGGGATCTCGAAGCTTCCAGACAAGTCACAGAAGGCGAAGGCCTCACGAAAGCCGCGAAACTTGGAGCGAAGTTCTTCGAAATTTCCGCTTATGATAGTAACGTCATTGATGCTGTTTTTGGAAGTTTGGCTGAATCAGTTCATGACAGATTGACAGAACAGAAATCAGCTCCACTTTCTCCGGCAGATAGTGATTCGAAATCAGGCAAAAATTCGCCGACAATCAAACTTCCTCCGTCTCCGAGGAAACTGGACCAAAACGGGAATGAACCCAAAAATTCCAAAAAATCCTGCTGCGTCATTTCCTGAAGATTCTAGAATCAAAGAGTAAACGGGTCTACAGTATCTTGCCACACCTTCAGGTCAGCTCGAATAACGTCAGATATTCTCTATTTTTGATACTCAGTTATTTGACTTGACGAAATTAGGTTTTGTTGAATTGAAAAAGTTCCATAAAGTTGTTTAGATTTTGAAATATTAGTTACAAAATGTGGAAATTATTTTTAAAAATAAGAGAAAATTTTAAAATAATCGAAGTTGGATTTTCGCGGAACTACTGAGTTGGTCGGCCTGCCAGAACGTTGCGAGCAAACTGCGAGTTTTATTTTTATTTCTACTTTGATAGTGACTAATCTTCCTAAACAGTGCAAGTTTTGTTTTGATTTCGAAATATAAATGAAAGTTCAAAAATTCAATTAAACTGTCAGAACGTTGCGAGCAAACTGCGAGTTTTATTTTAATTTCTACTTTGACGTCGACCGTTTTATATATCTTGGCACAGAATTTGAAATTAGAAATTTTGAAAAAACTTATTTTTTCAGCAAAGTTGATAGAATTTGAGATCGAGATTTGGACTTTTCGCGCTGAACGTGACTAATGGATTATCAGTGGAAAAATTCGAATATCAAATTCTATCAATTTAGGTAAGAGAGCTTTTTAAAACAAAAAATTGTTTAAATTTCAATTTAAATTTTTATAAAATAGAAACTTCCGAAATTTGAAATTTTCGTGCTAGGATTCGAAAAATCCAAATATCAAATTCTGTAATTTTAAATATGGATTTTTAAAACGAAAAATTGTTTAAATTTTGTCTTAGAACGAACAATTTTAATTTTAACTTTTACATCTAATCTTCAACTTTCGTAAAATAAAATACTAAAATAATTACAATGTAAATTTACCACCAACATTACTAGTTCTACTACTGGAGTACTAATTTAACTAATCTAAGAACATATTCACAGACAAAAATATCAATGTAAAAAATTAATCTAAAAAAATTAAATTTCAAAAAAAAAAAATTTTTATTTTTCAATATTTTACAAAATTTTTAAATTTTGGAAAAGTACTTTTTATTTTTAAACTTTTTACAAAATTTTTAAATTTTGAAGAAATATTTTTATTTTTCAATATTTTACAAAATTTTTAAATTCCGAAGAAATACTTTTTTTGTATTTTATAAAAATTTAAATTTCTTTCCTGTAATCAACTTGATCCAAATCTGCTCACTTTTCAAGGATTATCCCTGATCCAGATCTCCGTAACCGCAGCCAGTTAACGGTCACCGAAATCTCAAAATCCTTGCAAATCGCCCATCTGGTTTCCAGATAACTAAAAAAACAGAAAATTCATATTTTTTAGAATAATTAATTACCTAATCTCGAATTGCCTGAGGCTGAGTCACTTGGTCAACTGGCTTTCCTGGATCAATCGATGCTCATCTCTCGAACCCGCTGGATCAACATGACTGAAACGTTTGTTTTCTCTTTTCAGCCGAGTTGCCGCTTCATCTATTGTACTGTTTTGTCCTTGCAAAGTCCGCTGACCAGCCCAAAGCGGATCCCGATTTTATCCTCCGTAATGTTACCGAACATCCACACGAAATATTTCCGACGTTTTGAAATTATTAAAAATTATAATTATTTTTATAAAATTGAATTTTTAGAATCCTACATTTTGGAAGTTTTTTGAATTTTGAAATGTTTTAAATTTTTCTGAAATTTCCGAAAATTAAAAATTTATGAAATTGTCACTGAATTCTGAAAATTTCTATAAAATTTTGAAAATTTTCAATGAAATCCTAGAAGCTTCCATAAATCTCCATTGAATTCTGAAAAGTTATAAAAATTTATATAAAATTCTAAAAAAGTCCATAAATATCTATAAAATTATTGAAATTTTTAAAAGTCATCATTGGATTCTGAAAGTTTCTATAAAATCATTCAAATTTTTAATGAAACTTTAGAAAATTCTAGTAATTTATAAAATTCTAAAAATCGCTAGAAATACCTATAAAATTATTAGTTCTCAGAAGTCATTACTGATTTCTGGAAGTTTCTATAAAATTCTGAAAATTTCATTAGGATTCTGAAAAATTCTAAAAGTCTATTAAAACCCAAAAATTCTAAAAACTTCAATGAAATTTTGAAAAAATCCAAAATTTTCCAGTGGATTCCAAAAATTCCGGAATAGTCTAAAAATTTTGAACCTTTTTTTGAATTTTTGAAAATACTAAAATTCATATATAAAATTCCAGTAATTAAAAATTGTAAATTGTTTTTGATTTTTTCGTATTTTATAAAATTGTTTCAAAAAACACCGTATGATTAAATCGAATATACTGTCGGAAAACTATATCTGGCCTCATCTAGTCCGAAACTAATATGGAAGGAAAAATGTCTCTCGGCAGGCATCGTCTTGCTATCCGGGCAAGTGCTTTTCGCTTAAGCTACGAGAGCGATCTTTTCCAACTCCATTCCTGGAAGCAGAATCGTTTCTCCTGAACGATCGCTCCTTTCTCGCTACGCTTAATGTCGCGACACATACAGTATCTAACCTGCATCTAATGCTTCAAGCTTCCGACTGTTTTGCCGAATTTATATCCGTTTGTTTGGCTCACAGATACTCTGTCAATAGTTGTCGAGTTTATTTAAGACAAGTTTGACCGCTTCCGTTCCCGTTTCAAACAAGAGCTTTCCTCGGCTTGTTCTTTTTTGGTGAGGAAAACCGGATCCAAGCATGATGATTCCTTTTTCGATCATATTTGTCTTTGCAGGAATTTTTTGAAAATCTTTGTGTGGCTAGTTCTCGAGGTGTTTGTAACTTAAATTTCAAAAATTCAAAAGTTTTTAAAAATTTCAAAAGTTTTTTAAAAATTCAAAAGTTTTTAAAAATTTTTAAGTTTGAAAAAAACTTTTCTTTTAAATTTTACAAAAACTATTTTTATACTTTTACAATATTTTAAAAAATAAAAATTTATTCAAAAATAGATTTCCTAAGATCTTTATTCTGAAAAAATTATTTAAAATTTAATTTTTAAAAATTGTTTTTTCTATAAAAGTTTAATTTTTAAAAATTGTTTTTTTTTAAATTTAATTTTTTAATAATCGACTTTCAGAATGCCCCGATTACGATCATTTTCGATTTTATTAATTATTTTTCCTTCTGTTCTTTCCCAGTACTATCCAGACTACAGACCTAGAGACAACTCCCTCTGGCACAATGGCGAATATCCCGTAAGATTATTCGACATCCCGACGATCCAGGAAAAAACAAATTTCCCTTTCCACAACGTCCAATACGACAACGCTCCTCTCAGACAGCAGTTTCTGCAGCAAGGAAGACAGGTGGAAAGTATTTTTGTTCCTTATGAAGTTCAAAGTAATCAGGAAAAAAAGAAGGACATCATTGCTGACCAGATAAGCTCCCTGCTTCCGAACAAACAAGTCCAGGAGAAGATGTTGGAAATCGTCGACTCCAAGTGGGTTTGGGGAAGGTTTACAAAATTGACAAATTTGAATAATTTTTTAAAGAAATTTAAAAATCAAAACAATATCAAATTAGATATCGAACAAAAATCTGAAAAATTAATCCATTCAAAACTGTTTGAAAAGTAAAAAAATATATTTGATAAATTTTATTTTTTTACTGTAATTCAAATTTCAAAAGTTTTTCAATTTCGAAAATGTTAATTTTTCTACTTAATATCTAATTGGATACTGTAGTTTAAGTTTAATATTTAATTAGATACTGTAATTTCTAATTCAATATTTAATTAAATACTGTAATTTTTAAAATTTAATACTGTAATTTTCATTTAATATCTAATTGGATACTGTAATTTTTTTCATTTTAGTAACATTCTAGAGACAAATCACTCGTGGAGAAGATTTCGGATCTTTCGAAAATGTTCACAGTCTCCAGTAGAAGCAGCGGATTGGATCAATCTGAATTTTTCCACGATCTTGTGGAGAACGACAGAATCAGGGAAAATGTCATGCACGAACTCCGGGATTCGTTAAATCCTGAATACAAATCCATCGCGGACGAGTTGGTGACGATTCAGAGAAACAAAACTTTGAGTGACAATCAGAAACTAAACATCCAAGAAAATGTCATTGGAAATCTGGCTCAACAAGCCAAAAAAGCTTTCGAAGGATTCGAAACACTGTTTCAAAGTAGGTTTAAAATAGGATTACTGTAGGACTTAACTAATGAAAAGTTTTAATTACAAGAATCCAGATTGATTTAGTAGTTTCATTTGAGACGAAATCATTAAAAAAAATTAAATTTTATAATTCAAGAAAAAAAAATTAAATTTTGTAATTTAAGAAGAAATTAAATTTTGTAATTTTTTTAAAGGATTTGTTTACGGTGCTTATTTTTATACAAAAATTATTTAAATTGTATCTACTTTTTTGGGAACTTGTTCTTAATAGTTTTTTTAGGATCTCGTCGAAATCGTCGACAGTTGAAAGATGATCCAGAAATTTGGAACTACCGTTCCCCTATCTATGCCAAGCCTGGAAGCGAATCCTTCCCTCCTCACTTGATCCCCTCCGCCCCGATCGTCAATGTACCCCCTATTCCAACAGCACCACCTCCGACAAACGGGAACTATGCAGATAAACTTACGAAAAACAGATTTATCATGCCGACTCCTTTGGAAAATCGTCAACAGAACTATCCCCCTAAGGGCTTTTTTCCTCAAGAACCAACGAGACCTCCAGCTTTCGTCCCGATGACTGCGGATTACAGTGTGCCTCAGGTTCCTTTTTTCGAACCACCCAAGCCCCCGACGACAATACCCCCACCCACGTTCGGGATGGACCTGAGCGAGTCTCCAAACACGAGGAGCAAGGCCTTCGAAGACAGAAATAAGATATTCCAGAAAGAACAAGAGCTGTTGAATCAAGGAAGAGCTACAGTATGGAGTGACGGAAGCCAGTTCATCGAGAGAGGCCAGCAAGGCATGAAGCAGATGGTGAACAACGTGAGAGGAACACTCGGCGGAGTTCCAGTTCCGCAATTTGTTCCGAATAATAATCAGTACGACAATAACAATAAGGTAAGTTTGTAGGATTAGAGAACGCGCAAAAGATAGATGGATGTTTTAATCTTATCCAAGAATCCAGGATCTAAAACTACGGAATTACATCGAAATTAACAAAGAAAATTTGTTTATTCGAAATGGTCTTTCGAAATGAGTTAAATATTCTTTTAAAGTCTTCGAAATGTAGATTCAGAATCTGTATTCAATTTCTGCCAAACGACTATTCGAAACGCGATAATCTGGAAAATCACTATATTTAAAATTTAATTTTTTCGTGTTTGTTTTTTTCCAACTTTCGATATATCAAACTCTACATATTTTATTTTCTTGTTATACAAAAACGTTCAGCAAAAATTAAATATAGATTCCTAATATTTATCTGACAAGATATAAAATTAGGCATAACTAGTTTCAAAAAACATTTCGAATAAATCCACTCCTCTTCTAAGATCTACTTCGAAGACGATCTGGGACATAAAGTAGAAATTAACAGTCTTCCATTAAGTTTTTACAGTGAAATAACTGTTGAAAAAATATCCAATTCAACACCAAATTGTAAAGCAACTAAGTGTCCCTGAGGCGATTTTCATAATAAAGAAATAAAAAAATAAAACTTGTAAATTCTATCATAAATCTAAAATTGATATCAATAATTCGTTAATTCTCGAAATTTAGCAGGATTTAGGATTTTGGGAATTCATTTCATATATGACTTTAAAAATAAATCAACTGAATTAAATCCAAATTTGTTTCATAATTTCCGACCAATTAAGATTCACGAATTTTTCGAATTCTGGATATCTGCTCGAATTTTCGAAAGTTGATAAATTAATTTTTAATGTTCGAAAATTATTCGTTTTCTGAAAATTTCTAAAAATAATCTTTCTGTTTTCAGCCTCCGGTCATCGACGTCGGTGTTTCTTCCCCGGTTCTTCAATCCTCTGGAGTCTCCCCCATTATCCCTATCAACAACCCCAGAGGTATCGTATCCTTCGACACTCACATCAATCGCTATGATTCCGGTTCTGAGAAAAACACGAACAAAGTCATTTTGCCGGAAAACTTTATGCAGACAATCGACTCCAAAGCACCGGTAGTCACTTCTGGCAGGAATCCTGGATTTCAAAATCCTGTCCTGGAGCAGACCTTCACCTACATCAGGAAACCCGGCAGAATGTCTCCCTTCGGATCTAATACCGGCCTGCCCCCAGGGTACGTCTCCATGGGATTCAACGCACCCACTTTCCCTCCACTCCCAGACCTGAGAATCGGCCAAGAAAATTACGTGCCTAATTCTATGGGGAAAGATCAAGCCAGACAGATCGTCCAACAAGGAGGTTTTTATCCGGTCATTGAAGGTGCTAATTCTCGATATGGCTCGCAGACAGGACCAATAGGAACCCATGGATACGACGGGGGCCCGTATGGATCGAGTGTTTCTGCGAGAGACGGCAAACCGGACAACACTCGGATTCTCACAAGTATCAACAACAAGAACCAGAAAATTCCAGAACCTGAGACCATGATCCTCACTAAATTAAATCCTCCAAATAACTTAGGATCTGAAAGAATTTCAACTACAACAACTACGACGAAAGCTCCAGAAGTCACTCCTTACACTACTTATCCCGACTACCGACAAGTCCTCTTCCCCGTGCCCCTCAACCAAGCCAAGGCAGATCCTCGGCCAGCAACGTGGAACGGACGGAAACAGGGCATGTTCGGTGGAGGGACGAACGAGTACCGGGAGGACCAAGGAAGACTAGTCGAACAGGAATTCTACAAAGACATCAACAATCAAAATCACTGGCCTAGTGCAGTTGACGACAAGAGGATGAAGGGATACATTGATCCAGCGGTGAGATATGGACCGGTAGTCAGTCTTGAAAATAGTCCAAAACCGCCTTATGAGGGAACTAGCAGAGCGAGTCAGAAACAAGGCTACATGGAGGGAGATGACCTGAGTTCCTCTGACGTCATCGGAAGCAGACAATGGGGAATGGACATTGAAAGAAGTTTCACAACTCCGCTTCCGTGGAATGAGCAGACCACAACGATTGTCAGTGTTCCTCAAATCGACATTGATTCCAGGTGAGAAACTTTTTAAAATCTGAATTTCGCGGGCTTTGGCAAAGTGTTCCAGTTAAGGATACAGAACTAGATTACTCTATAAATCTCGTCAGAATTAAGTAATTATTCATTTTCCATGATTTTACAATCTTACATTTTAAAAAATGTATTTAAATTCCGCGAATTTTGTCAAACTGGTCTATACACAAAAAAGTGTAACTTTTGATTTTGTTAAAAATTGCGAAATGTAACAATTATCACATTTTTCATGAATATTTGGCATTTATGACGAAAATTAAAATGTAATAGTGACGATTATTATTTATTACTAGACCGAAAGTCACGCTTTTTGTGTACAGTCAACTTATTAATTCTTTTCAGATTATCGTTTCCGGCTAATCAAGGAGCTAAGCCGAACGACAAAGAAGTTGTTTGGAACAGATTATCCGAAACTGCGATGAAACCCCCAGAGGAAGGCCAAGTCAGACCCTACTTCGGTCCCGAAGAAATCACTCGAAGTAGGTACATCAACATAAATCCTCCTCCAAATAACCTCAGAGATGGAGTTAAAAACAAATTTGTCAAAATTGATTTACCAAATACTTCGACTATTTCTTAATTAAAATGGGAATATTTATTTTTCAAAATAAAATGGAATTGGATGATGTTTTAAAAGTAATTATGAATTAAAATTTAGGAGTACTGTATGAATATTAGTATTATTTTTTCGAAGAAATTTGCAAACATAGAAGACAGGAATCAACTTATGTAGAACTCGAATGGGGTACGGTATCATTGGAGAATTCAACTTCTGGAATCGAGCTGTTTTGTCTCTGTTGGTCCGCGTATCGATGAGAAAGGTACTTGACACTTGGAAATCTGATTCATCCGCCTTCGTGGTGGAGCAGATTCTTCAGCCACCTTCTATATTTTTCGTGGTTTTTGGCGAGTTGGTGTCACTGTTTCCCAATCGTGTTCTCCATGTCCTTGCGCCATCTGTTGGGCTTGAGGTTGTACGTCAGGACATGGATTTGTGTTTCCGTCTGGGGAGCAGTCCTTCGGATGTTTTGGTCTTCAAGTCCCTTCAGGGTTCCGCGCATCCTACTGCCCTTCGAACGGCTTCTCCCGTCTATGCCGGTGGGAACTCTGAGAAAGGTAGATTTGCAGGAAAGGTTTATCCAACAAATGCCTAAGGCACAATACAAAAATATCGTCGGACTCGACACATGCTACAAACACAACAATTCTCGCCAAGACGAACTGTATATTCCTTGGTGGATGCTAAGGGAATCCATTTGGGACTAAGTGTTCGCTGCTGGTTGCGCTTCCCATTAAGGATAGAATGTCTGATCCAACAGTTTCGTTTATCTGCAGCTGTATTCTTGATAAGTACCCTGTTTGCAATACCCCATCACTGTCTTAGTAGTCGTTTTGCACTCTGTATGGAGCTTCACCCATTGCTTCCATGTGGCTTCAACTTCCTTCGACTGAATCTCCGTTGATCTTTGCACGTGTTTTTGTTCGTTCTTGAGAAGTAGACATGATTATTGCTCTCCTGATGTCATTCTCACTACTTTGTGGAATTTTCAGGCAATTCTCTCGTCGGATCTCGTTCATATCATTGATTATCAACCACAACTGCCGAACGGATTTTCTGCAACTATTGTGACCAGCCTTAGCTATATACCTACTTTTTACTCCCCCATCTGAAACACAACCCGTGGCAAACGACAGTACTGCTTCAAGGAGTTATTTTCGTGCCGTGACCACAAGGCATTTGAAAAGACACTGGAATTAGTGGTCACAACAGCGATAAAAACAACTTTTAAAAAATCCACTTTTCATAAATGACACTGATCGAACAAAAAGTGTTTTTTGATTTTTCTGTCGATTCAAAGACTATTAAAATCTGAAAAAAATTTCATAAAACTGGTCTTCAAAAATTTATATTGCTATAAATTTTCCAAAATTACTTCATCCAAAGATCAGAAGTTTTTTACATAACATTTTATAGATTTTTTTAATTCAGAATTTTGTGAAATTTTTAAGAATCAGAATTTTTTAGAAAATTTTAAAGTTTTTAAGAATCTTATAAAAACTTTGGAGATTTTCAGAATCTCAGAAATTTTCAACTTATTTCGGAATAATTTAACAGTGTTATTTATTTTTAATTTTCACACTTGTATGATACAGTATTTGGAAACATACAATCCTCTTTTTGGTGGATTTTAAATCTCTTGAAACTTTACAGAAGAAGTAGTTAATTTTTGGTTACGGTTTTCCGTCATTATCGAATCAAAATTCAAATTGGAATTCACAATTTCCCCCGACGAAACCGGAATCACAATGACATTTGTAATTTTGCCTCGTCCAGGGCCCGAACCCGCACTCGAACGGGGGAGTCAGTTTCCGTCTGATGCAGATCCCGTTGTTATTACACAATTCCCTGTTACAATCAGATACTACTTTCGTTAATTTTTGAGCTTTCGGACCGTAGATGGTTTGGAAAAATTTCTTGAATCCTGGACACCTGTATTTCATGTTCCTTGAACTTGACCAGATAATCAGACCCTGGATACCGTAACCGGCTGGCTGGACAGTGGAGAGACAAGTATCTGTCTGGAAAATGTAAAAAGTTAATTTTTAAATCATTTTTAAAAATGAATAAAGATCGATGTGCAAAAAATGTAGTACACAATTTCCACTCAGGACCAAGTGAATATTTCAAAAGTATAACTTTATGGTCCTGAGTGGGAACTAAATTAAACTTAAATTACGATTTCCACCCAGGACCAAGTAAAAAATTTTAAAAACTTTCTTATAGTCCTAAGTGGAAATCATAAAAATTACTTTTCATATTGATCGAATGACTTTTTTCTTTTAATGAACGAAAATTCATACAAAAATACATTTAAGAAATAAATCCTCTCAAGACCACCCGGACTTCCATAAATCCAGAATTAATCCCTTGATGGATTTTTGCGTTAATTTTTCAGATAATTACAGTAGTCCCACCTTGTTGTAATAGTCAGTGTCGTTGTAGTAAAACATAGTAAAGGGATAAATAGAGATTTCTTTGCCGATGTTCTTCCTGACAGACAAAGCCTCCATGATCCTGGCATGAGTGTTTCTTTCCCTCCAGGATTTGTCCATTTTGTTTCCGTTGTAGTAATATATCGAAGGAAACAAGGCAGAACTGGCTTCGAAGAGCCAGTTGAGTCTTCTGTTGGCTCCTCGTTGTCTTCTGGAACACCGATTTTTGTACTTTCCGGCGTCATAGTTGCAGCTGGGAAATCCGTAAAATCCAATTTTTCCGTTCGGGAGAAGCCGACGGACTGCTCTGATCGTTCGTAACATGAATTTCCTAAAAATAATTGTAACTATTCAATCAAGTCACTATTCAAAAACAATTCCAACAAAAAACTTGGATAGTGACTGATTTTGAAACATTTCTGTTTTCAGTCACTATCCGAACTTGTTTTAGGTAGTCATGGATAGTGACTAGAAAATTCAATCCAAAGCACTGTTCTAGGCACTATCCGAAGCTCTCATTGGAACCGTCAAAAATAGTAACTTTAAAAAAATCAAGTTCTTCAGTCACTATCCATCTGATTTGTCTCCAAACGAAAGACCTACTTTGCAGCTCTGTTGAACTCCTTTTCCGCCACCTCCCTCGCGAACCTGTCAGAAATCCCCGGATATCTTTCCTTTACCCAGTTGATCGATTCCACTTGGTAAATCCTCTTGTTACCGTAATTCATATCCCACAGCGGTCTCCAATCTTCGTAGTCAATTACAAATAATCCGGAAAATTTTTTTCTTTTTTTAATAAATTTCGAAATGTCGGTTTTTACTTTTCTCAAATGAGCACCCAAGTCGGATCTTTGGGGAATTCCGCCATTTACGACTTCCACTACTGTAGATTTCCCCTTAGGACTTATTTCTTCACTGTATTCCGGTTCTACTGTAGAATTCAAAATAATCAATTTCGGATACAGTCCCAAATTGGATTCATAAAAAGTCAGAATTTTGTCTCCCAAAAAAGTCTGATTAACGTTAGTCACAATACCGTAATCCTCAGGATTTAAGGAATATTCACTTTTACACAACTTCGAAGGCACATTCCAGTAAAACTAAAAACATTTTTAAAAATAAAAAAATCAAAACTTGCCTCAAAAAAATGTCCATTTTTAAAAATTAAAAAAAATAAAAAAAACGAAATAAACATACTGAAATACACAAAACGGCCAAGTTTTAGAAAAATTCAAATTTTATTGGGTTTTTTTCAATGTCAAAAATTGCAGATGTTACGGCCATAAAGTCTTCTTTCTGGGACTTGATCGCTGGTTCTCCCTAAGGGCTCGTATTTCAAGGTGGATAAAAAATAAGAAAATTCGATAGTTTTCAACTTAACGAAAAGCAGATATATGAAATCCCGCCTTCTAAAAATCCAATTTTCCTAAAATTAAAAAACTGAAAACAAATCTCCAAAATTGCGTATTTTTGCAAATTATTTTCGAATTTTCAAATCCATTAAATTGAAAAATAATTTAAAATCCATCAAACTTGAATCTTTATTTCGAAATCTATTATTGCCAAAGAGGAACTATCCAACGATTAAAGCAAGTGATTGGCACATTATTAGGCTAGTCAACTTTAAAACACGTATTACGGATTAATAAATGAGACCAAGATATATCTCGTTCCCTTTGTAGTTGGCAGTCCCTCATGGAGGTGAGTAAGTCTTCCAGGAAAGAGCATTGACCAGCCCGGTTCGTCTGCAGGGACGGTGCAATTGTACCTGATATAACGGACCCCTCCACCCTCGTAGTCTACTCCTTTCTTGTTTAAAGCAATATCGATGGAGTAAGTGGAGGCATCATGATGAGGACGAAGCGAAGATTGCTCGTCAGGTTTGTATCGAACCACGAACATCATGTTGGATTTAATGGGCTGAAGTAGAGCTTTGAATTACTCCAAAAACGAAATTCGGGGAAATCTATGAATAGCTAAACACCGAGTCGACCAGTTCAGTAATGTACTAAATTCAGTCCAACTACTTTTGAAGTAAATTTAACGCATTGCTCTATTAAATATAAAATATCGAGAAATACATTAAAAAGAGCAAATTATAGTCTAGGATTAAAACTAAACCTCATCTACTTTAAAATTATCCCCCCAACTCTATTCCCGCTACCGTAACCTACCCTCTGATAGAAACCGATGAACGTCTTCTCCTGCATAGGAGCAACATAATCATCTATAATCTGAAGCCACTGTCTCTCGAACCCAACCTGATTCATGTGGATGTCCCTGGTAGGAACGTTCTCATAACCACCGTCCAGTCTTCTGTCGTAGTTAGATCCATCTGACCATTGACCATAGTTCTCCATTACTTCAATAATCTCCTTGCAGAACCTCAAACTCACAAAAGGAAAATCATAGACGTCAGGACAAGCCAGAGGGACCTCGACACCCTCAGTCAAGTAGTGCTTGTACTCAGGATGGATGTACCTCTTTTCCCAGAGGTCTTTGTTGTTAGGATAGTCGTACAATTCCGCATTAACGTAATCTTCCGGGATGCTTCCGAAATTATCAGAAACAACCAAGAATCCATAGTCTTCTTCGTTGTCGACGTACATGAAGTGTCCTTGGTCCCGGCAGAAGAAAGCAAAACTCATATCCGGGTCATACTTTCTCTCGTATTCATAGGCTTCCATGAAGTACGGTAGTTTCTGTCCAGAAACCAAGATGGCTCCAGTGATGAAAGGGACATTCCAGAATCCTCTCTGTTTCCCTTCGACAATGTCGACATAGTCAGAAGATCTAGCGTAAAATCCAGTGTTGGAGACCGCACCCCAGAAGTTTGTAAACAGTTTCTCCGGGACTGCAACCATCGGAGCGAGAATTCGTCTGAAAATTAAAATAAACAACTAATCAGAATTCACAAAAACTTACAGATCATGAATCTGGGCTCTTTGGATGATTTTCGTCAGAGTATCGGATTTCAGATGGACATCCGGATCAATGGCAAAGACAAATTTGGATTTTTGAATAAGGCCATGATGACTGAAAACAATTTCTTTGAATACTCCATATAAAAGCAGAAACTTACAAAGCCTCGTTCCTGGCGGAATATTCACATATGCCACTTTCCGGTCCTCTTACTAAGACAGATCTGTATTTCGTTCTGTAATTTTTGACGAAATTAGTCACTTCTTTGACGTTTCTCTTTTGATTATTATAAACAAACAAATCAATGTTCTTCTTAGGATAGTTGAATTCTGCCAATTTCTCAAAGAACTCCTCGACATAAGGAACGGGTTTTCCAACAATCACAGCCAAAGTGATCATTGGGTATTCTTCCATTTCGTTTTTTACTTCAGTTTCTTTGCATTTCTGACAACCAATTCTACTGTTGAATCCTCCGGCGACATAGTTCTCCAGAAAATTCAGATGAATTTTACTTGGACCATTGCCGTGGATGATCACAGGATGAGTATTGTAGCTTTTGTGGAAGATAATTGCTTGGCCGTTTTCGTCATATTCTACTTCGGCTTCCTCCGTGGCTCCATTGAGATTGAAGAAGATCCTTGAAATGGAGTCCAGGCCGATTTTCAGATTTGCTCTGATTTCGTCATCCAAGTAGAGCTTACTGTAGAAGAGCTGATCATCTTCGAAATCGAAAACATCAGCATTCCCCAGAAGCTTTAGCAACTCCGGAGCATATCCCATAAACAAGCCGGAGTTTAGGAACCTTTCTCCAAATGTCACCAAGGGGTACTTTGGAGCGAGGGTTTGGTCTGGCCAACAGAAGGGTTCTGCTCCGAAGAGGATTCTATTGTCAGGGAACTCAATGAAGAACCTTCTCAAGATCGTGGTGGGATCAGCCATAATTACAACGTCGTAACTGAAACGTTGTTCGTTGATGTTGTTAGTAACTCAAGCAACTTACGCATCGACAAATAAAACGATAGTTTCGTCGCCGAAGCTCTGATCTATCAAGTACTCCCTCAGTAGCCTAATCTTCTGTCCTCCACCTAGTCCCTTCATGGACCCTCCCTGCCACTTCTCTCCCATCCCAAGGACATGCAACTCATGTCCGTACAACTTTGCTGAGGCCTGGAGCCTTCTGAATCCATCGGTTTCGTCAGTAGCGACAGTAACGAGATGAAGCTTAGGGTCTCTGCTGAGGCCGAGAGAGATAAGAACACAGATAACCCCAAGGAAGACAAAAAAACGAGCCATTATCTGAAAAGTGTTAAAAATCACACTACTGTGGAAGTTCAAAAATGATTTTTTACGAAATTCTCTCGACAAGAATTTTTAAATCCTTAAAAAAGTAGCCTAAAATTTGTTTTACGTGGTGATTATTTCGTAACTAATCTTCTGGGAAATTAATTTCTCCTAAGTAGACAGAACTTTCTAGATTGGGGTCACACAGAGTACGTAACCCTTCGTCTTTGGGGTTGATTTTCATATATGAAACTACAATGTCCGGAAAATCACAGCATCCAAGTACCCCGTCGGAAATGGATTTCTTGCTTGCAAGGGAGAATTCCAGAAATTTTAGGATAATTCGGAAAACGGATTTTTGGGCGATTAAATCCTCTTTTGAGTCTTTGATCGAAAAACACTGGAGAAATAAAGAACAGTTTTCTATTCAATTGGCAAAGAATGAACGGATCAAGCCAGTTTTCGCGGGGAAGCCGCAGTCAGTGACCGACGGGGAGAAAAGAGCTGTCGATCTGCTCTCCAGATCTAGCGATTGGCAGCTGCTGACCCGCCTCGGGCCGCGCGTACTTCCTAGGAAGCAGGCACTTGGCCAAAAATCACATATCTTCGAGAATTGCTCATTGGGTCCTTCAGGGTTCATTTGTTTATGCACGTAAATTGCCCGAGAAGACTTTGTTTGGCAGCAGGACTGGTTTCGGCATCAACTCCATATATTAAAAAAGACCAACAACCAAGCAAGCGAGAAACTTCTGCATTTCCCCTTGACTGGCTCCAGAACAGAGTTACAATTAACATGTTACTATAATTACGTAATGAACTAACAAGATTAAGACTTACTTCCGAGTTTGTCCCATGATCTCCGGTTTTTTTAGGCCTAGCCATTCGCCAGTAATTACATAAAGAACAAAAAATCCACGCCGAAATACATCAGTAGTGACCATAGCACGTGTAATTCTAAAAAGCAACTGTATAGAAATAAATAAAAACAAAAACATCAACGGAAAGTCAAGCACAAACTACATCGTGAACAAAAATGAAACTCAACTCGTTTGTCCAGAATTCAAAAAACCGCGTTACAGTAGAGTCGACTCTCGCTAGTGGCCGGTTCGAAAGACGGGCGCGATTTTCACAGCGGAAAAAATGTCCGAGTGAGACAGTGAAGAAGGAAAGCTTGGCGAAGTGCCACTGCAAGGAACGGACGCTCTTTCCCTTTCTGTGACTCGAATGTTTTCTGCGCCAAAACCTGGAGCATGCTCTGCCGCTCAACACCTTATTGATTGAATTTGCGGTTTGTCGCGCCGAATTAACTAAAGTTGTGAAGAAGAACCCTTATGTTTGGTCTTGTCCTCGAATCAATTTCATATAACCACATGGCTTTTGTTTTTCGTTTCTTTTGCGATCTTGATCGATTGCTCGCGTTTTTCCATTGTTCGCGTTTCTGTGATTTCCTGATTGGGAATTGATTGGATTGATTTTAGGGTACTAGAATATTGTCAAAACAGCCAAAATTCGTCCATTAAGAGAATCCGTCCTTTTTATTCTTCTTTTTTAGTCTCCAACGGATGGAGCAACGCCCAACGACGGCCGCTGGGCCGTCGACCCCGGGTTGTTCCCTGGAAGAACATTATACGAATTTGTGTTCTTTGGTAAGTCCCCAGCTCTGAAATCGATATATGAAACTGCATTCCAGACGGAGCTAAATGGTCTCAATTGGATGTGTCTTGTGCCTTCTAACGAAGCGACCCCATCTACGCTGGACGACTGTCCTGTTGTCAGCGCCTTCAACACCTGCAGATCAGAGAACATTCTGGTCCATTGGAGAAGAAGACCTGCGCTTCTGCAAACGCTATCCGACGACAATGTTTACGTCGGCCAAAGTCCCGCCATAACCGTCGCGAGTCCGAGAGAATTATGGGTCTTCTGGTACAATAACAAACCAGACAGAATAGACGAGTTGATACAAAACAAATTAGTCGTTGTTGATGAAGGATGCTGGCCAACAACTGTAAACGGCCTCGAGTACAATGTCAGATGTTTGTATTTTGCGGCTATCCACAACCAACTCGAATTAGCTCTTACGAAACGGGGAATCCTAAGGTTTGGCAGATGGTTTGCGGATCTGGCCAACGAGCCAACGAGCGGCAAGCTTCAACTGATCCCAGAGTACGTTTTAATTTCAAAATTAACTACTTTTGCACACAAACAACTACTTTTCGAAGGGTTGGTTTGGGTGTTGTGGTTTTTTGGGTATTTATCGAGTTTCATAGGTGAAAATTAACCCTAGGGAGTTGTTCACCCTACGTAACTCACCCCACTCCAGAAAGTTGTAAATTCGTTGAAAAACTAGAATTCCAGAAAGTTAATTATTAAATAATCAGCTCACAAGACTGAACTTTTAGATTACTTTAGTTTCTAGGAACTTCAGAAATTCCCCTCGAGATAATTCCATAACAAAAATCACTTATTTTTGTAATTGCATGATTTTTAGGACGATGATAGCTCGCCGGTTCGAATTTCTTGTTGCGGGTAACTGTGTGAATGTTGTTGTTCAAACACAAATACAACCAACATTGCTCCGGATAACAAGGCGAGTATTGGCTAAGAACATAAGTCAGCCTGTGATACTTGCCCCTTGGGGACTTCGTGCTACCCTCTTGCCGAATCAGATATTGTTTGACCCTAATCCTGCCCCAGAGCCCGAGGACAAATCTCACGATGATAGCAATTCTTTGAATCTCAGTTCTTTCGCTGGATTGTACACGACTCCAGAAAAAGACAAATCAGAATCAATGTCGAAAAAACAGATAGAATCTGTAGTCGATGAGCATTTCGAAACGTACAAAAGATATTTCGGTGTCATTCCGGAACTGCCTGAAGATGAAAGACTTCCGAAAATGGTTCAAGTTGTGATAGATGGAGTCACATCACTTTACCCCACTGCACTGGTAGCCATTGTGGTTGATGAATTGGTTAAGGATGAAGTTGATGAAGAAACGGCATTCAAAGGGGAAAAGGAAAATTTTGATGAATATTTGAAAGAAATGGAAATTATTGATGATTCTAGTTTTGGTCAGAATTTTACTGGTCTGAAAGCGTCGAGGAAGATCTTTGAAGAAGCTCTTTTACCCCCTCAAGAACGCAACGAAGACAGATGGATTTTTAGTGATTGGTCTCAGAAAGGGGAATTCTGCATCCATTGTGCTAGTGTTGAAGGTGGGGTTATATTTGACATATTTGATATTTTAAAATTGTTTTTAGACGGAGCGGCTTTTGAGAATCTTCCTTCTGTTGCACCTTCGAATCAATCTAATGGGACGATGAATCCTTTGACTCCACATGAATGCCAGACGAAACTCTCAGAACCTCCATCGGTTCCTCCTACCTCAATTGAATCTGTAGCTTCTACCTCTGGCGAAATCAAGAAAAGCAGATTTCGATTACGGTATAAACAACCAGTTTATCCGATTCCTCCACAATATGAAAGGAAAGAGAGGGATAAAGATTTCCGAGAAGTTCCGAAATCCCCAAGAATGGAGAATGATATTGAAGAAATTAGAAGAATAGAACCTTGTGCAAGAACGAGCTGGACTACTCCATCTAATTGTAATGAACCAGTACCTTGTTTTGCCGATGGAGAAGCTCCTGATCAAGTAGATTTCTTTAAATTATTTCCACCTATGAGGGATGACGTTAATTGGGATGAAACGGGGGCTCCAGAAAGAGAATTTTCTCCGTTTACTCCGATTAATTGTGTTACTCCGGCTTCTCAAATATTTGATGAGTAAGATTTTTTGGACTTTTCAAAAGTAATTTTAAAATTTTTAGCGAGACAGAACATTTGTCTGAACAGATTAGAGGCAATTGTTACGAGCATGATCCTAGTAAAAGGGACCGGTTTTCTCCAAATGAACTGCATTTAGATAAACCTAGAGATAAACCGCTTGGATTAGCATTGGTTCAACCGGAAGATTCTCCCGGAGAATCATTTATTGTTCAGCAATCAGAAGAAACATCGCTTTTGAAGGAGTTGTTGGAAAACGATGATGAAGAAGAGTATGGGGAGCCTCGAACAGAGGAATATGGAGAGGGATATGAAGATGAGGATGAAGAAGATAGTCGTGAAGTTGAACCAATGTCTGTTTCGAGAAGACCAACAAAAAGAACTTGGCCGGGAATGGATATGTTTTTGAAATCTAAATCAAGAAAAATTATAAGGTATTTACCGGAAGGAGTTGATATAGGGAGATTTGGATTACCGCCGGGAACAATGGTAAACACTTTTGATGTTGGAGAATTTCCGGATGATCCGACAATAGTTGAATGTGAAAAATCAAAAGAACAAGAGCCTCGAGATGTGGAAATGAACAATTATGAAGCTGTTATTCAAAAAGTTCCAAACCCAATGGTATCAGAAAGTAAATCTCAATGTAAAGTTGAGGCGATGGAAGTTGAACCAAGTACAAGTGAACTAAGAGAAGAAGAAAAAATGGATTCAACAAATGAACAACCAGTGAAAGCAATAGTTAATCTTGTTGTGAGTTTTTGTTAAAAAAGAAAGTTTTGAATTGCTTATTTTCAGAGAAAATCACCACCGCAATCGAAAGAAAAACAACGTGCTATTGAGATTTTTAACAAATATAATCCATTTAATTCTAATGAAAGAGGAATAATTCGACAAAAAGATAGAATAGAAGATGTTCGTCGAGCTGCATTAGAGCCTAAAAGGAGATTCCAAGAATTTCTTCCGGAAATTACGATGGACTATTTTGAGGACATAAAGGAAAGAATGAAAAACCTCGCCAAGCCAGTTAACGAGCTCCTGGAATTGTTACTTGAAGAAATTCCAGGAGGAGCTCCGGATTATTCGGAAGTTGTTGCACCTAAGTACTTCAAGGGGGATGTGTTTTATGGGAATGTTGTGGTTCCTTCTGCTTTATTCGACATTATAGATCAAAGGAATTCTCGACCGGATATTGCAGATGCTCCTGTGTACGTCAAAGGAGGGAAGAAGTCAGAAACTAAGAGATTCAAAATAGATATGGCTCATTATACAGCTAAGGAAAATTTGTATTTGACTGCTCCTCAAAGAACAAGGAATGAATCTCAGCAAGGTGCGCTTCAGAAACAAGCAATGATGCAAAATGCTCAAAGACAAGGATTAGGAGCTCCTAATTTTGGTCAAAGTCCTCAGATGAATGGTGGTTTTCCTCAAACAGCACCGTCTCCGTTGCAGAATAGAATGAATACTCCTGGGAACTTTATGATGGTTGGAAGTACTGGAGCTGGAGGTTCAGTTCAGATGGGGGGAGATTCGCCGATGAATGCAAACTTTAATAATGTTGGACCGCAAATGACATCAACACCGAACTTTGGGCAAAGTCCTCCATTGAATAGGAATTTGATGGTGAATCCTCTTGTTTCTAATGGTTTTCCTGGACCGGGTTTGACAGATAATACGTTTAATTCTTTAATGTTTGGAGTTCCGGATGGCAAACAGGCGTTGAAGAAGCTTCAGAAGGCTATTGGGTATATTTTTGCAGCGTTATTGAGAGACACAACTTTTGATCTTCATTTTGATACGGTATTTGATTCATGTCCTCTTTGTTCGTGTCATGAAAGTATTAGAACGACGGAATATGGGGTTTATTTGTCGATTCCATCTGATGCTAAAGCTATTGATATAATGCAAAAGAAAACATCGGAAAATCCAATGTCATCGGCATTTGCAAGTTGTTTCAGTGGATTTTTGGTTAAAGATCCGACAAATAGATGTGTATGCGCTTTTAGTGCTGTTAGACATCGGTATTTGTGTGATGCGGATACTAATCTTTTCGCTGATGATGTTAGAGAAGCTACAGGAGCACCTGCTATGATTGAAAAATCTAAATCTGGATTAAAATGGTTTAATCCGTTAAAGCCAAATCATTGGCAAATGATGGATATGCTTCGATGGTATACTCAAGGTCATGATATTGCAGAATACTTGAAATCAGAATATAATTACGGTGAAATATCGGATGTAGAATCGATAATATCAAGGAAGTATAAGATAAGTGGTATTGATCAATGTGAATTGGAATTTATTGTTAGTACAGCAATTGATGCAGCAATGGATGATAAATCAGATAGAAATAGAAGTGAAGCTATATCATTGATTCATCCATGGGCAATTCAAGAAGCTAATGATATTAAATATCCATGTGATCAACAAAATAATGGAATCATGACAAATATGTTGCAAATTTTGGAAGATGTTGCACAAGTTATTAGATCTACTCCTGCATCAACGGCAAATATTGTTGAAGGTCCACTCACATGGAAATCATTGCATAGGAAAGCAACGAAAATATTTAAAGCAACAGCTCCTGATGTTGAAGATGACACACATGAGGCAGAACCTATTCCAAATGTTCTTTTAGGAAACGACAGAGAAATGGTTATGACTTTGCCGACAGCGTTATGGACGTGGGAAAGAGCTGGATTTGCTCCATATAGTTGGCAAAAGAATGTTCTTTACATGGCAGTAGTTCCTGATCAGAGTATTGCTGCGGAAAAATGTAAAATTTTCTTGGAAGATCTTGGAATTGCTTATGAGAAATTGAGACTTGGGAGACATCTGATATTACCTTCTCAACCGTCTGATCCTATGGGGAATGGAGTGGCTGCAGATTCTCTGATTAGAGTGCCATTTAATGGAGTTGATATGCTTAACTCGGATAACAAGATTCAGCCGAAAAAACCGTTTTTGAAAAGACTGGATTCTTATGTGAAGTATTACACGATGACCATAAAGAAGTTCCTTCAAGAAAATAATGCTATTTTTGAGAGAAAAGTATACCATGAAGCTGTTTATAGAGATTACTACGGAGAACATCATACTTCTGCTGTTTCATCAGATGGAATATCTTCTCAACAACAAACTCAACTTCCTTCTGTTGGAGTGACATCTGTAGATGGGAATATGAGTGATTTTAATGGATTTAATCAACAGCAAAATAATGGATTATATATTCCTCCCGTAATTAATCTGGCAGGTGATATGAATAAGATTATTGATGATCACAAGGCGGAAGTTAAAATTGCGCAATCAGAAGATCCAATGGCTGCTGTTTCTATTTCTTCGTCCGTGGAAGGCATGTGTACTCAAGATGAGTCTAATTTGAACCTACCACATATGTTAGTGATTTACGTTATTAATCCATTTACTTTTGGGTTAAGTAATGCTAGATCGAAGTATGCGAAAACGGCTTTTCTTACAATGATGAAATCATTCAACAGGATTTTGAATGATATTGATATCTACAAAAGGCCGAGGATTCAATTTGAGATTGTGGATTTGCAGACTGTTTTTGACTATTCTGCATATTGTTGTAACTCCATTGGAGATGCTATTATGCCAATCGTTCCTGGATTTGATCTCCCTACTTCTTATGATGTCCTGAGGGAATTGGCCTTTACTGTTTACGGTCAACCAAGACAGGCTTCAGCTGATTGCGTGAGGGATATTATTGCTAAAACTATGACGAGATTTGGTCCTGCTTCTCAGATCCATGAGATTTTGGATGCTATGCAAAGAGAAGCGATTTTCTTCAAGATTCCAACAGCTCCATTTATTTTAGCTCCTTCAAAGTCTTCACATTTTGAGATTAATCAAAAAGGAAAGTTAATAGTTAAAAACCCAGAAGAAAAAGTTCTCTTTATTACTTATTGTCTTGTGGGAGACGAGTTTTTGATTGTCTCGGCAACAGATGATAGGGGAGAACTAAGGGACACTCATGCGTTGAGTATATCTCGTCCTACCACCATTCCACCGAATCAGAATAACAGAACAAGCAATGTTTCTCTTGTTGGAGATGCAATTGCCAGATTATGGGCGTATATTCAAGGCTTGATGTCTCAGGATACCAAAAATTGGAGATTGGTTATTGGAAGATTCGGGAAAATGGGACATGGAGAATTTAAGGCATGGACAGGAGTTTTGACAAAGAAAAATCTTCAAGCTTATAATATGATGTTAAAGGGAAAAGAAAAAGAATTAATGACTCCAGCACCATCATCAGCAGGATTACAGGGACATTTGAATAGTTTGTCTGGAAATTGCAAACCTTGTACACTGAATCCGAGTTATGTGGAAACTCCAGCTCTTATTGCGGCTTGTTTGATATCTACAGAAGCTGAGCCGTATTTGAGAATTATGTTGGATGCTTTGAAAAATGAAAAAGCTTCGAAATTACCCCTAAATGATCATTCGGTTACTCATATTCTTGTGTTTCCCACTAGTCCTTGTTTAATGGTGAGTTGGTTTTTCAACGTATTTTTTGAAACGGTAATTTTAGAATGATGCTGGTGGAGATCAAGGAATGGCAGAAGACGGTATGGATGATGCCTTTGGTGATATGATGTTGATGGGTGGTGTGGATGCTGGGGTTAATGATGATGAAATAGAAGGGTTAGACATTAATTTTGATCTTGGGACAGAAACGAGTAATATTGCAAATCAACCTGTGGCTGTTGGGTATATGATTTCAACAGCTCCGGCTACAAATGTCCCTGAGTGGTTCTGGGCTACATGTCCTCCTGCAAAGAATCAAACTCCAGTCCATTTGAAGAGTGCTTTACATATTTCTGTTGCTCATATTCAACAAAATGATGATTTGATGAGTGGAAGTGTGGATACTCATGCTTTGGATTCTGTCGCTTCCGATGTCGTTTTGAAGTAAGTTTTGGAATTACGAGTACTTAGTTTTCATAGGATTTTGTATATGAATTTCGAAAGTTAATTTATATATGGGAGTCTGATCTTAGAAACTGGGATTTATTAAATTTGTTTTTAGATTCATTCTCCAAACTTACAACGAACTTTCTTGGCTAAATATTGACATGATAACAGGACAACGAAGATCCTGCCTCCCCATCCACATTCAGAATCTCCTACAACTCTACAATGGAATAAACGAGCTGTCGAATTAACGGGTTCCCTAAACAATCTCTATTTGAACAATTCCCTCTCCCCCGTGCACCAACCCGGTCCAACTACATTTCATATTCCAAATCTCGGGCTCTGGAAAATCTACCAACATATTTTGTTTATTACTAAATATTTTCTGGGTTTATAGGCTTCATTGAAGCATTCGTCAAACGGGAACTAATGATATTCGATTAGGAAATTTGTGTATTTTTACAAGTACCAAGTTTTTGCTGTACAGTGTACTTTGGGGAAAACAACTTCCTGAAGAAATAAAGCTGATTCGTAAAACAAACGCGTGGTTTTAGGATTAGATGGGATTTTGGAATATTTGACAAAAGTTTTTTAGTTGAAATATTTTTATAGTTTATTTTGGATGTCCTGGTATGAGTACAGAATCAGGAGCAAAAACGGGATCTTAGTATTAGTAGTAGGAGGGAAAGGTGATGAACGTTGTATTCTTCATTCTTCTAATCCAGTACTTCTGGTGGTGTTCAGGGTAGTTGTATCGGAGATATCTTCAACATGATTTGTGGCATATATTTAGCTGTTCCTACTGTTAGCAATGAAAGCCTGTTTATCTCAACATAAGCATAGAACAAAAGAGGAAGGATCCTCGTTTGACCGAAGTCAAACTCGGACCAGTCTGAAGTTGGGATTTCTCAAAGACTGACTCTCTAACACTTTAGTCTCACCTCCCAGGCGTCGGCTGACTGGACGGAGCTTTGGGTATTTTGTCTAGGCCGTTCCGGTTTAAGTCCGATCTTTGTGCCTACACAGTCTTGGTAAATAGGTAGGGACCACTGTTGTTGCACGACAACGCAAGACTTTATGTTTCGGAAATGACTATGCAGAAGTGAAGGATCTTGGAGTTGAGAGTCTCTCTCATCCGGCGTATTCCCCAGATCTTGTTCCTACCGATTATCACTTTTTCAGATGTCTAGATAAGTTTCTCCGCTAGGAAAAGTTTCCGTAAACAGCAATGTTAAATCAGCTTTCGAAGAATTCGTCAACTCCAGAAGACCGCAATTCTATGTTGAAGGAATCAATGATCTTGTAAAGCGTTGGGAAAAATGCATAGCTGCTAATGGTTCTTACTTTGAATAAATTGTACTTTTCATAAACTTGCAATAAATGATCAAAAGTTTTGGTCGAAAACCGACACAAAATATCGAATGACCTAATAGTTATATAATCAAACGTATTCCATATTAATGATAGGAACGGCAATGACACCACAGATCTAGAGAAAGTATTGCTACTATTAGAAAAATTTTAACAATTGTGTTGTTTTTGTATTTGATAGCGTAATTATTGTAATTTAGCTTAATTGCCCAAGCTTGAAAGTAAGTGTTCAAATTTTAGTCGGAGTGTTCCTTTATTCAAACCTCAAACTTGGGTAATTAAACAACATTATAAAAGATGCGATATAATGAAATTTAGAAACGAAAATGAAACAAGAATATCCTTTGAGGAGGATAAAAAATGTTTTTTTGTTTGTTCAGTACAATGGTCGCAGTCGGTTGATCAAACAGTTACCGTATTGTTTACAATAAGATTCGAAGTAAATCGAGATTCATGCCCTTTCACATAATTAAATTTTCCAAACCTTTCATAGATTATTTTGGAGTTAAAGTTGTCCAATCAATTAAACTAAAAAGTACATTCCCTCAATGTTTCCGTGGTGTATCTCACCAGTACGCTCTGCTTTCCCTTATCATTCACTTCTCAGTTGCGTGTTTATTCCATTTGTACGATTATGTCCGTTTTCATTGCATCAAACACTAATTCTGTATTTTCAAATTTCTAAAACAGTTGAAATTACGGAATCCAAGACGAGTGTTTTATGATTTTTCCAACAGCAAAAATATAAGCAAAAAGTGTTTTCCAAGATTAAATATTCTGAATTCGCCATTATGAAACTTTTTAACACAACATCCTTTAGAGCGTAGTTAATAATGGTATCTACTGCACATGTAGTAAAGGGATTTTTTAGTTGAGAATATTTTTCGTTAAGATAAAGATTATGCATTCCTACTGTATGAATCATCCTCGACTTTTCTTTTGCTTCATAATACTCAAGATAAAAGATGAAGGGACTTTTTCTGGGCTGTTAATCGAATTTTTTAAATAAAAATTGCCAAAAGTACTACAAACTCCGAAAATATTTGGATTTCATGAGATTGTCGGTGAAATCACAGTAGTAATAAATCTTGTAGAATTTCCCTTGCCATCTGTAATTAATTGGAATCTGGAAAGTTTAATTTATTAATCAAAGTAAATAAACATCATTAAACTTTAATCCATGGATGTATTTCTTCAAAAACTAACGATACTGATGATAATAGTTCTTTTTAGAGACAATCTGTTTAGAGAATTGTTCTAGCTTCCTGTTTTGAATATGATTAATGCAATTTTTTAAAGCAACAAATGAAACGATATTATTCTTTTTATTATTATACGCATTTGATTTATTTATGCGTTTTAATTTAAAAAATCACCCAAAAATAACGAACAACAGTTGAAATAAAAAAAATTTGTATGGATCATCAGCGACAAGTTATCAATTATCTTTATCTGGTGGCATCATGTGATTCGACTGATCTATAGCTCTCTGACGGTTTCTAATATCATTTTCCCAATCAACAGTATTTTCGGAATCATTGCTTATAAAAATATTAGCGCAGCTTTCAAGAACTTCTTCCGATGATGGGTTTCGTTGGTTTTCATTATTGCTAAAATCTAAAATCTGTTAATTTCTACGATACGGAACCTGTGAACTAGACCTATTTCTGGAAGAGGTGGTCGGTATATTCTTTTTTTGTGCGACAGAAATGTTCGGTATATCTTGTTCAATGTTGTTGTCATTCTTATTAG
The DNA here is from genome assembly GCA_009193035.1 of Halicephalobus mephisto. Classification (NCBI taxonomy): domain Eukaryota; kingdom Metazoa; phylum Nematoda; class Chromadorea; order Rhabditida; family Panagrolaimidae; genus Halicephalobus; species Halicephalobus mephisto. The sequence continues at coordinate 130,595 of SWDT01000154.1, forward strand.
ACCGAAAAATCTTTATACTTTCACTTTGTTGCGAACTTTGATTTTTCAAATATGAATTCTTGCGTCTAGCCGATTTCGATGAAGAACGTGAATTAGATCTCTGCTTGGTACAATGCATTCCTAGTATAATACAGACACATGCAATAATAATAAAAGCAATAAGTGAAGCAATTATCAGACTCAACTTAATATAATGATCAGGAGTCCATAAATGTTGTTCTACCTTTGTTATTGAAATAATTGTAGTAGTTGGCTGTAATTTTTCTTGTGTAACTTTTTGTTTATTTGATTTCGCCTTTGGAAACAGAGAAATATTAAAGAATCGACCGTCAGCAGTTCCTTGAATCTCGTTTCCGTTGATCTCGATGCTCTCAATTGTTCCATTTGCTTCAAAGGGAATAGTTTCCCATAATATTTCTGAATAATTTATCGCAAAATCAGACTTGAGTATCTTGTTTTCTTTATTTACCGTAACAGCAATTACAGTATTTTCATCTCTCAAAAGGACGTCAGACAAAGTCCAAGGCCCTATCGGAACTGCCAAAGTTGGATTCTTATTTTCTCTGATATCAATAAATCCAATGATTTTTTTATTTTTGCTTTTGAGGATCGTTTGGATTATTCCATTATATAAATTGGACTTTAATATGCTGTATTTATCAATTCCAAAGAAATATACCGGAAAGCCGTTGTTTTCTATTGTATATTTATGCTGAAGCATCAATATTTTCCCGTTTTCAGCTTTGAAAAATATTTTCACCTGAAAAATCGTCTTTTAATTAATCCTTTGAAAATTCATACCGCTTTGTCATGCTCCATTTTATATCCCACATAACATATAGTTTCACATTCTAAGTCATTTTTAGAGATCAATTCGTAAGCTTCAGGTGAGAAACATCGATTGTCCTTCTCAATAGTTTCAAATTTAACTTTGCAATCTCGAGGTACTGAATAGGCTCCTAAAACCACTCGTTAAGTAGTAAAATTTACTAAGTAATATACCTTTAATAAGAATTATATAACAAAATAATAGAACATAATATCCACCACTCATTTCCAGAAAGAAAAATCTAAACTTAGTGAATGTTAATAGTGATAGCTAAATTTCCTTATCGCTTTTTTTCCTCAATCATTAGTGAGGAAACTCAATTCTAATGGGTAGTAAGTTTTGCTATTTTTAATATAATTATAAATTTAAAATTATTTAGTGATTACGTGTCCAAGTAATAAGTATTTGAATATAACCATAAATAAATGCATCGACTGTCCCTCCCATTGTAATTCATGTGTGGGTCCATTGGCTAATGACTGCTCTAGTTGTCGATTAGGCGACTACATGCTAGCTGATTCAGAAACTTCAGAAAGATTCAAATGCGTTCATTACTGTAATTCATTTTCAAAAGAATTGAATGAAAAGAACTATAAATTCTGTCAGGTAGACTCTTCACTTACAGAGGTTTTTTCTCCTAAGAATTCCTCAAACGAGTTGTCTGTAAATTCTAATTCATATGGATTTAATGCTGCAACTTATATATCTATTGGGCTTAGTATATTCACTTTAGTATTAATATGCATACTGTTAGTTGCATGTTGCTTTAAAAAGAAGAAAGAAAACTTGAGATCAAATAACCATGAATCACAGTCTCTTTATACCTATAAGAAAGAAGAGCTAAATAGCATTCCGCTTTCAGACTTTGATTGGGAAAATCGAAAAAAAATTGGAAAAGGAAAATTCGGATGTGTTTCTCGATGTTTATACAGAAAAATTAACAAAGAAGTGGCAGTGAAAGAATTAATTAGAAACGAAAAAACTTACAATAGAAGATTTCATAAAGAATTGGCAGTTATGTCCGGATTGAGACACCCTAATGTGATCCGAATAATTGGTTATAACTATGCGGATAATTTGTTGATCATTACTCCTTTGAGAAAGTCAGACCTAGCTACATATTTAATAAAATCAAACAATTTAGATAGAGGAAGTCTCGTTCGATTCTGCGTTGAAATAGCAGATGCCATGATTTATCTTCATTCGAGGAATATTATTCACTGTGATTTGAAAGCGCAGAACATATTGCTCAAGAACGAATACACTGTTGAAGTGGCCGATTTCGGTCTAGCAACAACTATAGGGGAACAAGAAATAATTACCGGAACTGTTACCCACATGCCTCTAGAGTATCTATTAAAAGAAGTCAAGTTCCCCACAAAAGAAGGTGACGTCTGGTCCTATGGGGTTACCGTTTGGGAGATCTTTGTCTTTTGTAAAGAACCACCTTATAGTGAAGAAAACATCACTTCACCAGGAAAAATGGCCGATACTCTCTTAAAAGGAATCAGACTTTCGAAACCTCTGCTTTTCAAAGATCTTCATCATTTATGGAGTGAAATTCTCAATTGTAATATTATCTAACACAAAAGTAAATAAAATAAAAGTTTCAGGTTTTAGTAAAGATTCAACTATGAGGCCGAGTTTTAATCGGCTCTTCATTAAATTTGTAAAGATGCTTCCAATTTACCATCCTCCTGTTGAGCCTCTACCTTATACTTCTTGCACTGATGATGGATTTTAATCATTACAAATTAACACTCCTAGTTCCGATCATAATTTCGCTAATTTTTAGTACATTTTTGAACAATAAATCTAATGGCAGTAGAAATTTGTAATTATATTGAAAGCATTTCTTTTAATGTGTATAAAATCAAAAAATATTAATCACTACAGTATAATATATTTTGTTATTTATGATTAACGAAATCATTTTCCATCATCTGTTCGTAAAATTCATTTAACTGATTACATAATTGAGAAAAGTTCGATATTTCTTTGCATATAATGTTTTGTTTGAATTTGAAAGTAGTCATAATTCGTGTGATAAACATTTATAAACTTATATAAAAAGCTTTCAAGTCAAAGTTTGGAGTTTTGCTGATAGTACTTGGCAGATTCATTCAAAAAGAGATTCTTTTATTGTGATGATCAATGTTCAATCATTTATATTGCCAGAAAATATATACAAGTTAGTGGATTAAATTCATTCTTTGAGTTGATATTTTTGATAAGTTATCAGTTTGTTAGGCTTGAGAAATTAAGGAATTCAGTTCATTCAATCATTATTACTATCGATTGATTGCTCATTTATTCCATGATTAATTATAAAGTAGTTTTTCATTTTCTGTAATAAAATGACTTGGGTGTATTGCGATGGTCGTGAATGTAAACTAGGATGGGGATATAACGAATCTTTATATTGGCTGATACCTGTTAAGGGAATACCTTATAATGTTACACAGAAAGCCAAGAATGAATGGCGGTATTATATTTATGAATTATCATCGATTACGATTCCATATTGGGCAAGTTCTTCTTAATTGATTAAATTCATTTCATCCACTTTAGCCATTCATAACACCATTGCTAGAACAGAGCTGTAAAAAGATTCTCACTTTTCGAATTGTCTTTGATGATAATGAATATTGGCAAATTCAGTGTTATTTTCATAAACTAAGAGAAGAATCTGCGAGATTTTCAGAATATCCACTAAATTGTAGTCATTCTGTCATATGGATTGATTATGGTGTAGATATAAGAGTATTGTTTCCAAAAATGGGATTTCCACAAGAAAAAGAAGAGGTGAGGGCTATTAATATTGATCCTACTTACAGATAAGGAGATGAATTTAATTTCGGCATATTTTTGACAGAATTTCAAGAGATACTATATCATCAACAGATGTGATAATATGAAAAATAAGCTAATGATTTACAAATTTTGTAGATTTTTTGATTTCCCATATATATGTTATTAAATAAAGTTTTTTCAGATATACAATTTATTTTACAAAAGAAGTTTTAATAAAACTCAAAAAACGACTAAATGCCGAGTGTTGATCAATTACAATGAAACAAAAGAAATGACTCTAAATGAACTTTTACTGTTCATGAAAGATCTTGAGGAAAAGAAACATTCTCAATACAATATTCCTATTGTTTTTAGATGTGAGAAAATTACTGAACAATTCCGAGCAGCTGTCATCAATAATCAATGCGAATTTGCTAAGTTTCTTTCATATCTCTACAGTGTTTATCGGAAAATTGAAATGAAAATGGAAAAGGCCAAGTATCAGAATACTCTTCCAAATGTGAAATCTCAAAAAGAGTCATTCGTAAACATTTGCTTCAATCTCCATAATGCTAAAGAAGATTACAAATCAATAGACAAAAATGATTTCTTGAAAATGTATCCAGTGTTAAGAAAGCTCTTCTTTTGTTACACTGATTACATCAGATACTCAATAGATCATACAAGTGACATTGATGAGGGAGATTATCTTCCAGGAACTGTGGATGAATTGAAACTATGGTCCCAGAAATTGAACACCTGGTTCCCGATAGAAACTAATGGAGAATGGATCAATTGCCTTAACTACTTTATTAGCACTCCTCTTGGTTATGAGAAACTTGTTGAAACACTTCATAAAACAACTAAATTTCGTGATTCTCCAGTAATCAACGACACCGACGCAATTGAGTCATATATTGGAGAAGAACATAACAGAAAAATTCTATTTGGACTTGTTAACATGGAAGGAGCTACGGTAGATGAAACTGCTGATAACTTGAGTCTGTTAGAGTTAGAATGTCCAGAGGAATGTACTCAAGATAAAAGAAAATGGATCTGTATTACATGTGGTGAATTCGTGAATATCAAGCGCAATGTCGTTGAATGGCGGTTTTTGTCGTGCTCTTGTGGATCAAAGAGATATAAAGAGAACCTTCTTATTTGTCATCACTGTAGCTTTCCACCAAGAGAATCGAATGAGAAACTAAGGGAATTTGAAATACTTCATAGTTTGGCTTTAAACGAAGAGAACATGCAAAGTGAAACGCTTAACTATAATAATATTCTTTCTCTAATCCACGAACGACTCAAAGAAATCCGAGATAGAGATGAAAAGGCCAATATTTCGAAGATTGATATCGCTATTAATTATCTTCAATCAAAAAATAAAAGCAAAGAAGAAATCGCAAAAGTTTTGAGACCTCTTCAGGATGTGAATCTCGATAGCCACACTGAACACATCATTGAACTGTATTTGAATCAAGATAACAAATTCAATCGTTGTTAGTGATCAAGTAATTTCGCTGTAACTATTGTAGATTGCAATAAAAATTGAAATCATAGATTCTTTTAAATTCTCAAATATCTAAGTCACGTCAGATATCAACAGCAAATTGTATTCTTTTTTATTCTTTTCTTAATATTGGTGAATGCATTTCAAAGTATTGGTATTCTATCAAAGGCCTTACGCTCACCAATTTAACCAAGAATCTTGTAGCTCATATAGGAATATATTGAACCTAGTGAACCCAATCGGTAACTAATTGTGATGTGTTTTAAAACTTATGACGATAAAGATAGGAAATTCTGGACCACTAGAACAATTAGGGTCCTTTAAGGGATGCATATTTTTAAACAACCATCGATTAAGAGTTTTACCGGATAATAATGTCTATTAAGAAAACGAACCTTCCCGCAAATTCTGATGATGGCATTAGAGTAGTAATTATCATTGATAATATAAGAAAACTTTCTTATTTAAGGATATATCAAATAGCAAATATGAAAACTTTAAATTTCATCTTATTCCACAACTAGTGTTCCCTTAGACCAAAATGATAATAATTTTCATTTGCACCAATGGCGTTTTAAGCGGTATTCTTTAAATTTTGTGGAAATAATCGAAACTTATTATAGTCAGAAATCTTTCACATAATTCTCAAATCGATCAGGAATATTCTAAAACTAAACTCTCAGATAATATGTGAAGTCGGCATCTCGTGACTTTGAAATGAAGTTAATATAAAACCATCAATTCTCAATTTAATCATGATACAAAAACAGGTTTCTGTGGCATTTACAATTAAATGCATATGGCTTGAATGTCAATAATTACGTTATTTCAATTTCCGAGATTAATCCAATTCGGTTTCTTATTTGATGATTGTTCAGCACAATTACCAAATTGTATTTTTTTGTATCAATTTCACCTTTCGAAAGTGCTCTGATTACTTTTTGGTCACGCTATTAAGCTTTGCTTTCATAAAACCATTATTTTGACTGACTTTCTTCTACTGTCAGCAATTTCCTTTGTGTACAACCCGTTCAATCTGTTCTTGAACATAATTAAAGTTTGAATATTAATCCTTCAATTTAGGTCTCTGCAAAATCTTTCTCATTTTACGTAACGGAAATTTATGAGCTTACCTCAATTTTAAGAACTCAGAGTACTTGGAAAATTATTTTATTCCATTGGTTTTCGTGTCTCGAGCCTAGTAGAAGATTTAAATATCCAAATGGTCCTGGAACTCTCAACTTCTGTCGTCATAGAGAGGGTTATATTCATCATCAATATCATCTTGGCTTTTGCTGCTATTGTGCTAAAATTGCTCGACATACTTTGTTTCGATCAAAGCAATTCGCGGAAAAACTTGTTTAATCCTTGTTTGAGGACTTTTACGAACATCACAGTACCTATTACTTACATTGTTCCAGTGGCGACGATCGTAGGGGCTATTGGATTTCTACAATCCACCGGAAGCCAGACCTTTAGCATTTGCAGAATGGTCCAAGCTTTCGGAGGGAACTTGATGAGGGCTACTCTCGTTGTACAGTGTGTCGACAGAATAATCGCTACCGTATTCTTGAAGAAATACCAGAAGTTTGCAAGCAAGAAGATCGGGATATTTGCAGCTGGGATTTGTATTTTCATGAGTGTATTCATGGCTATGCTGCCGAAAATAAGTTGGTTTTATATTTCAAAAACTCAAATCTAGTGAATTTTTTTGTTTTGTTATACCGTAGAATCTGGATATAAGATAACCTTGCTATAACTTATCTCACGTTATAGCATACGATCTGAGTGAGTTTGGCTAATTTGCTTTCAAATTTACCCCCGCTATAATATATCCTTTCTTATAATATATGCTTTGCCCGGTCCCAAAGGGGTATCTTATATCTAAGTTCGACTGTAGATTCAGAATATTATTATTTTAGATAATCAAAAATAAGCATGAAAATAAAAGATATTTCGAAGGAATCAGTGATTAAATAATTACGAAAATTTATCAGACTTCCGTAATGTGCTTTGATTAATAAATTTTTTGCTTTTAAAGCGATTCGGTATTGTTTAAAAATTCCTTCAAAATTTTAAATCGAACAAATTTTAAAAATTATTTAGTTTAATCTTGTTTTGTCAAAAAATGACTATTTTTAATTTAATCAAAATACGTCTTTAAAAATAAAATTGGAATTTTTTTATGTCATGGGTTTTTTCCTGATTTACTTCAAGTTGGAAATTTTAAATTTTAGAAAAAATCTAGGTTTTAGTAATTTCTTACAACATCACTAAGGTATTTTAGAAAAATGGGGATGATTAAGATGCTTAAAAATAAAATTACTTCAGATAATTACAGGAGGAAATGGTAATTTTAGGCTTTAATTTTCCTCTATCCTTATTGTAGCCTCATGTGAACTCTATTTTCAGTCATGATGGACACTTATTCTTTTTTAACAATAATTGCCTTAGTGGTCCATGTTCTCTGCACCATTGTAAGTTTGCTAAATCGAAGAAATTCCCGCTGGCAATGTCTTCCATTACAGGCAACTTTCTTCCTTATTCATCAAAACCTCACATTTCACAAAATCCTCAACTCCAGATACCGGCTTGCGAATCGATATCAGATCGTTGAAAATATCTGGACACTCAGATACATCACACCAAGCATAGTCATCATGAGTTTGACGACAACTTTAGGGCCTTTGGCAAATAAGGTCCTTGCAGCCCTCACTGCCAGACCTTATGCACCAAGTGGAATTTTCTATACGGTAAGGTTGCTACAGTACCTCTGATTACTGTGAAATTATAAGTGATTTATGTTTTAGTTTTATCTGCTCTACTTCATCATTACTTCCATTGTAAACATCAGCCAAAGGAAGAGGAAAAATATAATTCACTGTGGAGAAAGACATATATCAGACATAAAAAATCAGAAATTTATAATCTCAGCCCTCGGTACAAAGTTGCCTGTGGGATATTCCGGAGATATGTACTTTAAACAAATGGATACAATGTGGAAATAATAAAGTCTTAACAAGTCGGAAAATAAACTACTAATTTCGTAGAAAATTAAACAAGTAAAATTTAAATGTTTATTAATTTCTCATTGTTACAAATATTTGTAAACATTTAATTAGAAGAAAATTTGTTTTTTTAAAACTCATTTCGAAATCATTTAGGTTCTTTTAAAATTCTCATTTTCCTATTTTCTTTATGGATGTTCTGAGGAAATATATATTTACTTTGAAATATTTGTCTCCAAACCGGAATTTTAAAATGAATTGCACATTGTTGCTTTGAAGTTTGCACTAAAAACATGTATTTCATTATTATTGAATACTTATCTAAAATGAGATAATCTACAAAATCAATAAATCCAGGATTATGTTTATAAATTCCTGATTAATTCATTGAAATTTTCTTTTAGCATCATAATGTCGAAAATTTATAATCAGTGAGTAAAAACATTCTCTGAATACACTTACTTCTAAAGAGTTTTCTATTTTTCATTGATTATAAAGTCCTCAATCGATCTTCAGAACAATATTGACGAAAAGAGGTTTCTTTCAGAAATTAGAGACAAAGTAAATTTTCGTTGAGAAAATTAAATATCAAGATTTCAATAAAAGTCAACGATGAATGAACCAATTCCGTAAGTTTCCACGTTTGTTTTACTGAGTAGTAATTGAAAGAATAGTTATCTCTGGCAACTAGAGACAATTCTATCTCTATATGACTGAGTTAATTCTTGCTGCTCACAACAGAATCTTCCAAGTAGAGCATTCTTGGGCTCGTGTCATCCATGTCGGTCTCTGAACTATCATCCTTCCCATTTCTAGCCTTGAATTATTCCTAATTTGTTTTGATTTTCATGGACATTACTGGCTTTTGATCTGAGATTCCTCTAGAAATGTGCTAGAGGATTCGATCCTGAAGCTTGATCATTTATCGTTGTTTAAACCATTTTTGGCAACAGGTAGTTCAGTTGATCAAATTTGACAACATAGTTCTCCGGCCGAATCTTGTGTTTTTATATTATATATTATAATTCCTTCAGTTTGTGAAGAAAGTATTCAAACACTTCGAAAAATACCCAAGTTTAGTCATTCTTCCGTGGTCAATTATGATTTGATCAGAATTTTCCAAATTTCGTAAATTACATTCTCAACTTTTTCTCAAAAAATAGCGATGGAGTATTTAATTGATTAGAAATTCAATCTCAAATTAGGCATTTTTGGAAATTCGATGAAAGAGGGATTTAATTAGAATTGCTTCTCTGACTTATAAGACACATCATGTGTGTGCTTAAATATTTTTTGGAAGAAAGAATTCTTTATGGATTTGTTTGACTTTTTAAAGTACCGGAACCAAAAAAACAAATATTTTTTGTTGCTTTCTAGAATTTAAAAAATGTAATTATTTTGGATATTTATTGTTTAAAATTATATTATTTACTCAAATCATCAATTTTGAAAATTTTCGTTTTTGCATGTTCTTGTTAATTTTCACATTTTCAACAAAGTCCCTACGAAACCCATAGTTATTTCGTCATTATTTTTTTGTCATTATTTTTTGTCTTAAATAATAAAATAAAACAAATTAAGTTTCTTTATTTTTCACATCAAAAAAAATGTAAATATTATTTTTTTGGACAAATTTTCTTGTTTTCGTACACACAAAAAGCGTAACTTTTGGTTTAGTAACAACTGGAAATCGTCACTATTATGTTTTAATTTTCATCACAGATGTCAAATATTTATGGAAAATGTGATAATCATGTTACATTTTTGTTACATTTCGATATTGTTACGGAGCCAAAAGTCACGCTTTTTTGTGGATATGAACTTCCAACCTCCTCCTGTTCCAGTCAGCATTTCTTCGTTTGTCGTTCTGGAAACCTGGGTCGTTGTATCGAAATTGAGAAATTAGTTTCTTCATTTTCAAGCTTCTTCAATCGTGAAGTTGCCGGATAAGATTAGAATCTGATAAAACCAGTGTATTTCGTCATGTTCCTTGAAACTAACGATAAAGTAATTTTTCGATAATTTTGCATTTGTTTAAGAATATTTTTTAGAGTGACTTTGACAAAGCCATAGCGACGGCCGGAGATGCCTTGGTCGTTGTCGACTTGTAAGTTTTCTTCTTTTACAATTATCATGGATTACTGTAGTATTTCCAGCTTCGCAACATGGTGCGGCCCTTGCAGGATCATGGGCCCAAAATTTTACGTAAGTTGATCGTAGACTAAGAGATAACCGTCGACTTACTATATTCAACTCCATATTAATCATAAAATACAACTTAAAACTAAAAAATCTTCTAAAATTATTTCCTACAAATTCCATTAAAAATCAAAATTAATTATTTTTTTCAATAAAATTTTAAAAGAAATTAATTTTTTTATAAAAATATTGATTAATTTTATCGATGATTTAACACTTTTTGTATTTTCCGAAATTCCAGAAACTATCCGAAGAATTCCCGAAAGGAGTCTTCATCAAAGTAGACGTGGACGAAGCGGACGACATCTTGGCGAAATACAAGATCAAAGTCATGCCGACTTTTGTCTTCATCAAGAAGGGCAAGATCATCCACACCTTCGAGGGCAACAACTCCGACGGACTCAAAGCTGCCGTTAAGGAACGGATTTGATGATTTGCGTTTTAGAAAATAATCCATTTCATATATCAATGAAGTCAAGCTTAGAAAAGAGAATTTGGATATACTTAAATTTGAAATAAAAGATCTCAATTACACTATTTCCTTTGATCTTCCGGTGGGGAGTCTTAGATTACGCGATTTCGGAAGATTTTTGGAAGCTCTGAAAAACCCAAAACCAGAAAGCGAAAAAATAAATAAAACAATTTTTTTAATAGTCAATATTGTGACTACATCATACACAGTATCCATATATTGAATTAAGCAAATTAAATAAGCAAATAAAGTTTTTCAATTTTGGTCTCATTCAGAGCTGTTGAGTTTTGATATTTTCAGTTTTTGAATCGAACTAGTACCGTTCGAGTTCGAACCTTTCAATTTTCGAAGTTGAATTATTTCGAAATCGATTCAAACTTTTTAATTTTCGAAGTTGAATTATTACGAAATCAACTCGAAATTCTCAATTTTTGAAGTTGAATTATTACGAAATCAACTCGAACTTCTTAATTCTCAAAGTTGAATTCTTACGAAATCGGAAATTCTGATAATTATTTTTTCCTCTCAGAAAATAAAAAAAATTCCAATTCTTGGTTACTGCGATTTCGCTAAATGAGCAAAAAATAAATCCCTTGTTGGATTAATCGAAGCAATGTAATTCCACAGGGAGGTTTTGGCCTGAGAATATACAAGTTATACTTTAACCTTTATTTTTATAGTTTCGAATTTCTAAGCCGTCATAGTAATTACCCTGCTAATTTTTTCTTAGTTTTATTTATTATTATTTTTTATATAAACGTCCGTTCATGAGTGATCAAACTGATAAAAAATAAAAATTGGATAATTTTAAATAATTTCATGTGTTTAGGCATCACGAAAAAACGGGGTCCTGGCACGAAAGTCCCTGAGAGACTCGGTAGCCGCTTCATGCTGTTGTCCTTAGGGCATTATTCTTGAGAAAGAAGACTTTCGATATATAATAAATAGTCTTGATATTCGGTACTCCAGTTCTAGTACTACAGAACTAATTATTTATTTTTCGTAAATTAAAAACAAAAATTTTTCTACTTTTTTGTCCATTTTAAAAAGATTAAAATCTTATTTTTGACGGTCTTTTCTAGACGTTTCGTCGTTGCTCTATTATCTCAAAAACCATTAAGTACTTTACTTTGTACTAATTTACTACTTTTTACATTCCTTTGTCTGCCGGATATTTTGGAATTTCTACATTGTGTTCCTAATGTCTCTCACAGAAGAACAAGTTGTTTTTTTCGAAAAAACGTCTTTTTTAATTAATTTAGTTGCTGGAGGTCTCGCGGCGATTTTACGGATAATAGAATTTTCGATCCAGAAGAAAAGAACAGATTTAAGTCCTAGTATTTCGTTTTTTCTCCACGTTCTTCAGCCGTTTTCCTTCTTGGTTTCTGTAGGGTCGATCATTGGAAGCATCGAGTTCCTCTCCAAAGGTACTGTAACGACTCCGTTATTCACTATCATAAGGACAATCCAATCATTCGGAAGCAATGCTGTGAAAATTGAAATACTGATACTTTGTTTCGACAGAATTTTGGCGACAATTTTTCTGAAAAATTATCACGAATGGTCGACGAAAAAAATTGGAATTGTGTTCTTCGTTTTTACGATGGCGTATTGTTCCTTCATTGCCGCAACACCGTATATTTGTGAGTTTATTAGTAATACTGTGCAAATTGAGCTTACACAATTACTACTAAAATACAAAATACTTGTTATTATACAAAAATTAAAAACAAAATCTTAACGTCAATGTTAGTAATTATTAGCTGTTTTCAAACTAAAACTTATTTTCTAATTTCTGCATAACTAATTAAAGAATATAGGTTACTGTAGTTTCCTTCTCAACATCGAGATCTATGAAACAGTCAACATCAGGTTCAAAAAAGTTTGCAGTTTGCTTGCAACATTCTGGCAGCCTGATCTATATTAAAATCAAACTTACAATTTGCTTGCAACATTCTGGCAGCTTGATCTATATTAAAATCAAATTTGCAGTTTGCTTGCAACATTAGGACAAGTCTATCTATATTAAAATCAAAGTTAAAATCAAACTTACAATTTGCTTGCAACATTAGGACAAGGCAGTTTGATGAACTACTTTGCAAAAATTCGATTCGCTTGCTGATTTCAATCATTTTATAGATCTCGACACAAAACCAATTTTTAATTTATCAAAATAAAAATCAGCTTTTTGTTTTTATTAATAATTTTAAATCATATTTTTAAATTTAAACCAATTTTATAGTTTTCTTACAAATACAGTAACCCATCATTGGGAGATATTTTGGTAGTGTCATTTCTCAAATATTAATTAGTATTTTAAAAAGAAACTATTAATCCTCGAAAATGAGCAATTTTACTTTGTATGGTATTAATCTGAAGGTTCCGTTCGACCAAAATATATTTATAAAAATTAATTACGGACTTACATAACATTTCGAAATTGTCACACAAAACCAAACTTGCTCTGTATATTACTGTAGTTTCTAAGAGCTTATAGAAATTTGTCTTGAGAAAATTCCATAAAAAACTTATTTGCAAGTTTTAAAATACTATACTTAATTACGAAATAATTCTTACATAAAACCAAACTAGTTTCTTAAACTACTGTAGTTTCTAAGAACTTCTAGAAATTCGTCTTGAGAAAATTCCATAAAAACTTATTTGCAAGTTTTAAAATATTATAATTCTCTATTATCTGAAAAAGATTTTTTTGCAAAAATATCTAATTTCGTTCCAAGAATAAATTAGGCATTAAATTTGAGAGATTAATTTTGTTAATTTCACCCTTTATTATATTTTTACTTTTTTGATGAACTGTACAAAAAGGGAACACGAAAATTACTGGAATTTATCCATACATTAAATATAGTGCACCGATATCAACTTAACGAATCAGTATTGTGAATAAAATATATCTGATAAATCAGAGCTGTTTTAACGTATCGATATATTGAATACAATGGATTGATATCAAGTTCATTTATCCGATATATTGAATACAATGTATCTGATGCATCAGAGTAATTTTAATGGATCGATGTATTGAATATAATACACTGATACTACATTTAATATATTGATACTTTGAATATAATATATCTGATGCATCAGAGCTGTTTTAACGTATCGATATATTGAATACAATGGATTGATATCATACTTAACATATCGATATATTGAATATATCTGATATATTGTAGTTGTTTTAATGTATTGATACATGGAATACAATGCACCGATATTAACTTAATATCCTGATGTATTGAATATAATAGATCGACATCACACTTAATATATCGGTATATAAAATGCAATGCATCCATACATCATATACCATGTACTAATTTTGTGTGTAATCTTATCATTTCAGTTGGATCTTATATGTATGATTTGCTCCCCATTATTTCCTTCGGTCTGAACTTCATCACTCTCATCTTAGTTTGGGTCCTGGACAGAAGAAACAAAACAATGAAGAAATTAATCATCGGGGGATACCATTTGACAACAAGATATCAAATTGTTGAAAACATTAGGATTTTAATAGTCATCAGGCCTTACATTGTCCTCATGACCTGCGTAACTATCATGGGTCCCATCGCGAACAGACTAGCATTGACTATTACTGGCAGGCTGCAGGCATCAGTACCTCTTTTCTATTTAGTAAGTTTCCAGGTCTCAAGTGGGAAAACTTAACTTTTATCTTTTTAGTTTTATAATATCTACTTCATACTGTGTTCTGTGATTTCATTCAAAAGAAGACTACAGATGGCTAAAAAAGTGGACGACAAAAGTCTCTCTTTCAGAATCAACAAACAAGTTGTAGTGATCACGGCACTGGGCGAGAAGTTGCCTTTGACCACGACGATGGATGAGCACTTTAACGAATTGAAAAAAGGATGGTCGTAGTTTCTGATAAGCCCCCTAAGGGAACCATGCACCACAGTTGGACGTTCGTTATAGTCGCACTTCCAAATATCATTTTTTAAATAAACGGTTTTAAAAAAATTTGTAATTTTTCCACGATTGTAAAATTATAGAAAATTATTTAACAATTAGATACATCTGCACGTTTTAAATAATCACATAATTATTTTGAAAATAATGTCTTTAGTAAGTTTGATGTGATCACTATTTTTGGAGCGTTAAAAAAATATAAATTTTGTAGACGCACAGTCCCCATGACCGGAGATATTCAGAATACTGAAGTCTTAACCATCCCTTCTCTCCACTGAGGAGTATAAAAAGGAACACTTCGGTGTATCGGGGTGGTCTCCCCGGGTGTAGCTCTGATACTTAGTAATATTGTTCCTATTCTTATATTTGTGTCTTACTGTTAAGTAAAGACAACAATAAATCACCAAATTTGTCGAATTTTATTTTTTAAATTTAATGTCGTTAGTTTAAAATTCAGAAAAAAATGATGAAAGATTTCATATCTTGGTAATCTCGAATGAGTAAACATTTGTTTTATTTTTATTTAAATTCTAATTTTATATTGCTTCTTAACGAAAAATCTGCAAAAATCATTGTTATTAAAAAAACAGATTTCGTTCTTCAAAAAATCTGAATTAAAAAAGTAGTTTTTTAAACATATTTATAGTTTTAAGATATTCAAATTTAGCATTGTTCAATGAACAAGTAGTACTGGTAATTTCCGAAAAGAATTTAGAATTTCTGTGATTTTAATCATTAAGGTCACAGTTGTAAGAGGGCGTACATAGCGTATCCGGTTTCCTCAGCATAGAACAAAGAATGATAAATCAAAAGAATAACATCAAGACTTACAGATAACTTCATGCATGAATGATCAAGAAGATTAGGGCTTTTTTATACTTTAGTATGCTTGTTAAGGTCGACAACCATTGACGTAAGATTACAAGCTAATATCAGAATGGAAATTTCTAGGGTGTGGTCGAAAACGCCAATCCCAACATAAATAACATTAGGATTTTCTAAAACTTTCTGATTGCATTTGAAGCTTTATTAAAATACCCACCGAATATTCAAAAACTTTCAAACTCCAGCAATATGGATAACAAATGCAACAAACTTTCTACATTATATTTATAATCATTTTTGAGCAAAAGATAAGCTATATGTTATTAATTAAAGAAAGTTGCTTGTTTTTATCTCTAGAAGTTCTTAACAGTTGCCACTTAAGACATCGTTCAACAGAGTTCCTTCAAATTCACCGACAATATCGTTTACAGTAAGGTCTGTGCCATCCACGATATGATAAGCCTTGTTGCCAGTTAAAGTAGGCCAGATGCTTATTGGGATACCTCCATGGCTGTAGTCGAGGACATAGATGTTGGCGTTGTATGCAGCGATGGACTGAGCTACACTATAAGCATCAGTGGGGTCTCGAATGTTGGAATCTTCCCCCATGAGGAGAATAACATATCGTTGGCCGTAATTGTATTCGAGAAAGTTGAGGATCTCATTCAGCATCCTGAAAAACAAATCTTCAAAGAAAGTAATGGTAAATTACTACAAATCATCGTTACTTTACTTTAAGATTTCAAAATCTGTTAGATCAATCTGGAATTATAGAGATATATTCTCCAGATTGATGCAATTACAGATTCTAAATTTATAAATCAAAATTGAATGTCTATAAAGAGGAAATTTTTCAAAACTTACGGGGCAAGATAGGTGTACTCCCCGTTAGGTCGGTTTGAAACTGTAAAGTTGTATTCAGCTTGATCTACATCTCTCATAAAATCGAAGTAATCTGCTGTATTGATTCTTCTGTACACCATATTTCCATATTGAGCATAAGCATAGTAGTAAGAGCTCCATCGTCCCTGGGTATGCAGTATATTTGCTAGTGTTTTGGTTATATTGAAGAATTCTTGTTTTCTCATTGTCGTGATGTCCCGAGTCATCTGTTCCACGAAGATAATCCCTGGACAAGGCCTATTACCAGGGGTGACGGTCGTGGTCCGCCATGGAGCAGTGGTCGTGGTCCCAGTCCACCATGGATTGGTGGTCGTGGTCCACCATGGAGCAGTGGTCGTGGTCCGCCATGGAGCAGTGGTCGTGGTCCGCCATGGAGCGTAGGTCGTGGTCCACCATGGAGCAGTGGTCGTGGTCTGCCATGGAGTGGTGCTCCCAGCCCACCATGGAGCGGAGGAAGTGGCCCACGAGGGGAACTTAGCATTCGACAACATATTTTCAGGCATATTCACCAAATTCTGTTGAAGCTTCATCTTCTTTTTAAGAACATTTAGCAAGTTCTGTCGAGGCATCATCTTATTTCTAGCCGTATTCACCGAGTTGTGTCGAGGCATGGTAGCCATCGGCACATCCTTCTGAAGATGTCTGTCAGGCCTTACCGGCTTCATCTGCAGGCCGACACATCCTCCAATGAGAAGAAGCACAAAAAAATTAAAAATCATTTTTCCCTAACTGATGGTTTGTTCTCTCCGGTACCTTATAAATACCCCAATGCTTAATACTTTCCCAAACTCCATCCACAAAATAACTCAGAGTGCACATCTTATAATCTTATCACCAATAAGAAGCACCACTTCAGTTGATCGCATTGCCTCACCCAAAATTCTTTATCAATGACATCAATAGGTACCAAAATCATTGATAACATCTTCGACCTCTTCGCGAAGACCATTTTGGTCTTTTAAAATTAAAATCAATACTGTATCCCTTTATATTCATGACTTAACAGCACGTTTCAGACACAGGGACATCAAATTTACAAAGTTATTACATTAGGTTTAAGCTGCAGGAAGCCCACACATTGCGCATTCATTGCTAGGTTCAGTGTTCTCGAAAGTACAATGAGCACAATTCCAGCCTTTGGTTGCGTTTGCCGTAGATTCTGAAAAAATCCATTTCTAAAATTACCAACCAATGAGGACTTACCAACATGTTGTGTCAGCATATCCATCAATATCTTCCAGTTCTCATTTCGTTCTGACCATCTTGCAGCTCCAACCCTATCAAAGTTAGCAACATATTGAGCCAGCTCAAATACATCATCTTTCTCCAGTCTCAACAGATCGTTCGTTAATAAATACAACAAGAAATGGAAATTGGAAGCTAGTTCATAAAACTGATTCGGTGAGAAGAAGTTGATGTACTCTAGAACTTTGGAAGCACTTTGAACTTGCCCAGTAATCGCTCTATTCTCAACAGGGAATTCAACTTGACTAATATGGAAAGTTTCACAGGGATCTTTGGGCATTCCAGCAGGGACATCTATCAACAAATATTCTACCGGCATAGGTCTGCCATCACGACGAACTTCTGCTCCGTATTCGTTCTTCTCGGTAAAATGAACATCCGTAATGTAATGACTTTCATTTAGAGGTTTGTCTCTAATCCAGGCAAGTTCCATGTAATCCGTAGGGATGAGAATGTCGGCTTCGACCATGGCAGTACATTGATTTGACACTTGATAACCGGAAAAGTTGATCTGCTCAGATTTGTTACCAGTGGCCACTACCGTCACAAATTTTGACCCAAAACAACCGTCAGCACAATACCGGGTGTAATTCGGGAATTTCGATTGGAAATAACCAGCAGTAATACATTCAGAAGCGGACAAAAGGAAAGAATTCTGAAAATAAGATTGGATATAATAAAAATTAAGGTCTGTTTTATGGAACTTTGTATTCTGCTACAAAATTTAGATATTTTAAAAATACTTGGAATCAGTAATCGAGCCCAGAGGTTCTGAATCTAAAGTCAGAATTAGAAGTTGGGATTCCGAGTCAGAAGATTAAGGACATATGGACTCAATTATTATGTTTTATGTAATTTTTAAAATTTAAAACTCTAGATTTTGTCCCAAAAATGTGAAAGTTGCATAAAATGATTCTTAAAATCAAAGAACCCACCTCGTGACGAGTACAATGGACGGTTCCTGCACTGCTGTCAGCAGACCATAGGTCGGTAAAGATCCATCCAACCCGCTTCATCTTAAGGACCTTGCAAAGCTCATCAACAAGTTCTTCATTCGGATCATTTTCGAAATTCACCATTTGTTCGGCACAAGTTTGAGGAGGTTCGTAAATTGCAGTAACAACAGCTTTGATTCCAAGAGGAACTTCTAGGAAAGGTTCGTATTTTCCAATGAGGTAGCCGACACGCTGAAACGAACTTCCACGCCAGAAATCCAAGAACCTATTGACGATGGTGTCGTTCTCGAAAGTGATGTTGTCAACGTGACGGAAACGCTGTCTGTTCAAGGTGAGGACTGGAGGACGGCATTTGGTGCAGATTCCCTTCGGATAAGGACGATGGCCTTCAGAACAGTTCAGATTAATCTTCAAATTGATGTTTTCCAAAGGCTGGACAACCCTGGTGCTCCTTCCATGGAGATCAGTCAATTTTCGAACATGAGCATGGAAAGACATGTGTTTGATATCTTTCTTTTTCAGGTATTCTTCATCATACGGCTGAAAAGATCGATTTCCATATATGAACAATCAACAACCCGAAACCCACGTCCAAGGGCAAGCAATTCGGGCACTTTTGCCTTGGATTATGATGACAGAGCATCGGATCCATGGGCTGTTCGATTCTGCCATCTTGGAGTTCTAGAAAGTCGTCGACTTCGTCAGATTTTCTCTGAAATGAGTGGATATCAACAAGGAATCGAAGGGGAAATTACTAACCAATGCAGAGCCATCGAAAACCATTTTGCACGGTTCAATGGAATTTAATTATTCTGAAAGAGTGTTGTAGATCAGAAATAGTAAGAAATGAAATAGGAATAAAGTGGAGGTAAAGGATAAAACGGGAGTCAAGAAATGATGACAACAAAATTTTGAAAGTCGTAGACAAGGAGGAAATCGACGTTCGGAACGCAGCGCCAAAAGTCTAAATTCAAACAACTCTTTCGAAATTTAGGATTCCTTCTGAAAAATAAAAATTATTTTTTTTAAAGTAAAATTGAATTTTATAGTCTTTATCGTAGACGAAATAATAAGACTATCTAAATTTTACAAAAATAACGATAAAATTTGTTTGTTAAATTGTTTTGAATATACTGTAACAATAAAAACGTATTTTTCTGAATCCTTTGGTTCTTCCCGAAGCCTTATCTGGCCGATTAAGGATTTTCTGTGGTGTTAAGGTTTGCCTTGAGATTCAGAAATCAAAAATTTTCATCAGTGTTTGTTATGAAATCAATAATTTCTTATCAAAATACGACTCTCAAAAGAGAAAAATTGTCCAAATTCAAGTTATTTTTTTATTTTCTCTTCTGTTGTGTTATTTGTAATGACGGAGAAAAATAAAGAGAAAAAACTTGCCATCGGCATCGATCTAGGAGTTACAAATTCTGCGGTTGGTGTTTGGTGGAAAGATAAGGTGGAAGTTATCGAGAATAGAGAAGGTTTGACTTTTATATAAAACCCCATAATCAATTCAATAACTTAGGTAATCGAATAACTCCCTGCTACGGATATTATACCAGTAAAGAAGAATTAATCGGAAGGGTGGCTAGAAAGAGACTAACCACTGATCCTAGGAACGTTCTTTTTGATGCTAAACGACTCCTAGCTGAGAAAATAACATCTCCTGAGTTAGAATTCCTTAAAAAATTTTGGTCGTTTAAAATTTGTCATAAAGAAAACGATCTCTCGAATAAAGTCTATTATTTGACCAGTGAAGGTAAACTAATTCCTCCAGAAAGAGTTTCTACAGGGATTCTCAAAAGTTTACTCAGTGACGTTACTAGAAGATATGAAGTTAAAGAAGATACAGAAGTAGAAGCAGTGATTACAGTTCCTGTTTACTTCAGTATGGCTCAGAGGAGAGCGACGATGGAAGCAGCTGATGCAGCAGGAATTACTGTAAAACAATTACTTTCGGAACCTGTTGCTGCTGCCATATCTTACCAATATGAGACTAAAATTGCCAAATTCAAAGATGGTGAAACCGTCTTCGTCTTCGACCTTGGAGGAGGAACTTTTGATGTAACTATTATGAAGATTGAGAAAAACTCATACAAAGTTATTGCTCTTGGAGGAGATTCTCATCTTGGAGGAAGAGATTTTGATAATATTCTTGCCAGGATGCTTGAGAATGCTCTGAAGGGTGATATAGGAGAAGAAACCGTGAATAACCTCAGGAAACAAGACAAATATCACTATAGGTTGCTGGAATTAGCTAGGACCACTAAGGAAGCTTTAACTATGGCTCAGAATGAAGTCGTAGCTCTGAGCGATCTTCACCCTACTGCCACTAAAGGCTTCGAAGTTAAAGTAGATAACTTTGAACAAGCTGCTGAACACTTAATTACAAAGATCAAAGATCACTGTGTTAATACTCTCAGACTCCAAATTAAGTGCCACATAAATCGATCATGTTGTTCTTGTTGGCGGTTCTTTCAAGATGGCTTGTGTGAAGAACATTATCTTTAACATTTTCGGAGAAGATAAATGTGGAACTAAGAATTTGAATGCAGTTGAAGCTATTGCTAAGGGAGCCACGGTGTTGGCTGCTAAGCTATTGGGGGTAGCTTCTGATATGGAAATCATGACTCTTAATTTCCAGGACGCTCTTCCACTTTCTCTTGGAATAGAAGTTGCTGGGAACAAATTTAAATCCATTTTGGACCTTAATTCATCTATTTCGGGCACAAATAACATCATCCTATCAACTTCGGAAGATTTTCAACAAGTACTAAAAGTACCGGTAAGAATTAGCAAAATTGAAAACCAACTCTACATAAGAAACGAAAAAAGTTCATTTCTTTTGTACTTTGAAATATTCATTTTTCAAAGTTGTTAGATAGTTTATATTTTTGTCAAAGTAATTTGATGAATTACATTTTTTCAGATTTACGAAAGGTTCTTAAACACTTATAAGAGAAATATTTATATTGCTGAAATAGAAATCAGCGAAATCCCCCGAAAAAAAGCAGGACAAGTCAAGATTGAAGCGATTATTGAATTAGACATTTATGGTAATCTCAAAGCAGAAGCCAGAATTATGGAGAGCAATATTGTACTAAATACAAAAATCAATTATAACTTTACTTAAAAAGTTGAACGAATTTGAAAGATATTAATGAACATCATTTATTATTAATTAATCGAATTATATATAAATAATAATCTTAATTATTAAAATTTATTTCCCTACAACTGTAATTGCAATTTTCTTGCCATTTTTATTTCATATATATACTACATTTGACTTTAGCAATTTTGTTGTAAATACGCATTTTAATATTCTTAAATGTTAGCTTGGTTCGTGCAAAGATAGGAGAGTTTAATTATGTACAACCAAAAGCGGGAAAACAATGACGCTTTTGAAATATGATTTTTATAAAGAGGATATCCCTCAGTTTTATCAGTCTTCATTGTTTCCTATTGTCAGCGATGGACGCTAAAAAACGAGCCATTGATTGAATCAGCGACGAAGAACAGCGGCTTTTTCTCAAATTTTACTATCTTCTCGACAGAAGCTCTGATGTTGCGGAACGAGATCTCAAGAAAGCGGTAGGTGTCTATGCTCTCAAGAAGAAAATAATTGAATCTTGGCTCACTCGCTCCCGTAAAGGAGATCCAGAGACAAGACATAGCCGTGAAGGTGATCGTACTGATCATGATCTACGGAGAGAACGAATTGACCAAGTTCAATCTTTGTTAGAGGAAACACCATGTATTAGTACATACATAATTTCCCGGCGGTTGGGAATCCAGAAGAGCAGTGTTCTCCGGATACTAAAAGAGGATTTACAATTGACAAAAAAATTCGGAAGATATGTGCCCCATGAATTATTCATTAATCAGCGTCAACATCGTGTTCTGGCGTGTCGAATGAACTTCAATAAATACCAGAGACATAAAGATCTTCTTCAGCGTATTCTTGCTCTAGACGAAACGTGGGTCAGTTTGTACATGCAGCCTCAAAGGGATCAACTAATGGCATGGCTCTCACCAAACGAACCAGGTCTAAGCATCCCACTACAATCGATGCATAAAGATAAGAGGATGTTGTTATTGGCTATGGATTATAATGGAATTGCTTGGTACTATATCTGTAAAGAAAATGAAGCCATCACTTCTGACCTTTATAAATCTGCCCTTCAGCGAGAGATCAGAAAGTGGCTTCGCGGAAAATCTTTTAATGTTCCTGTAATTCTCCATGACAATGCCAGACCCCACAAGGCAAAATTCACTACAGACTTTTTTGAAAATGAAGGCATTACTGAATGGTACCATCCCCCTATAGTCCCAATATTAGCCCATGCGACTACAATGCCTTTGGTCCACTAAAAAGGACTTTTCGTGGAGTAACTCATGCCAATTGGTCAGAATTTGAAACTCGACTGCAAGAAGTGATACGTGAAAGTTCACAAAACGACTTCTATCCTGGTGTGCAGTGCCTCCCAGAGCTGTGGAAAACTGTCATTCAAAAGAAAGGAGAGTATATTTAGTTGTTGTAATTTTATGTAAAAACTGCTCTTAAAATGAAAAAGTTATCAATAAATGTTCCTTCCTATCTTTGCGTGGACTAACCTAATATTTACAAAAATAGTAAAATATGAAAGTAGCATTTCACACAGCATTTTCTATTGAGGACGAGTTTAAAAAAATTATTATTTTAATTTTTGTCAGAAACAAAGAAAATTCATCTTCAAGATTTTTTTGTAATAAAATTAATTTTTGTCTTCTAGTTCTGTTTTAAGGTTAAATTTACTTATTTTCTCACAAAAAGTAAGGGTCTTGTTTTATATTAAAAAATTTATACTGAATTTTGCAAAATTACTTTATCGTAAAAAATGATAGAATAATTTGAAATTTATTAAAAAACATCAAAATTAATTTAGTATTCTCTATAGTAAAATGATTTTAAAGTTTGATTTTTCTTTTTAAACAATATACTTTCAAAAAAGAATTGTCACAAGTGTTCAAGCATCTCATTTTTATTTTTATTATATTATGTATGCTGATGTCGAGAAACCTTTTTGAATACTGAGGACTAATATTATTCCGACTTTACCACATGACTTTACGTAGTTACTTATTTTTCTAATAGACTATCACATTCTCGTACAAGAAAATTTCCATCTGTTGGTTTTCAAAATTTAATCATTTGTCAAAAGATATAAGTTGTTTTAATTATTAAAAATCCCTTGTTTTCATTAAGAGAAATTGTAAAAATGACCAAGAGGTCATTACTGAATTAACTGATATAATTCAAAATGTTTACAAATTCCCTAAGAAGATCCTAGAAGATTATTTTTGTCAAGCAAACTAACATTGTGTATTCTATGTTAGCAATACCGATAAATGATTAACAAGAAATAAATTTTTTTCTGAGTTTGGTGTTGCTTGAAAATGAGAAAATTAAATAACTTTTATTAAATATTTAAATATTGAGGAATACCCGATTAGTTATCTCGATCCAAATACAGCTCAATGATGTGTTCTGTATGACTATCGAGATCCACACCTTGAAGATCTTTCAGGGTATTTTTGATTTCTTCTTTACTTTTCTTCAACGAAATAATTTGGATAGCATAGTGGATTCTATTATCAGTAGATCCTTCTTTCCTTTTCTGGATTTTCAGGAGACGTTCATAAATTATGGGAAGAAGATTGTCATAATTGAATGTTTCAACTTCAATTTCTTTTTGTTCCTCCATTCGATGACTTGAATGATAACAAATAAGAAATTTCTCTCTATATTTTTTCGATCCACAAGAACAAAACAAGATCATATCTTTCTGAGAGACAAAGTTTCCACATTTAGTACAAATCCATTTTCTTAAATCCGTAATACAGTCTTTTGGACATTCCCACTTAGACAAAAGTAGATTATCAGGAATCTGATTTTCCTCAGCTCCTTTCATGTCAACCAGCCCAAATAAAATCTTGTTGTTGTGTTTGTCTCCAATATATGGTTCAACTGTTTTTTCATCTTTGAATACTTGAGAATCCTTGAATTTGGTTGTTTGTTTAAGTCTTTCAGCAACTTGTTCGCAATCGGGAGGGATTATAATAACGGGATTTACGCAATTAACCCATTCCTCGTTAACTTTTATCGGAAACCAACTGTTTAATTTCAGAAGCCAAAGTTCTATATAATCATCAATTTCTGGAAGATCATTCCCGTCATCCATATCACTTACATGATTCAGTGAATATGTGATATAGTCAATGTAACAGAAGAAAAGTTTTTTCATTATTGGATACATTGTCAAAAAGTTATCCTTTTCCATCGATTTGTAATCTTTTTTTGCTGCATCTAAATTAGCACAAATCTTGATGAACAAGTCTTTTTGGCACGATAAATCAGGACAAATCTTGTCATATCCAACGTTTTGCATTTTTGTTTCTATTTTCTGATACATGTAATAGAGACTTGAAAGGAAAAACCATAATCCATACTCATTACTGATGACCGTTTCTCGAATATCCTGAGTTAATTTCTCACATTCAAAACAGAGAGGAATATCTAGGTTAGAGTGTTGTCCGTTATCCAATTCTTGTAAGAAATCCATCAGTTCCCCCAAAGTCATTATTTGAACTTCATCAAAATTAATCAAAATTTTGCATTGCATCTTTTTTTGATTTTCATTAAGATTTTTTCTTTGAAATAAATCCTTTATCTGAAAAAATTCTCTGTTAATGAAATTGAAAAAATAATGAGAAAATTAACGAAATTTTTCAGCAATTAGTCTCTTTTTCGGTTTATAAAAATTATTGGTGATGTAGTATTTTTCTGTAAAATCATCGAAAATAGTTGAAATGAAATTCAGTTTTCTATTAGCAAATTAGATAGATGTTGATGAATCTCACCTCGTCATCTTCTTCTGGAAACCCTGCCTTTAGAAACAGTGCTCTTATATCTACACCATAATCAATCCATCTAACAAAATGACTACAATTGGGCGAATATTTTGAAAAACTCGTGGATCCTTGTCTTTTTCTAAAAAGGTGACAACGAACTTCCCAATATTCATCTTTGTCAAAGATTATCCGGAAATTAAATACTTTTTTCCAACTCGATTCTCGAAAAAGACTTATAGATCCCTACAAGGATTATGATGAGCTTAATCAATAAACTAGAAACTCACAAAACATAAAATTGAAGTTGATGACAAAGGATAAACGAGATATCTAGATTCATTTTTGGTTTCTGATGTAACATTAAGAGGTCTTTCTCTGACAGGTATAAATTCATCTAAGGACTTATTATATCCCCATCCTGGACTACATTTGCGACCCCAACAATATTTCCAGTCCATCTAGATGAAGAAAATTAGGATTTTATAATTAACATCAGAACTGACAAACAATCAATCGATAATAGTGATGGCCAAATACGTACAATTCACTGACTTTGACAATTGATAGTTTATCACATAAGCTAAATCAAATGGTATAAACTTCAACATTTTGACTCGTATGTATTTTTTTACAATTCAAATGATTAACCAATCTTGTTCTTACAGTAAATAAATCTCAATTCCCTCAAATAAATCCATAAAGTATCATCAATGAAGTAAAATCCTGATCTAAAATAATATCTTATATCTTGATAACATATGTTCAATGCTGATATATTTCATAAAAGCCACATTTAAAATAGCGAAAGATAAGTTTTTTAATCCATGTGATCTCTTAATCCTAGATGCAGATTCTTGCTTTACGAATAATGCAATTTGATCTTATTAACGCAGTTATTCATTTCAATTTTATTTCTAGTTATCGATTTCTAACAAGAACAGTCACAACAACTAAATAGAAATGCTACTGTGGGCGTACAGGATGGATTTTACCTGCTTAAAGACCGAAAACACCATTCAATCAGTCGATATAAAAAGTCTGACAGAACCAATAATGTCAATGTAGGCACAAAGATCGAAGTTGAACCGGAAACGGCCTAGACAGGATGCCCAAAGCTCCGCCCAGTCAGCCGACGCCTGGGAGGTGAGACTAAAGTGTTAGAGAGTCAGTCTTTGAGAAATTCCAATTCCAACCTGATCCGAGTTTGATTTCGGTCAAACGAGGACCTTTCCTCTCTTTGTTCTATGTTTATGTTAAGATAAACAAGAGTAATTGCTAATAGTAGGAATCAACAGTTTTCTGCCCAATCAAGAAACTCCCAAAATGTCACTCCATCGACATCTACTATACCACCATCATTTATACTACATCAATTTAACTTTTTATCTATATTTTAGTTGGATGAGGGTATTTTTCTTTATTGCTGATTGCTAAAAATGAATAAATGCGATCACGACTTGCAAGTGGAATAAAAATTCAGTTTTCCAAAAGTCATTGCAGCTTTTAATCAACCATAACGTGTTTATTATTAGTGAACGCTACGAGCTATGATCGTCATCACCACTCCCGGGATTATAAGTTTTATACCTTGGAATAAAATCATCAGATCGAAAAACAAGTTCCAAAATTTTTAATTATTCTGTATAGTTACATTTATTACACTTTGTGATCACTGAGATTACCATCATACAAATAAGAAAAAAAAGTGAAATCTAAGGAATTGTTTTGAAAGCACCATGTGATGTGTGAAATTATTATAATTTCAATCGTGTTCTTAACAAATGATACTAACAATAAAGATTAAGCATAATGTACAAATGTAATTCATGTGCAGTGTGTGGTCTAGAACGTAGAACAAAGCAACGGAAATGTTCTATTTAGTTCTTTCCAAGAAATGATATATTATAACTTGAAATAAATGAATAAAATAATTTAATTCAAATTTTCGTTCTTTGCTACAAATGCCGTGGACGTTCCGGAACCTATGTGCAGTCACGTGGTGACAGACACTATTTTCGTGTAAAATCCACTTTTCATGTTAACACATTCTCAATTTTGAATTGCTGTGAATGTTTATTTGTAGATTTCATATATCTACCGACTCTTTGTTATTAATTTTCGTGTCAATAACAATTTGACATCTTTACTGCCTATGCTTACAGCATTATGATCCACTTTTGCTATTCTTAAACGTACTAAAAATATGCAAAATTTACACAGAAAATAAAAATTTGCAATCCACTTAACAAAGCAACTAGGAAAACACTAATCATAAATGCCGAGGATAAGGAAGTAAATATATCTGAGCTTAATCTAGCCTAAGGTCAAGCATAAATCCAACCTGAACCTAGCCCAAGGTAATTAGAATGGCTAATTATAATTAAAATACATATGAATTAACCTAAATTGTCTTTGAAGATACATAGACACACATTAAGTGGTTCATAGGGCAAGAACAGCATTGACATCAAGAAATAGCCCAAATTTCGAAAAATTCATATATCATTACTTTGTATTTTTGTTTAATTTTATCGCGATACCTTTAATTTCTAATGTCCAACCATTGTTCTATCAATATATCCTTAAAAACTATGATAATAATGATGGATTATCTCAAGAAAATCAAAAAACAGAACTGACGCAATATAAAAAATTAATTTCCCATTAGTCACAAAACACTAAGTTCACTTTGTTCCTGGAAAGTAGAATACTCCACTTTGGCAGTAGCAAAGTGATCTACCCTTGAATAAAAGCACAAAAGAAACATCAACTTCCTTTGGCCAAGCCTCTTTATGCCAAGTTTCGAAATCCGTTGTTGACGGTTCTTTCGTTTGTTTTTTTCGGAATTTCCGTTATTCCATGTTTAGACTCGCTAGAATGGTCCACACAAAATGCAGAAATACTAGTAAGTGGTGGTTTTTATATGAATTGATTTTCATTTAGTAATATTTTAGATATCCCTTATTTACGAAGCAAGGTTTTCCGGACTTTTGTTCCCGAAGACAAAGTTCCTTGGGAAGTGGACTGGCCAGATTACAAACCAGTCGAGTATACTTCCGACGTTCTCAAAGGAAAGCCCTGGGTGGATCCAGATGATCCAAAAAGTCTGGACTTTAATAAAATTGACGGAGATGTGAATCGGAAGTCTCATTTTTGGTTCGTTTTCCTTTGGTTTTTGATGAATTCATAGAATTTTCCAGCGTGTATGCTTTCGACGATGAAGGAAGACCTCTGAACCCCGTAGGAAGAACAGGAATACGAGGAAGGGGGGTTCTAGGCCGATGGGGACCCAATCATGCCGCTGACCCGATAGTGTCCAGGATGAACGACGGAAAACTCGAGTTTGTCGCTATCAAACGGAGAGACAATGGTTTGGAGTTCCTTGTTCATATATCAATTTTCGTCCATCTGTCTAATTTAGGTGAATGGGCAATTCCTGGAGGCATGGTGGATCCGGGAGAGAACGTTTCCCAGACATTGAAGCGGGAGTTCACGGAGGAAGCCTTGGGCAACGTCCCCGCGGAGAACCTGGAAGTCTTCTGGAAGAAAGGAACGGAGTTGTTCCGTGGTTATGTAGACGACCCGAGGAACACGGACAACTCCTGGATGGAAACAGTCGTCTTCAACTTCCACGACGACGAAGGGCTCCTCAGCAGCTGCAGATTCCGGGCCGGAGACGACGCCGCAGAAGTAAGATGGGTTCGGATCGACGACGAAACACCCCTTTACGCTTCTCATCGAGATTTCATACAATTGTTAAAGCAAAAGCACGGATTACATTGATTTTTGTTTTTTATAAAGTTTTTGCAAAACACCCTTGCCAAATTTGTCGTTATTTGGTTGACCTCTCTCTCCCTCCGAGGAGAGCCCGACTACATCAAAGGATACTCCCGAGACGAAAACCTGCTCGACGCTCCTTTGCCGCTTTTTCTCATTCGCCAGTTTGTCTTCGAGATTGTTTCGAATTCTCCATTAATTTTGGAGGTATTTGGTTTATTTTCACTCCCAGTCCTTGAAAATGTCCTACCGTGATCGTCCAAGAGGTCCTCCACCATCAATTAACGGATTACATTCGCTAAAAGTGAGTTTTGTACAGGAATATGCAAATGGAGAAATCTTTTAGGTAGACAATATCTCTTACCAAACGACTATACACGAACTTCGTCGGATGTTTGAACGTTATGGCGATATAGGAGATGTCCATATTCCCAGGGATCGTCACACGCGACAAAGCAGAGGATTCGGCTTTGTCCGGTTCGTTAGCAAGAAAGACGCTGATTACGCAATCAGCAAAATGGATGGGCGTTATGTGGATGGACGCGAGATTCGTGTCAGTTTCGCCAAGTACGACCGTCCAATTGATGAAGGAGGTTCTCGTGGTCGTGACAGGGACCGTGATGACCGTCGCCGGTATGTTGCTTGTGTTGGCCAGGTTTTTTCTCCAGATCTGCTCTGTCCGGTTTTTGGTATCCAGCTAATCACACTTTTAAAGCCACTTCTGGCTGCCGTTCACAGTTGCTGGTTAGCACAGAGTCGCGGATGAAAATCCGGAATCCAGCTTTGCGGGTTTCCTGATAACGGGGCAGATTGCGCTGTTTTTGGTTGCGGTTTTGCATTTTAATAAGCAGAGTACATCCTTGCGCATTGCTGAGCTGATAAAATACGGTCAGGGATTGAGCAGGATATCGGTTCCAGCAAAAACCAGGTTGGAAGAATAATCGTCAATTGCCGCTGATTTTGTTCTCAAACTTTGGGATTCACGAGTACTTTTTAGATCCAGATCCAGAAGCCGTTCTCCCGTTAGACGACGTTCTCGTTCTGCTTCCCCACCAAGACGCTCGACGTCCCGTTCCAGGAGCCGTTCTCCCATCGAGAAGAGATCCCCAAGTCGCTCACGTTCTCCATGAAGTGAAATGACCGAAAAGAAATACTCCTGATGAATCTCTCGTACTGGACTTTTCGCTTTTCCTTTCAGCTTCGTTATTTACATTTCAGGCTTCGTCTTTTCGGATCCGGAGTTGTTTCATTTATATTTAACCCCTTATTTGGTATCGCGAATAAAAAAGAACAGGATTTGTACAGATTTGACCAAGTTAGGGAAGGATTTTTGTCGGGACTTATGTTTGCTTTGTTGGGAATGTCCCGCAGCGAAAACTGGAGGTGAAGTTCTCCAACCAGGCAGCCGCCCCGATCAAAGCCACGTCGTCTGTTCCTTTTTCGCTCGCTCAGCTACCCATGTGGATCTTTGAAATTTTTCTTGAAAAACGGCTGTTCAGACTGGTTTCTCTGTTTTGTTGCATTGAAGAACGAAATCTGACCGTCTAGTTGTCCGCGAATCAATTTTTAGAGAAATTTTTCTTTGTTTTAGGAATCGATTGATTTTGTCTGTTTTTATTTTTATTTTATTAAATAGATTTTGTAGATTTTAAAATGAGTTCCGACAAGCCATCGAAAAATGAATTGGACACGGTATTCCGGAAATTACGAGCGATGCAGGCGAATAAGACGTGTTTTGACTGCGGAGCCAGGAACCCTACGTGGTCAAGTGTAACTTATGGAGTTTTCATTTGTATTGATTGTTCGGCTACTCATAGAAACTTGGGTGTTCATATTACTTTTGTAAGATCCACTAACTTGGACACGAACTGGACCTGGCACCAATTGAGGGGAATGCAAGTCGGCGGAAACGCCAACGCCGTGAGTTTTTAGTTTTAATGGGGATTCATATATGGGAATTATTTTTCAGACCCAATTCTTCAAACAGCATGGCTGTAATACGACTGATGCCCAGCAAAAGTACAACAGCAAAGCTGCGAGACTTTACAAAGTCGGTTTTTGGCTTTTTGAACAGCTTATTTGAGAATTTCAGGATAGACTATCTCAATTGGCCACGAAAGCTCAGCAAATGTACGGAACGAAATTACTGATTGATACTCCTGGAGAACCTGCCCCTCTGTCGCCGAGTCAGAAAAGCGAAGAAGACTTTTTCGATCAAGATTTCAAGGAAAGTGCTCCTGTGGTTAAGAAACCCGAAGTTCCCCAACCCATTACCAATGAAGAGGCTCTTCTTGGGCCGAGTGTAGATCATCTCCATGATGAACCTCAAGAAGCTGCCAAACCTGTCGTCAAGAAGCCTGTGAAGAAAGCGACTCTCGGGGCCAAGAAAGGAGGATTAGGAGCTCAGAAGATCACAACGAACTTTAAAGAAATCGAAGAAAAAGCCAACAACTTTGACAAGGAAAGAGAAAGCTTTGCCAAACTAGCCATGAAGGAAGAAGAACCGAAAGTCGATGAAAGTAAACTTTCCTCCAAGTTCTTGATGAAAGAAGTTGAGAAAAAGGAACAAGCCAAGGAGAAACTCAAGTCTGCAGATCCTAACAAAGCTGAAATTGTGGATAGATTGGGGATTGGAGGGCTCGGAAGATCAGCAATCAGCCATTCTGTCGGTATTAGAAGCATTCAGCAAGAAGGAGTGCCAACCAAAGCCTCTCATTCCGCCAAGAGTTCGGATTTCGGAGATGATTGGGAAATTGTTGATGAAAAGAAAACCGGAGAAGGAACTGATGACTTATTTGGTTCGAGAAACAAATCAAAAGATTTGGACAATGATGCATTTTTCGATGCTTACAGCGATCCTGTTCCTAAGAAAACAACATCTTCGACTTACGGAAGATCATCAGCCGGATTTGCGGCTCCTTCCTCAACAGCATCTGTTGAGGACACTTTGAGGAAGTTTAATTCTGCCAAAGCTATTTCAAGCGACCAATTCTTCGGAAAAGGTGACGAAGTAGATTTTGAAACC
The DNA here is from genome assembly GCA_009193035.1 of Halicephalobus mephisto. Lineage (NCBI taxonomy): Eukaryota > Metazoa > Nematoda > Chromadorea > Rhabditida > Panagrolaimidae > Halicephalobus > Halicephalobus mephisto. Next base: position 162,988 of record SWDT01000154.1, read on the forward strand.
CGAGCTACATTGTCCAAGTTTGAAGGATCAACATCAATTGGGTCGGCAGATTTATTTGGAGGCGGACAGAAACAAAACACTTACTCTTACAGTGATCATGTTCCTGAAATGGCAGATATTAAGGATAGTGTGAGACAAGGAGTGTCAAAAGTTGCAGACAAACTTTCGACTTTGGGAAGTTCCGTCAGTGCCTATTTGTCGGTAAGTCTGTTGTATGGATTTTTCCCTTGTTGAAACACCTAATCCCTGTTTTAGCGGTCCCAAACTCAAACATGAGATGCTCTGGACTATTACTGTAGTTCCCAAAAAGGTGAATTGACAGTTGTTAAAAATTTTTGTTTTGTTTTTGCTTTTGTTTTCGGTTTTGCTTTTACTGGCTTTGCTTTCTTTTGAATGGTGTCTTTGGCATGGTTACGGTAGTGGCTAATTGATGTTATTTTCAGGATCGTTACTAAAGTTGGATTCGAGTTCATTCTTGTGTGATAACTGTTGATGGTGCAGATGGTTGCAATCAATTTTATTGTAAAAGGAAGTTTTTATTTCGAATTTAAATTATTATAGTTTTATTTATAATTATTCTTTCTAATGAAAAGTGACTAAAGATTTAAATTTTATTGTTTACCCGTGGAAATTTGCGATTTTAAATTTTAAAGTTAGAGATATTCTGTGTCGTCATTGTCTTCCAACCGAAAACTGTCGGTGATGGTGATCTCTTGATGGACAGACACTCGAAGTGGCGAATCATCAGCAGTGATCACTTTTGAAGGGTCATCTGTGAAACTTGGCTGTTCTAACATCCTTTCTGCCGTAATAACCCTTTTGAATGAAGGAGGTCTGGTAGTGTGATTTTTGTTATTTTCGAAACTGAAAAAAAATTAATTTTAAAAAAATGAAAAAATTGAAATTTAATTTGTACATGGAAATTTATAAAGTAGACATGGAAATTAACGTCGAATTTTATTTTTGCATAATAATTAAACAAGCTTCGTCAAATTTTGCGAACAAACTACAATTTTTTTTAATTTCGGAATTTTTATAAATATAGAAATAAAAGTACAAACTAATCTAGAATTTTGCAAGCAAAGTGCAAATTTTTTAACATTTTGAGATTGACTAATCTGTCCAAATGTTGCAAGCAAAGTGCAGATTTTTCTTGATTTTTTATATTAATTGTCTCAATGTTGCAGGCAAAGTGCAGATTTTTCCTAATTTTTATATTAATTATCTCAATGTTGCAAGCAAAGTGCGAACTTTCAATGTCGACTGATTTACCTCAATGTTGCAAGAAAAGTGCAAATTTTTTAAAATTTTGATATTGATCATTTTATAGATTGTTAATGATTTCGTAATGACTTACCAAAGTAATCTTCTGATAGGACTACTGTATTTGTGAATGAGTTCTCTGAGTTCTGCATCCACTTCTGGGATCCTCAACGAATAAATCAAGGGATTCATCAAGCTTTTTCCCAAGATGAAACTTAGTTGAATACAGGAAAAGAAGAACAAAACTCTGAACCGTTGTTGTCGGAGAAGATCACAAGTATCGCATGTGATAGTGAAGTGGATGGTGGCAGGGGCCCATCCGATGAAGAAACTAGAGCAAATCAGGATGGTTGTCCAGAGGGTTTTATTTTCCCTGGAGACTCGTTTTTGGGCAGATCGAGAAGTTCTCCAGTGAGATGCTTGGGCCCTGAGGAGAAGTAGCTAAAACATAAAACATAAGATTAAAAGAGAAGTTGTTGAATTTCATATGTAAGAAAAAAATCTCAAAAATAGAAATTAAAAAGTTAAAGATATAAAAAGATATTTTTATTTATTAAACATCATATAGAAAATCCCCATCTTTTTTGAAAGAGACTATAGAGTGTTCCCATATCTTCTTTCGAAAGAGGTATACAGCATCTCCGTATCTTTTTTGAAGTGGGGTATAGAGTGTTTGTATATCTTTTTTGAAAGAGACTATAGAGTGTTCCCATATCTTCTTTCGAAAGAGGTATATAGCATCTCCGTATTTTTTTTGAAGTGGGGTATGGAACATATCTATATCTTTTTTGAAAGAGACTATAGAGTACTCCCATATCTTCTTTCAAAAGAGCTATATAACGTCTCCGTATCTTTTTTGAAGTGAGGTATAGAGTGTTTATATATCTTTTTTGAAAGAGACTATAGAGTGCTCCCATATCTTTTTTAAAATTAAATATAAGATGTCTATATATCTTTTTTAAAGTGAGGTATAGAACATCTGTTTTTAAAAAACTGAATATAAGATATTGAAATATTTTTTAATCAAACAGAATCCCTTTAATTTTCCTGAATTAACATCCCAGACAGTTTTTTATAGTGAAATTTCATCAATAATAACCCATTCATATGTGACTTCAAAAAAGATACGAAAATATCCCATTCCTGGAAAGATGGACTTTCTCTATAATTTCCACGAATTAATGAATTTTTTTCCATAATTTATTAATTTTCTTTATTCATGTCTCAATTTTTCTCACAGCCATGTAAATGCTATAATTTCTTCAAATTTTCAATTCTATCGTAATTTTTTCAGGATCCTATTCATCATTTTCTTCCAATTGTCGATGAAAAATTTCTTTTTTTCCGAAGTTTACTGAATATTTAATTAACAAATTGAATAGCATATCAAGAGGTCAATTCCGAGTTCAAAAATATTAAAATTCAATAGCCTCAGGCTATAATTGTTTTTTGGTGATTTTTAAAATTGTATTATTTTTTAAAAAAATGAAATTCTTTGAAATTTTTAAAAACTACAGTAATCTAAGTCGTAATTTTTGTTTTAAATAATGATTATTTCATAATCAATGATGTCATGGAAATTCAAAAATAAACATTTTCCACGAAATAGTTTCGACACGAATTTTTAAGTTCTTAGAAACTACAGTAATCTAAGTAGCAATTTTTGTTCTAAGTGACGATTATTTCGTAATCGATGATTTCATGGAAATTCAAAAATATTTTTTAAAAAACGGTTTCGACACGAATTTTTAACTTCCTAAAAACTACAGTAACCTAAGTAGTAATTTTGGACTTTTATGATTATTTCGTAATCTTATGAAATTTCGCAATCAACTTTTTAAAAGTACATCTTCTCTAAAAACTTCTGGATTACGGTATGTGGGGTACATAACCCTGTGTCCATGTTCCAGGGTCACATGTGGAACTATTAACCGATGTTTAGAAAATTAACATCTTTTTGGAAATGGGTTACTGTATTTGGGAGGTTTTTAGATTTAAAAAGTAGCACTTACCAGTTTTATGTAACACCAGATGATGAAGACGAAAATTAACACTAGTAAGATGGAAACACTGAGTCTGAACTCCCTGGCGTGGTAGAATTCGACGTTCATGCAGTCGTCGTGGTATCCTTGTCCTGGGATGAAACAAGCTAATCCGAATAACACCGTAACTGGAGCCAACCAGGCAATTACACAGAGAATGAAGGAAATATTTTTTAATTTTTGTTTATCTGTATAAGGTTTGACAATTCCGATGTAGTGGTGGATAGAGATCAGCAGCAGATGGAGGGTGCCCGTGATCAGACCGCCTGTTCTGAGCATCTCAAGGGTGAGGGAGAAACAGGGGTCCGGGTAAGTCCCCTTCACGATCGGGAGATAACTGTTGTAGAGAAGGGATAAGGCAACGATGGAACTGGTCCTGAAAAGAAATAAAAATTACCATATTCAATCAAGAACAAGGAATTTGAAAAACTTCTTTAAAATCTTAAAAACTTAAATTCTAAAAGTATTTTTTCTCCAAAAGCCCTCGGGCACTTTGTAGAAAGTTTCTAGTTACACCCGTGGGGACCGGTAATACAGTATGATTCAAATTTTAAAATCTTTGAAAAATTAATTTTTTAGAGAAAATTCGTCTCCGAAATGCATTTTTCGAAAAATACAAAATATTTAAAAATAAATTCTGAAAATATTTTAAATTTATAAATTTTGGTAACTAAAGTTTCATTTTTTTAGAAAAAATTTAATTTTGTTTTGAGTGGAAATTCTGTTTTCTACTCGAGACCTGTGTGAAGGTCTATAAAAAGATGAATATTAAAATCAGAATTGAAAGTGAAATTTTGTAAAGTAATTAAATAAGCAACCTTGTTCTAATGTTGCAGCAATGTGCGGATTTTTTTCGATATCTTCATAAATATAAAATATCAATTTATTTTTTAAAATGTTGCAAGCAATGTGCGGATTTTTTTAAATTTAAAATCTTATAAATATATATAAATATCAATTAATTTTTTTTAAAGTTGCAGCAATGTGCGGATTTTCTTTAAAATCTTCATAAATAATATATATAAATATCAATTAATTTTTTAAAGTTGCGAGCAATGTGCGGATTTTTTTTTGATGTTGTCTTTTTATAGATTTCGACTGTGATTTTTAATCATAAAAATACCCACCAAATATCACTGATGGTCAAACTTAATATGAGCGTTACTGTAGCATTTCTGACTTTGGTCATTCTCAACGCGATGATAACTAACGCATTCGCAATTACGGCAAATCCGCTGATGACCAAGAATATCGGAACGACGATTTTGTACATGGATGCCCTGTAGGCAGCCAAATTTTCCTGGTCCTCCATTCTGGCCTAAAAAGTAAAAATAAAGTCACGTAGTAAAGCGGAAATAATTTTTTTTTGACAAATGACAGTTTAAAAGAAAAAAATGCAATTGACACGGTTCATAATTAGTTACTAATTAATTTCGAAAAACACAGACATTCTAGATTCAACTTTAAAAAAATTAAAATTACAAAATTTAAAAAATTTTGTTTTGGAACTTCCGGAAAATTAATTTTTAATAACATTTGTAAAAAAATAAAACGTTCGAAATTAACAACATTAAAAATTTATTGAAATAATTCAAATAGAATTCTGAGAACTTAGAGACAATATAGCCTGGGGGAACAATGTCATTTTCTTAATCGTCCTCAAAAATTTTTAAATTTAAAAATTGTAAACTTTTGAATAAGGATCTAGAGATACTTGTCCTCATATTTCGTAAGATTTCTACTTTTTAATTTTTTATTAGCATTTTTGATGGTTGGATTACTTCTTAAAATGTCAAGGAAGTAACTAAAAATTGATATAAAAGTAAAAAATAGACTGTACTTCACATCTCAGTTAAGTAAGCAAAAGTAACATGAAATAAAAAGACCAACTTCCATACGGTTCATTTCTTACTTTTATACTTTTTATATCTTGTTTTAGGAGTTGGATTAACTTCACACCTCAGTTGAGTAAGAAAAAGTGATATGAAGATGAGAAATGAACCGTATGGAAGTTGGTCCCCTGGTTGATGGGTTTTATTGGTTTTTGGTACTTGGATTAAGTGAGTGTTTCAGTTAAGTAAGACAAAGATTAATTTAAAACCCGGAACCAACACAAGTCAGAGGAGATGAAGTGTCCCTGGGGAACAACTATCCTGGGGGAACATCCCCCGCTGGGGAACAACTGTCTCAGAGCCGTGTTATGACATTCAAGTGTTTCCAGGAAAAATCCACGAAAAGGGGCGGAGACCACGAGTCCTTTAAAGTTGTTTTTCAATAATTATTTATTGTGGACTATTTAATATTTAAATTCTTCCACTACCACTTCAAACGTGGGCAATTAAACTTTCAAAAATAAAAAATGCGAAAAATTAAAAACTTTGGATTTTCAAAGATAAAAGAATTTCGATAATCAAAACTACTGTAAGATGACAATTCCTCAAGGATTACTGTATTTGTGGGGTCGTTTCTGAAATAACAATGTTACAAAAATAGAAAAATTATTTTTAGAAATATCTCAACACAAATATTCACATTTTTTCGAAATTTCCAAAGTTAAATTTAAAAAAATAAAACAAAATATTTTTAGAAATATCTCGACAAGTTTCCGGAACTTCCGAGGAACTCCTAAAATTACATTATTGCAAAAAAAATATTTTTAAAAATTATCTCGAAACGAATATTCATAACTTTTCAAAAATTTCAAAAAAAAGTTTTAAAATGAATATCTATAACTTCTCCAAAAATTTAAAGATTAATATCTATAACTTTTTTAAAAAGTTTAAAAATGAACATCTATAAGTTTTCAAAAATTTAAAAATGAATATCTATGACTTTTTAAAAACTTTTAAAAATGAACATCTATAAGTTTTCACAAATTTAAAAATAAATATCTATAACTTTTCAAAAATTTAAAAATAAATATCTATAACTTCTCCAAAAATTTAAAAATTGCACTATTATAAAAATTTTATAAGATATTTTTAAAAATTATTTCGACACAGATATTCGAAATTCTCTTGAAATCCTGAATTTTCCAGATATTGATTTTAGAAAGTTTCAAAAACGACGAAAGTTTAAAATTCTTCAGAAACATTCATGAAATTCGAGTTTTTTCCGGAACATAAAAACTCAAAAACATAAGGACTTTTTTGAACTTTATTAACTTCTGAAAATTCTCAAAAATGAATGAACTTTGGAATTTTTTTAAAACATTTATAATAAAAAACATAACTTATGTTTTTAGAACTGCTGAAATATGTATGATATTTAGTCCAAAAACTATTATAATGAAAAATTGAAAAAATTTTTAATATTATCCCACAGAAAAAATTAAAAATTCAGAAAATTTTTAATATTATCTCAAAGTAAAAAACAAAAACAAAAATCAAATAAAATTTCAATACAATAAAATTGAGAAATTTTTAGTTTAGTCTCATCGCGAAAAGTCAAAAATTCTTTCAATATGGTCTCACCACGAAGAAAACTAAAATATATTCTAATATGGTCCTACCACGAAAGATCAAGATTTCTTTCTAATATGGTTTCAGCACGAAAAGAATTTTAAAAAATTTCACTATGGTCCCATCGCGAAAATTAAGAAAGGGTTTTTTCAATATGGTTCTGCTACGAAGAAAAACCAAAATTTTTTTCAGTACGGTCTCACCACGAAGAATCAAAAGTTTTTGTGTAAAATTTCACCACGGAAAATTGAAGAAATTTCAATATAGTCCTATCACGAAAGACCAAAAAGTTTTTTAATACGTCTTTCCACGAAAAAACCGAAGAAATTTTAATATAGTTTCATCGCGAAAAAAGTAGTTTTCTCAAAAGTAAATTATACTACATAGATATCGGTTTATTACGAAATCTTCCAAGTTCCGCCTTTCTTCAAAATACAGAGTATTAATTTTCAAAAATATAATAAAAAATAAAAAAACATCGGTTTCTGAAAAAAGCGAAAAAGGTAGAAATTGGTTTTTTTAAATAAGTTGAAAATTTGTCCAAATTAGATTTGCAAATTTTATGAAATTTCTGAAAGAAGAAATTTTTGGAAGAAACACAATCCAGAAACCTCAGGAAGGAAATTAAAAAAGACGACCAAAGCTCAAAAATTTACAAAAAAAAGTTGCAAAATAATTTTCGAATATTTTCAAAAAAAATTAAAAAATATTTGAAATAATATTACTAAAAAATCAAAAAAAAATTATTTCAATCTTGAAAATTTTAGAAAATTTCAGAATTTTCTATTGGATTTTGTAAAATTTTAGAAATTTTTCGAAATTTTATGGAAATTTTAGAAATTTTATAAGATATCTGAAAATTTTAGAATTTTATATCAGATTTTGTAAAATTTTAAAATTTTTCGAAATTCTATAAAATTTTAGAAATTTTATAAAATATCTGAAAATTTTAGAATTTTATATCAGATTTTGTAAAATTTTAGAAATTTCTATAAAATTCTATAAAATTTTAGAAATTTTATAAGATAATTGAAAATTTTAGAATCTTCTAGTAAATTGTAAAAATTCTCACGAGATATTAAAAGTTTTAAAAATCTTCCATAAGATATCCGAAAACTCCAGAATCTTGTTGGAATTTCCAGTTTCGCTGAATCTGATACAAAATTTTAGAAAATTTCAAGTTTTCATAATTCAAAACTCCAGAATCCTGTACCGGATCCAATGGAATTTTGAAATTCTCACAATCCTCTAAAAAGATTTCAGAAGCTTTCATAAGACATTTTCTAGAATATTTTACTAGATTCTAAGAACTTCTATAAAATTCTCAAGAACGTCAAACATGTATGAAATTTTAGAATCATCCAGAAGCTTCGGCGGGAAATTTATAGATGGAACATTTCTCACTAAAATTTCGAACACCCATGAGATTCTGAGAATTCTGACAGAATACTAAATTTTAAAACTTCTCACAAAGTTTTCAAATTTTTCAACACCTTCTATTCGATTCAGAGTGATCTTAAAACTTGTGACAGAATTTTTAATTTTTAAAAACATTATGAAAAGTTAATTTTTTAAAACAAAGACTTTCCAAAAAACGACGTGACAACACTTCTGAAAAAAAAAGAAGTGGATGTCCACTTCCGTTTCTGAAAAGTGCCACTTTTTCGCCAAAACGAATGCCAATTCTTGTCGAGAACATTGTTTTTCAACTTGAACACGCTCTGGGCCATATCTGGTACACAACTTCCGCATGGTGCGCATACGGCACATAATATTTCGTAACAGATTTATTTTTGCGATTTCGGATTTTCTTTGTTTTTGTAACTACCAAATATCTCTAGATTGAGCTAAATATTGACGGATTTGGACCACAGGAAAAAAATATATCATTTTAGATCCATGGCACACAACATCCAAAAATATAAATTCTCCGCAATGTGTTAAAGTTATTTTCCATTTTATTGTTTTTATTTGTGAAATAAATTCTTATTTTAAAAACACCCAATAATCATGTAGTGTGATTTAACAAAACACTTTGTTCAAAGTTCTTTTTTCGAATGAGTTATATATGAAATCGAAACTTTTAACAAACATTCAGAATCTACAGTCGAAGTTTAATATACAGTAGAACTTGGGTATAAGATACCCCCCTTGGGATAGGGGCAAAGCGTATGTTATAAGAAGGGATATATTATAGAGGGGGTGTCTCATATCCAAGTTCTACTGTATTGAAAATTTTCGAAATTTCAAAACCATATATCAAAATTCTCCCAATTTTCAAAACTACATACAGTAGAACTTGGATACAAAATACCCTTCTCGGACCAGGTAAAGTGTATGTTATAAGAAAGGATATACTATAGCAGGGATAAATTCGAAAGCAGATTAACCAAACTCACTCACACCGTATGCTATAACAAAATATACATTATAGCAAGGATATCTTATATCCAAGTTTTACTGTACTTCAATGTACATCCTACTCCGAAAATGTACTTTATAAGTATATTTAAACTTATTTAATAATTCAAATACGAAAATATCGATGATAAATATTAGATCCAAGAAATAAAAAATACACCTAATCCAACAAAACCAAATTTAAATAAATTTAACTTGGCCTAAATTCAGCCTTAATTTTAACTACGAAACGAAAAAATAATTAATAAAGTTAGTCAAAATGCAGAAAATGAATGATTCTAAAAGCTGCAAAATACTAAAAAAAAGTAGTTTTTTATTTTCCCAATTTTCGATATATGAAATTCCACTTTTATCTGCTCATTTCGTCACAAAAGATCCTTCAATGAAAATTAAAAATAAATTTCAAATACGTATTTAGTAAATTCAATTTTCAAAAAAAACTTTTTTTGTTAAATTGTACATAATTAATTTTTTTAAAAATAAAAATTTGTTTTACAAAAAAAATTAATTTTAAATTTCGAAAAAATTCCCGCCAAAAATTGGCATTCGTTTTGGCGAAAAAATGCCATTTTTGAAAACGAAAATGGACATTTATTTTTTTCTGAAAAATGAACATTCTAAAAAAACATTCCTATGACAGATTGACAGGACATCGTGTCATGAGAAAATTGAATGTTTAAACTTCGTCATTAAAAAAAAGTTTTTAAAGTTTAAAAATCCTAAAAATTGAAATCGACACCAAATTCGTTAAGAAATCCCAGCTGCAAATGACATTTGGGAATTTGCAAAAAAAAAAGATTTGTTAGTTCCGTGGATAATGATGAAAAATATCCTTTATATAAGTATTTTTAAAATTTCAATTTTTTAAACAAAAAAATTTAAATTTATCTCAAATCAGAATTACCGTATGAAATTTCGAAGATGTTTTTAATTTTTGAAAGTTAAAAAATATTAGAAATTTTCATGGATTCTGACGTAGTCCAGAGTCCTAATCGCCTGAGGGGAGGAAGTCTTCTTTCAGAGTACGGTAAAACACGAATAACCCAAATCTGGGGATCAGTAGGATAACATAAAGGATAAACAGAATAAGATATGACAGAGCCTCGATATCCGTCACACGAATAATGCGGGTTTGGTAACTTCCTTAAATATCGAAAGCTCAAATCTCACTTGATTCACCCTCAGGGATAAATGAACTTTTAAAGTCTTTGAGGGATCTCGCGTCGGATCCGGATTAGTGTGCCGCGAAAAATATACAGTAAGACTTGGAGTCTACGTGTGGACAAAACTGCTGTCGAAAAAAATCATAAAAATTAAAAAATGAACTTTGAATTTTTCACCTGTTCAAAAACGAATAAATTAAAACAGGTGGATACGGTAGAGTTGGTTAATCATGATTGTAAAAATCGTCTTAATAAGGAAATTATAATAAAAAATTCAAATTGGATTTAGATACCAGGTGAAAGTGGTTTAAATTAGAAAGTCTATCTCAGACATGGACGGAAAATGATGTGTACCAGAGATGCATGAGAAATGCGTGATTTTTCCGAGAAAAAAAGTCATATATTTGGGATATAAAATTACTCATCGTTCGAAAGGATTGATTTTTCGATTTATTTCTAATTTTTGTTTCTTTCAAATTTGCGTAATTAAATCTTTTTAAATTACAAAAAATACAGTATCAAATACAAAAAAACACAATTGGTAGGACTTTGTAAAAATTAAGTTTCTCTGGATCGATGACGTTATTGCCTTTCCTGATCATTTATCTATGACTTCCACCTGGGACCAAACGAAAAGTAACCAAAATAAAAACTTTTCAAAGTAGAAAATACAAACTATAGATGGACTTACGTATTTTCGTTCGAGATCGAGTGAAAAGTCTTCGAAATATACACTTTAAGTCTTGAATAGAGAAAATATGACTGTTGAGATTTGTGGATCCGAGATAACACGATGACTAACATGGCCTTAGAGTGTATTTATCGATAATAACTAACGGACCACAGTAAGACATAAAAGGAACCAAAAACCCTCATATCAACGTCATATTTATCTTCTTATACTCCTACTGTATTGTCTAAGGTTGACTTTGTAGTAAGGATGAGCATTACCTCTCTAACCTACATCCACTACAAGTTCAGCACTCAACGTTAATTATTCATAAAAATATTAATACTGTATTGTCTAGAATTGACTTTGTACTAAGGATGAGCACTACCTCTCTACCTACGTCCACTACAAGTTCAGTACTTGAAAATAATAATTAATAATCATAAAAACTAGTAATAATGATTATAACTGAAATATGAATCTAGTGTCGTTCGCGATGAGACCAAAGTTAGCCATAGAATAGTTTTTTGTTTTTATTTTCCAAGGACATACCTTAAATACTGAGCCTAAGGCGGAGGATTCTTGATTTATTTTTCCATCGAAAACAGAGTTATTTGTCCACTAAAGGATCAAACAACTAATATATATTCATAAACATAAATAGTAATTAAAAAACTTCCTTCCGGGAGTTTCCATCGTTATTCAACAATTTATTTTTTATCAAAACATGTTTTTTGTTATAATTATCATTTGTTTAATTTCTAAAAAAATAATATATAAAAAAACACGTGAATAACAGTCAAACAAGCACTTGGAAGAAGATTCGGACAACGGAAACTTAATAGATATCCATCTTCATAAAAGTACTTATTAGTTAATTAATCCTTTAAGATGGTTGGTTACTGTATTGGAAAGGACATCTACTGTATGAAAAACTACAAGATTATTTAATGAAGAACAACTTCAGTACGGAACAAAGATGTTCAGCAAAGTCCAACTCGGAAATCCTAACATGTATGAAAAAACGTCTCTGTCCCAAGCATCTATCTTCCAATTTTACAATTTTAATTTAAGAATCAAAAAAATTATTTTAAACAATTTCACATCTATTTTATAGTACTTTATAAACCATTTTAAGTAAATTTTTATTTTTTATAAATTCTTGACATAAAATTTCAAATATCTTTAAAATTCAAAATTAGTCTTCAGAATCCTGGATTCTGAAAGTTGATTTTTTATTCCGATTTTAGATTCAGAATCTGTGTTTTATTACTGTTATAAGTACTTTTTGTAAATTTTTAACTTTGAAATTAAAATATAAATGTTTGAAACAAAAAAGTTGCACAACTTGGGATTTTCAAAATCAAGAATTGATCCCGTCTTCAGATTCAGAATCCACAGATCTGATTACCGTATTATAAGTACTTTTTGTTCAGTTCTAACTCCAGAATCGAGATTTACAAATTTGAAACAAAAGTAACAGTCAAAAAACAAAATTTCCAAAATATTAAAAAACTAAAATTACAAAATTTCATCGAAAATTTGATTATAAATATCTTCAAAGTTTATTTCGAACAAAGTTTTTATTTCACACATTATCGTACTTTTGCAAAAATCGATTTTAAAGAAAATCCCGAACGAAAAAGTGCATGTAGTCTTAAATGTACTTTTCCAAAAATTCAATTTACAAATGTTCATCAATAATAGGATGTTTCTGAGAACGAAATTTCAAGGAATTTTTATTTTGACGAAATTTTAATTTTCGGAAAATTATTAGTTTTCGTTCCAAAGTTAATTAACATTTTGTAACAAATTTGTCCCTAAAAGAAGACGTTTGTTTTTCCTCCAAAATTTCGTCAGAATCCTCTTCGAGTGATAATCCGAAATTAAAAATATTCGTTAAGCTCTTCAAGGGAGTGCTGATTAAGAATCAAGTCACGCAATCGACCGGACTCTTCAGGAACAAGAATCCGGAAAAACGGAAAATTGGGTTTTACTTTTTTAGAAACTCCACTTCCAAGACAATAGGAAGACCTGTGACGATGGAGACGTTTCATATTCCAAATTTGGAATGAGTCAGAAGACCTCAAAGACCAATGACGAAAGAATTTTTAAAAAGTCATTGAAATTTGGGAGGAATATTATTATTATTATTATGAGTTTAATATTCTTAACGAAAAAATTATTTTGTTAAATATTCTAGAATTTTAAAGAAAACCAAGTTTAATAACGTAGGAATCGAATTTGCACCAAAGTGAAAATAAATATTAATGTGAAAATTCCAATTATACTAAAGAAAAAAGATTTCCAAATTTGGAAGATTTTCATCCTGAGACCAAAAAGTCAAAAATAAATAATTGGGCATTTGAAAAAAGTAAATTCCAATTTTCCAAAGAAGAAAGACAGTTTTCAACAGTAGGAAATTTTCTTTTTAGGACAAAAAAAATAAAAATTTAACATATAAAAAAGTAAATTCCAATTTTCCAAAGGAGGAAGACAGTTTTCAACAGTAGGAAATTTTCTTGTTAAGACAAAAAAATAAAAATTTAACATATAAAAAAGTAAATTTTAGTTTTTCAAAGGAGGAAGACAGTTTTCAACAGTAGGAAATTTTCTTTTTAGGACAAAAAAATAAAAATTTAACATATAAAAAAGTAAATTTTAGTTTTTCAAAGGAGGAAGACAGTTTTCAACAGTAGGAAATTTTCTTGTTAAAACCGAAAAAATTTATAAATTAGTATATGAAAAACATGGATTTCAATTCTTTAAAAAATAATTTTAAATAATGATTAATTTTCGTGATAAGATTAAAAGATTAAAAAATTGGTACAAATTAAAATTTAATTTCAATTTTTTTAAAAAAATGGTTCTAAATAAAAAGTAATTTTTTTGAAACTGAAAAAAAACAAAAACATTTAAATTACACAAGAAAGTTGAATTTTGATTTTTTTTTTAAATTTAAAAAAATTTTCGTCTTAAAACTAAAAAATTAAAAAATTAATGATATGACGAAATTGAGCTTTAATTATTGTTTAAAATTATTTATTTTCTTTAAGAATTAATTTTTGTTTTGGGATCAGCGGATCAGATAAATTAAAAAATAACTGAACAAGGAAATTGAATTTTAATTCTTAAAGAAAATAAATAACTTTAAATACCGATTAATTTTTGATTTGGGATCAGAAAAATTAAAAGATGACCGTATGACGACATTGAACTTTAATTTCTTAAAGGAAAAAGGGAATTCTAAATAATCAGTAATTTTCGTTTCGGGATCAGCGGATCAGATAAATTAAAAGATGACTGAATAAGGAAATACATAGTTTTTAATAATGAGTAATTTTCGTTTTGGGATCAGAAAAGTTAAAAGATGACCAAACTAGGAAATACATGATTTTCGACACCGATTAATTTTTGTTTTGGAATCAGAAGAATTAAAAAAATGACGAAACAAGGAAATACATGATTTTCGACACCGATTAATTTTTGTTTTGGAATCAGAAAAGTTAAAAGATGACTGAATAAGGAAATATATAGTTTTCAACACCGATTAATTTTCGTTTCGGGATCAGAAGAATTAAAAAAATGACGAAACAAGGAAATACATGATTTTTAACACCGATTAATTTTCGTTTTGGGATCAGAAGAATTAAAAGATGACTGAATAAGGAAATACATGATTTTCAACACCGATTAATTTTTGTTTTGGAATCAGAAGAATTAAAAAATGACCAAACAAGGAAATGCATAATTTTAATTTCTTAAAGAAAATAAATAACTTTAAACACCAATTAATTTTTGTTTTGGAATCAAAGAATAAAAAAATAAAAAATATTATCATGTGGAAACCGAACTTTGATATTTCAAAAAATAATTTTCTCGTTGGGACCAGAAGACCAGAAATGACAATGATTAAATGAGAAAACCGAATTTCGATTTTTCAAAAAAGATGTTTTTTAAGAAAAACAGCTCTCGCGTTTGAGTAAAAAAATAAAACTTAATTTTAGTTTTAGTTTTAAAAGTACATTTAATCCAAGTGGTCTTTTGAAATAAAATATACAATTTTAAAATTCTCGAAATGTGTATTCAGAATCTGTTCGTTTCTGCCGAGGATTTTTCTGAAGTAAGATAATCGATGAAAATTATGAAATTGAATTTTTACGCATTTTCTGTTTTTTTTTTGACATCAACTGGATAATCTTAATCTGTTTGGAATTTACACCTAAGTACAAAAATTACTCAATTTTTTATATTTGATGCAGAAAACAAATATATCAAAAAAAACAAACGTCAAAAAGGATCTCTACTTTTCTTTAAAATTGGGAGTTTTATACTTTTTTCTAATTTGTATGCTTCAGAAGAACGTTCAGTAAACAACAGATTCTGAATATACATTTGAAGAATTTTAAAACGGTATACATATTTGTTGGAACCAGTTAGTCCCTATAGATTACGGTATCTCAGTCCGCGTTATTCCATTCTATCGTCCTCGGTAGTACAGTAATAGTTCACGAAACTTCAAAGTTGCGAGACTCGAGCTCGATTCCCGATCGAGAACACCACGACCTGCCTAACCCTAGGACGCCAAAATCCGAGGAAGAGGTCTCATGGAACACGTCAAGGACTCGGAAAAATCCAGATGACAGATCACTGCAGCAATCCGGTCGCCAGAAAGGAAGTCGCATCGAGACGATGTCAAGCAATCCGAAAGCAAATAAGCTAGTTATTTTGTCTAATGGTCTTGTCTTTGTATTGTACTGTATAGTATAACGGACCTTGTAAAAATGAGACAAACACTGAAAAAAAGAAGTTACTTCATTCTATGTTCTCAAAAAAGAAAATAAAAGTCCCAAAGCTACCTAAGATACCAGAGCCATTCCTAATTATTTGTCTATCCTGTGTGTTGCTAATTTACAAAGTATATTATTGTTTTACTCTAACTGTGGTCCCTACCCGGACCCAACAATATAGTTCGAAGACCACTGAGTAAATGTACGTCTTCAATTTGAAAATTCTTTAAATTTGTAACAAAGGAATCAAATTAATGAAACTTTGTCATTACTAATAAATCAACAAATTTATTTTTATCGCGAAAAAAACTCAGTTTCTAAAAAAATTAATTTTAAAAAACTAAAAACTTTCCAAAACACCTGGAATCAAAAAGCAAAAATTTTCTCATTTCATTTTTTAATTTAAAAATAGATTTTACAGGACCTATAAACTTTGCACATAAAAATATTTATTTTACTCAAAAGTACTTTTTATTGAAAAATAAAGCTTGATTCCTGGTGAAAAAACATCTTAATTTTCAAATAAAATAAAATAAATAAACCATATATTCGAGCAAATGCTATTTCAGTAAAATTTTATTTTCTACAAATATCGGCAATTAGGAAAAAAGATTGATAGCAACACAAGAAATTAATACATGATATATAGTGTGTAGATAGATTAAAACGACTCTAATTTATCAGATATATTATATTCAATGTGTCAGTATATTAAGTTGATATTGATATATTAAGTATAATATATCTGGTACATTAAAACGGTTTTGATGTGTCAGATATATTAAACTGATATCAATGTATTATATTCAATGTATCAGTAGGTTAAAAAAGCTCTAATTTATTAGATAAATTATATTCAATGTATTAGTATATTAGATTGATATCGATATATTAAATATAATGTATCAGTAGATTAAAAAAGTTCTAATTTATCAGATATATTATATTCAATATATCGATATCAACCTAATGTGCCAATATATTAAATATAATGTAACAGTAGATTAAAAAGGCTCTAATTTATCAGATAAATTATATTCAATATATCGACACATTAGGTTGATATCGATATATTAAATATAATGTATCTGACACACAAGTTTTTTAATATACTTTTTCTTGTGTGTAGGATCAGAGTTTCTTTGTTTTTTAATTAAATAATAGCTATAATAGGGATTTTGGAAAGTGATTGGAAGATTTATTTTCAAAATTAATCAGTATCCAAGGTTCTCGTTAAAGTCGTTCTTTGCGTATTATTTGACAGCTTTAATGAATAGTTTGATGTCCGAAATATTGCCTGAGGATACTTTACCCAACCATCTATTTGCTTTATTAAAGCTATTTGTTGAATAATATTTTGACAGCTTCAGCGACAACCTTGGATGATGTCCAGAATAGTGACTGAAGTTTAAAAATTTGTTCTTTTTCCGTCACTATCAGAAATAAATCAATGGAAACAAATCTATAATTGCATAGTGACTAAAAAGAAAATTAGTAAAAATAGTCACTATCCAAGTTGAATAGGAGGGAATTAAAAATTGGATAGTGACTGAAAAAGAAGATAATTAGCAAAAGTAGTCACTATCCGAAGTTTTCATTGAAGCTATTTTTGAATATTGATTTTCACAATTTTGATGGAAACCTTGAATAGTGTCCAGGATAGTGACTGAGAACTAATACTTAATCCTCTTCCAGTCACTGTGCAGGAAATTAAATAATGACTTTGGTAGATTCAAAACTTCCAGATACCGTTCAGAATAGTGACTAAAATTACCTCTTCCATTCACTATTTAAAATTCCCAAGGCAGAATAAAAGACTACAATTGAATAGTGACTGGAAAAGTTAATGAAGCATGTTTTCAGTCACTATCCGACTTTTACATCAGACACGCCCCCAGGGAAATGACGTCATTTGAAACTACAGTATAAAACTTCCGCTACATGGTAATTACTCAATCAAATTTGGACATCTCAAAGTTGAAAAATTAACGAATTTGTAATCAGACGAATTCTGTTGTGCAAAAAATAAAAAATAGAAAAATAAAAATTACGTGAGTTAAAAAGTAGTAAACATTCCGGAATGAAATAAATTAGGAAATTAGCTATTGAAGTTCACCAACAAAAAAATTAAAAATTATTTTTTAAAAACAATTTTTAATAAAATTTTTTATTAACTATACTGTAAAAAAATTAAAATTTAGCAACTCAAAATTAGTAAAAATAATTTTTTGTATTTAAATCTTTCAAAATAATTTTTCTACAAAAAAATTTCATTTCATAATTGGAAAATTTAAAAAATTATTCCCTACAGTAAACCTAAATTTTTTATCCAAAAAACTTCGATATAATTAATACTGTGAACTACAAATTATAAACTTTAAAAATCTCCACTTAATCTAAAGATTTTTTTAAAATTTAGAATTTTTTGAAATTTAAAAATTTTTAGAAATTTTAGAAATTTTTGAATTTTTTGAAATTTAGAAATTTTTGAATTTTTAGAAACTTAGGAATTTTTAAAATTTAGGAATTTTTAGAAATTTTAGAAATTTTTGAATTTTTTGAAATTTAACAATTTTAGAAATTTAAAAATTTAGGAATTTTGAATTTTTATGAGACTTGAACACTGAGGAATTTTTTGCCCGAGAATGTTTGTTTTTTTCCAAATTCAAGAAAATTGCAGAAAAGGTTAAACCTCCTTCAAAAATTTTAATTTTTGTTCGGAATTGAAGATGTGAGAAAAGCGTATAAAATAAAAATTGAAATTTGAGTCATTTTCACGAACAAATTTACAAAAAATAATTTCTTTCGAAATCGACGAAAAAAATAATTCACACAAAAAATCCAGATTCTTAAAAACGGTTAATTTTTAAAATATGTTAAATAAAATTTTGACACGAAAAAACATCACGCAATTTTTCCGAAAATTAATGACCTTCCAATTACGGCACATTTTTTGTTTTTTAATTTTCGTCCTCGAAAAACGTTTTAAAAAACGTCTAGAGTCAAATTTCAAAAAACAAAAACAACGTGAACGGATTTTATGCAGATGAGACATCATCGTCGTCCGTGATGGGGCTGGTTGCCAGAAGACAGGAATCCCAAAGGCAAATAGACACCATAAACCAGGAAGAAATCAGATGATATAGTGAAGGAAATCGAGAACACTGAGAATCGTTCTATTTAAAAAAGTACATATCAAATTATTCCATTTTGGTCTTGAGAAAACAACAAATCGGTCGTGGGACAGTTGTTCCCCAGCGGGGGATGTTCCCCCAGGACAGTTGTTCCCCAGGGACACTTCATCTCCTCTGACTTGTGTTGGTTCCGGGTTTTAAATTAATCTTTGTCTTACTTAACTGAAACACTCAGTTAATCCAAGTACCAAAAACCAATAAAACCCATCAACCAGGGGACCAACTTCCATACGGTTCATTTCTCATCTTCATATCACTTTCCTACTCAACTGAGGTGTGAAGTTAATCCAACTGCTAAAACAAAATATAAAAAGTATAAAAGTAAGAAATGAACCGTATGGAAGTTGGTCTTTTTATTTCATGTTACTTTTGCTTACTTAACTGAGATGTGAAGTACAGTCTATTTTTTACTTTTATATCAATTTTTAGTTACTTCCTTGACATTTTAAGAAGTAATCCAACCATCAAAAATGCTAATAAAAAATTAAAAAGTAGAAATCTTACAAAGTAGGGAGACAATTGTTGCACAGAAAAATTTATTTTTAAATAAAAAAAAATTAATATTTATTTTCTAAAAAATTTACTGCAAAAGTGCAAACTACCTCCTACAGTACCTTAGAAACCCTACAGTAAGAACTCCTAAAACCGTTTTCATCGACTTTTTAAACCATATTTGTGTTTAATTTTAATTTAAAAAATAATTATAAAAATAATAATTTTCAAACTTGTTTGCCCAAATCCACTTTAAGAAAAATGATTCTGCAATTACGAAAATTTGTTTATAATAAATCTCAAAAAATAAATATTTAAATTAGTTTATTTTCAAAAAATCAAATAATGGCTGAGTAAACTTGACCATGACAGTAAACAATATTTTTTAAATTAACAACTTTTCAAAAAAAACCACGATTTTAGAAGTTTTTAAAATTAATTCAAAAAAATAAAAAATTTAGAAATTAATTCGAAAAAATTAAAGATTTTATAAATTAATTCAAAAAATTAAAAATTTCGAAATTAATTTAAAAAATTAAAGATTTAGAAATTAATTCGAAAAAATTAAAAATTTTAGAAATTAATTCAAAAAATAGGAATTTTTAAAATAATTTTTGATGTTTAAGAATTTTTCTGAATTCGATTACATTCATTTTTTGAACCGCGTGAGAAGGAACTCTTTAATTATACTAACATTTGAAAAAATAATTTTAGGTTAAAGTCAAAATATTTCTAAAAACAAGGAAGACAGCAATTATAAAAAACTATAATTAAAAGAAATATTACGTAAAATTACACTACTGAACACATCTCGGATTAAAATTAATAAAAAATTTAACTTCCGCGTAGATTAGTTTTACAAATTCCCATGACAATAGTAGAAAATTAATAATTTTTGTCTTTATAATGAAACAAGTAGGAATTCTCAATGCAAAAGTTTCTGAATTGTAATAAATCTTCCTAAGAACCAATCTGGGGAAAATGAAGATCGAGACGGAAAAACATTAAAGATATATAAATCTTTATTATCATATCTGTTATTGTTTCTATATCTTCTAAATATTAAGACCTGCGGATCTGAGATAATATGATGACTAACATGGCCTTAGAGTGTATTTATCGATAATAACTAACGGACCACAGTAAGACATAAAAGGAACCAAAAATTCTCACATCAACGTCATATTTATCTTCTTATACCCCTACTGTATTGTCTAGAATTGACTTTGTAGTAAGGATGAGCATTACCTCTCTAACCTACATCCACTACAAGTTCAGCACTCAACATTAATTATTCATAAAAAATATCAATTACCTAAATGGAAACGATATCAAAGGATCGTCGAAACACGTCATATTCTAGTATAGTCCTTAAAGAAACCTAAAATTGAACTCGAAAGAAAATCAGCTAATTCGATTTGGGATAACGGAAACCCGGAAGATGTTGACAACACAAGTTCCTGATTGTAAATTTGAGACAATTCCGAAAATCTCTGTTCTCTTATTGTGTGGGAATTTTTGGCCGGATCTAAAAAAAGACAAAATGCCTCAGGCTACAGGAAATGAAAAACAGTTTATTCATGAAGAAATTTGTGAACTATTTTTAATTACATTTAATCATGATTAACGGGATTTCGCTCGAAAATTTTGCGAAAAGTGGATATCCATTAGCATGCAAAAAGAAAAAGATTCGAAAATGAGATTCAGGAAAAGGAAGGTCTCAAATGGAAACTTCGAATTTCTATTTACTATTTTTAAAAATAAAAAAGTTAAAACTGAGCTTCTATGAACACAGTTTTAAGTTTTAAAAAATTTAAATTTGATCCAAAAAATAATATCATATTTAATTACCGTACTAGAATTTCAAAGTCACGAAATTGAAATTTTGAAAGTCGTTTTATAAAATACGAAATTGAAATTGCTACGGAATTGTCTCAACACGAACTTTAAATATTTCGAAAACTACAGTAATCTAAGCGATTATTTACATTTTATTACATGGATATTTCATAATCATCTATATATTACAAAAATACAAAATTGAAATTACTACGGAATTGTCTCAACACGAACTTTAAATATTTCGAAAACTACAGTAATCTAAATCATTATTTGCATTTTATTACATGGATATTTCATAATCATCTATATATTACAAAAATACGAAATTGAAATTACTACGGAATTGTCTCAACACGAATTTCTAAATATTTCAAAACTACAGTAATCTAAGCGATTATTTGCATTTTATTACATGGATATTTCATAATCATCTGTATATTACAAAAATACAAAATTGAAATTACTACGGAATTGTCTCAACACGAACTTCTAAACATTTCTAAAACTACAGTAACCTAAGCGATTATTTGCATTTCACGTGGTTATCTTCTAATTTTATGCAATTTTGTAATTAATTTTTTCAAATATATTCCTTTTCGACAGATCAAGAAAACTTCTGAATTAACATGTATGAGGTACAGAACTACTTGTCCAATATCTGAGGTCAAGGAGTATACATGAAAGCACTTATGGATGTTGAATGGATTATAACCAGTCAAACCGACTTCCAAAGATGAACTACTTTATATTTCGAAAAAATAAAACGAATCTTTTCTACGGTAAAAACTTTTCTAAAATGTCTCCGTGGTGAATAATGTAAGTTTAATTTTCACGAAGATTTTAAAAAATACTCAAATTTGTTTTTACCGTACAAATTGTTTCCGTTAAAAGAAATTACGAATTTTTCTGCTACGAAATCCACTGTTCTTTGAAATAGGATTATAATTTTGCAAAAAACAGTATCTGCGAAAACATTCAAATTAAAGCAAAAAAATCGAAAAATTCAACATCTGCAGAAAATAAAATTAACGAAGCTCCTTCTGGTCGACAAACCACAATAATCACATTATACTGTCGTTCTGTATTTCAAAAGAAATTTGTTTAAAATAAGTCTAATAAGATTACTGTAATTTTTTTCTCCAAACACGTAAAGTCGTAAATTAGACCATTGCAATTTTGAATAATTTCACCAAGCCAAAACGCATAAAACGGTATAATTGATGAACTCAAATGTCAACTATCTTGTTCTTGGAATCGACTACGGTATTTCGGAGGAGCAGAATCAATACTGACTCATGTCGATAAATTTTCGATGGAAATATGACGTCATCAAATACTGATTCCACTTTAATCTATTAACGGAATTAAAAAACTCCATGTTTTGAAGAATTAATTATTCAGTTTTATATCTATTCGTCATTTTACACAATCCATGGCAGTTAAAAATATCATTACATAAATGACAGAAATTATGCTAATATAAAAGTTAGAAATAGATTTTTCAACGGAATTAAGGAACATTTGCACAACTTTCCAACTTCCGGAATTTCGATTTCAGATGCTAATTCTGCAAATTTTCGTTGAATTCCGGAATTCTTAAGAAACGTCAATGATATTCTCGGAAGATTTAGAACTTTGAATTTTAAAAGATTCCACAACCTTTAACGAAATTTCAATAATTAAAAAATAAAAAAATAACTGTTAAGACAGAAAACAGAAGTATATTAATAATCTTTACTGGGAAAATAAGATATAAGTAACAATTATTATAAATTTACAAGATACAACTGAGAATCTCACTCATAACATACAGTATCCCACGGTCCCTGATACTCAGACTATCGCTTCAGGTCCTCCCTTTCTAGTCCACTTTTCTGTCCCAATAGTAACATAAAATTATCTCGACACGAATTTCTATAACATTCTAAGTTCTAAAATTTCATAGATATTATTTCAAAATTTTATTGAATTCTGCAATATTCGAAAAACTCCAAGAGATTTTCAGACTCTAGAATCTTCTACTGGATTCTGAAAGATTCTAAAAACCCCAACAGAATTTTAACCTTGTTTGGAAGAAATTCAAAAGTCAGAATTTCCATATTCCTCGTCATTCAACTCAAGCCCATTTTAATCAAAGGACACAACCCTCCTTGATAGTTCAAGAGGTCATCCAATTCCACGAGTCAAAATTTTAACTCCTTCGACAAAATTTAAAAAAAACATAAAAATTGGATTAAGGGGTTTTGTCAAAAATAATTAACTAAAGGACAGATGCTAGTTCGGACTTTGAAAATCTAATTAACACAAAGTGGGGGATTATTGAACAAAGTTGAGGCCATTGAAAAAATGGAATAGGCACGGCGATTTGCAGAAGTTAAGTCAGTTTTATGTAGAATTTGTTCGAAAGTAAATAAAAAAGATTTATGAGTGAGTGTAGTAAACTTGACTTTAGGGAGGAAATGACATCAATGGATCATGAGGATAGTGATTTGTTTCCTTCTTGCAAAGCGTCGAATCACTATCAAAAATAAGTTAACTGAAACGCCAACTATCATTTAGAAAGACATAAAATTGTTAAAATCAATTATTATCTGAGATACTATTCCGATATTTTTAATAGTGTTCAAAATTACTATCTAACAGATTTAATAAGCATGAGGCAGCGATTAGAGGAAGTTATCTCAGTTAATATTTTGGAAATTATCAGAAATTCACACTGCATTTATCAAAGTCACTATCCAAAAGCAGTTCTGCATTGTTCATTCGTTCAACGATAAATCAACATAACTAAAAAAGATAGTAATTTATTTAATTGGTTAGTTACTAAAATCAGTCATTATATATGACTAACACCCAACGTAGTGGATAAGATCAGAAAAATATATGCTAAGCAAGCTCTTCGGAGACCGATACTCGCATCGGTAATTAGATACTCTGATCTATCTCATATCTATGGCTGTGACACCCATTGACTGAATACGGAGAGCCTTTTACTTATAAATAACTGACATTAAAGTTTGTTTCTCTTCGGAAAATTGTTGAACAAAAATCCCAAGCATGACTAAATCTTCCTGTTGCCATTTTTAAATATATTGCCAAGTAATCCTCAAGAAGTGTGTTTTGTTCGTCATATTTGTTCCTTTATGTCAAAAGTAAATCTTGTTTAAATAAGACGTTGACGTCTTCCAATAGACGAAATTGCTAATGTTCTTTCTTTGAAAATTTCCCAAGCTTCCTTCCTGCTGAGATTGAAGAATAAAATTACTTCGAAGTGGAAGAAGTGACAACATAACCTTTCATCGGCCAACGGTTTATTGTCAAAAAAGTTTAAAAATTCAATCATTGTGTTCATTTGCCTTTTTGGTTCTTAGGGAACATTTATGAATATTAACCATAATGAAAGATAATTGTGGAGCTGGACAAGAGAGAATTGAGAATAATAGGAACTGGAAAAACCTCAAATTCGCTGGCATTCGATTCTTTTTGTCAAAAATCATTTCACATACAAAAATAGTTAATATTCCGGTACATAAATTGAGCATAATGTATCAAAGCACTTTGTTCAATGTATCAGTACACAAAATATAATATATCCGATACATCAGAACTGTTTTAATATATCTATGCATTACGCAGCATGTACTTCTTTCTATAGAAGGCTTGTGGTAGAACATAGTGCTGTGGAAATTACTGAACTTGTCAAAATACAAGCGAGTTAGAGAAAACATACTTCTATAGTGAAAACCAGAGGACCAATTTGTCACTCCTTAACCACATGGCTCGATTTCTTCTTCTTCCAAAACTCGATCTATTTAACTGATGGCAGAATATCCAAACATTGGTAGCCCATTGCCAGAAGTTGATACAATAGGGGAAGATTTTAGGGCCCATGCAGAACCAACCGTGATGATAGGAAAGACTGACACGAATAATGAGTTATCTAAATATCCAAATAAATATTATAACGAAAAAGACCTTGCGCATCTACTATCACACTGTAATTTAACAGTAAAAGTGTTAAATGTGTTATTAATGTACTCAATCTTTTATTAATATTCAGTGTAGTGATATCATTATTATGCATTAAATATTTTGTATTATTTCTGTCAGTCCTATATTCCGACATGAGGAAAAATTGTAATCATCTAGATGCTTATTTCCAATATATCATACGAACCATTTTCATCATCATTCTGAACGGCAAATTTATTTCAAACTTTCTGAATTTCTTCACAAAACTTATTTTCGTCCAGAGACTCAGATACAACACTTTCGATATGAAGCAATTTCCAGGATAGAAGAGATCATAGTTCATATTTTACTGATTGAAGTGATAAGTTACTGTACAGGAACAAGTAATATGTGTGTTAAATTATCCTTATTTTGATCATTTGATTTCTGTCAAATTTTCTGACAGAGGAACTTATTGCTTAGTAAACTTTTAATAAAAAAAAATTACTTGACATGCAGTTCGTATATCATCAACTTTTATGCAATTACAATAATATTAACTATTACAATTAAAAGTTATTAAATTCTATCATTTATATTCATCCTCTTACAATTGTTGCTCTCCGTGAATTTTCATGCATAGACTTCTGACTCACTTGTGTGATTGTACTAGATTTGATTCCCATCTTCGCAAGCAACTTACGAAATAATCTGATGAAGAATCTTCTATACGGTGATACAAAACACATAGTAGCTACCATCTCTGCCACTGCATGCAACGACATTCCGCATAACACAATCATGAATCTAGGTCCAGCATAAATATGCTCGAAGGCAATTCCCCCAGTGAGGATCATTATTGGACAAAACAATAACACACAAGTTATTACGCCTTGTACAGTGGCACTCAGAAGCAAATTTCTCTGAGTTTTCGACGTCAAAGTTGCGGTTTTCATGTGGATAATCTTGTAAAACAGAAACATCCCAATAACTATTACTATACACATTATAAGCAAAAGAGAATAAAATAATGCATTAGCAGCCGATATAGAGATATCTTTCTTGAAAAACATAAAAGTAGGCTCATCGATAAATTTCTCCAATGCTGGAGAATAATTCAAGGCATCGGAAATAATTTCTTCTCTTGTTATAGTCAAGTATCTTAAACCTTTGATTCCAATGAATGAAATAAATCCCACGTGGAGTAAGAAATAAATGATAAATGAACTTTTGGAAGCAAATATTTGACTAATTAATCCAGGAAACAATCCAGCATAGCGATAAGCTAACGTTACGGAGGCTCCACCAATGGAACAAACGGCAAGAACAACCATTAAAAAAACAAAAAGCACAGATGTCATATGGTCTCCAAATTTTCTGAGAGGACCCAATGTTAGCCCTGCAGCAGCAGGGGTGAGAATCAAGGGTTTGGAGTAGCACATGGCTATCTCTAAACACAGAAACCAGAAACTTTGGTTTATTAAAAACCACTTATAGTTCCCGAGTTGTTCGGATTGAGTCAATATCACATAGAAATAAACAGGTATAAGTAATACAGCGATTCCCGTTGCTACATTTGTGAAGACAATGTAAAAATTCGTGATGGATTCATTGTAAAAATGTTCTAGAAGAAAATGTTTGGAGTCCATGTTAGAAAAAACTCCGTTTGTTTCTATGTAAAATGTTAGATTTAAATAGCAGGCTGCAATGTTTGTTACCTTATTTTTATAGTTGACAGGTGATTTTTTCGTTATATTGATTAAATTTAAAATGATGCTGATGGTAAGTAGAAGGACAGGAGATTACAGAATAGATGCTAATTATTTATTCTTTCTTTACATGTGCTTTATGTTTTGTAAATTTTACATCCGTTATATCATTGTAAAAAAAATCATCCTTCTGCGAATTTCTAGAACTTTCCAATTGAAGTCAAGAAGTAAAATACAGATTGTATTTCTTTAAGGGTCAAAAAACACCTGATAAATATTTTAAAAAATAAGTGGAGTGTTTTCTCAAATAAATGAGGAAAAATTTTAAAATATCACTTGTCAATGAGATATAGCCAAACTCACATTTGACTATTATTAAAGTAATGTGTTTTCACCAAATTGGTTACTTTTGGATTTTATTCCCTAACTATATCTTTGCAGTCCTATTCTATCTGAAAACTTTTGCAAAGAGAAATTAAACATCCTCAATCAATTTCGACCACAATGTTCAGTCATTGATCCAACTTGTGTCTTTCAAGATATTCTCAGTTTACTATTAAAATTCTTGACAAAGATCTCCAGGAAAACTGACAACGTTAAAAAACTTCATGAAGCTATAAATTATGAAATCGACAACAATATGTTTGGAATATGCAAGTTTTTTTATTTATCGATGTCAAGACAATTCATTTGTTTCTTCTTAGCTGATAATGTAGTAAACTGGAGTATTTTCCTTGAGACAAGGTCTTTTTCACTAATGGGAAAGCCGTAGATTCCTACCTCATTGGTAAACCTCCGTTACTGTTTATTTCTTCTCCGTCACTGTTAACATCGAGGAAATAACCGTCTCTTGACATGGATGAAACACTGATCAAAACTTAGATGGGTATTCGACGAGCTAATTAGTATCTCAGAATTTGTGTAGACTACCGAACAAATTGAATTCTTTCTTCCATATCTACATTAATTCCACTTCCTATGATTCAAAATACTTTTCAAACTAGAGTTTTATTTATGGATTGTAATCTGTCTACAATGAATGACTTCTTGTTCTCTTGATTTCTGTTCCAACCAACGCGACTTTATGCATATCAAATATCGTTTGCCGAGATGAAAATGACCACAATTCACCTGGCTTATTATTGAACTGAGAATTATTCTTGTTGGAAAAAATTAAAACAAGCATGTCAATCTTCGAATCTCTTAGCCCAAATTCAGCTCTTATCAAGTTTTACTATTATTATTCAACAGCCATTCTAGTTCTTTGTTGGATGTTGGCTCCCTTGATATTCTATTTAATATTTACGAAATCTAAAAGAATTGGGAAGTTCAGATATTTGATATTGAATCATTCTGCTTGGTGTTTATTGTTGGAGACGATATTAGGACTTGTGAAGCCCGTCTTGCTGACTCCGAGGTGAGGAAAAAGATATTTAGTAAATTCAAGTTGAGAATCGAAAAGTATGAAAGAAGAGGAAGATTCTTGAAAATAGGTTAAGAAGGAAAACTTGTAATCAGCTGAATTATATATCGAAACCCTTGCTCCTTTATTTTTCGGGTTAATAGTGATGGAGATCCTTATAGTCATCTGAAATCAATTCAGAGACGTTTAATTAAAACCTTAGCATGAATTAGTCATTTTCGACGATATGTAGATTGTTTTTCTAGATTTTGGTTTTCCGCAAGTTATAAACTATTTCTCATCAATTATAGAATTTGATACTTATCTTGTTTTCATTAATAACAGTCAAAGTGGTGATTAGATATACGCGATGCTTTAGGAATAGAGATAATCTGGTGGAAGCTGTTCAACGGATATGAGGAGTTTTTAATCAAAACTGCTAATCTACTTTGAAAATTGAGTAGAATATCTCTTTTTTAAATTGGGTGATTTTATAAACATGAATGACAAAGTTTAATCTAATGCTCTACAAAGATCATAAACATCGCGTAATCGACTCAAATCTCTAAGAAATCTGACTATTTACCAGTCAGCAATGAGAGTTTCCTGTATTCTCTGTCTTAACCATAGTAGAGATAGAATACAGAATAGTTGGTCTTTGCCAATACAGTAGAAATCTACAATTTTTGGAATTACCAATGAGATGTTATTTTTAGAAAAGTACTTTTGCTACAGTTTTACGTATCACATTTCCTACAGCTGGTTTTGCTCATATTGAATTCATTAGTACAGTTGTCATAGAGATTTTTAGATTTCTTAATTCCAAATTTTCCAAAGTTCAATAATCTCCAGCAAAGGTATCACCAAAAGACATCTGTGCAGATGTCTGTAAAAAGTTCGGTATCAAACCAAAGTTTACAATTCGCCCACGATAATTGAATAAATTGATCTGCCAAATTGCTGCAAAAAGTCAATTTTTACTTTGATCTTTATATCGATCGTTTTACAGACTTCGGCACTGGATAAATTGTTCCCGAACATTCAGAATCCTACATAAAAAAGAATACTTATATCTTTGGCTTTCGAGTTTTGGAAAATCCATTAAAAATACTGGGGGGTGTATGAGAGACAGACAATAAATTCACCTATCAAAAGATGATAGAGATCTTCTCTAACAGCAATTGTTCATATCTAATTCTATTATTTATCTTTTCTATTATAAAATTTAATCGCCCCAATTTAAGATTATCAATAGATATATCAAAGACCAAATTAGCTATTCACGACAAACTGAAAAAGTTTACAAAGGCTTGCTTTGTTTGTAAAAATGTTTCTGACTACGGATATTCTGTTCAAATGATAATTCTGCTTTCGAGCTTCTAATCTACCACTATTTTAGCTGCGCCGGATACCAAATCGGGATTTTCTCTACCAACACTGACTTTCGTTCATCAGTTATCACTGGCGTCATTACTTGTGTTTTTACTCTCAACTCCATGTTTGGTCTTGGCATGACCCTATTCTCTAGATATACCGTAATCTTCCCTTCCAAGTGGTCCAATATCTTCAAACGGAAAGAGGTCTATATTTTAATCATTATCATCCATATCACTTTCAATTGCTCCACCATTATTGGAATTATGCCCGTTGTTAATACTACTGGTGAACAAGTATTTACAGATTCTATTCAAGAAAATCCAAATCTACAAAATTTCACCTGTGAAAAAACTTTTTTCTTTCTGAGCTATAGTTATTACGAATATGGTTCATCCTTGTCAGCATTGGGGATGACTTTTCTTTATTTAGTTTTCGGTATAGTAATAGGTGTATTCATTTATCAGGTGCAATATAACAAAAGTAATCATCATGTAAATGATAAACTCCAAAAATCGTTATTAATAAGTTCAATTTCCCAAGTTTTCTTAACCTTGGGATTTCTAATTACTCCATTTTTCTGTCTCATATTATTTGTTGCTTTCCAAATCGATAATACTGCTCAATTTATGGTAATATTATTGTGTATAATGACTAGTCATTGTTTGTTCGAATTTTTGTCCACTATGTACTTCGTGGCCCCATATAAGAAATTTCTCCTAGAAAAGGTCTTCCGGATGAAGAAGAAAGTTAGTGTCGTTATTATCACATCGGATCATCATCAGGAAACCAGAAACAGAAGGCAGATGTCCATGCATGCAGAAACTACCGTAGTGAAAAGAACATCTGATGGTAGATTTATACATGTTTAATACTCGCTTAAAATATATTTATGTTTGTAATAAATTCAATACTAGA
This sequence comes from Halicephalobus mephisto, assembly GCA_009193035.1. Lineage (NCBI taxonomy): Eukaryota > Metazoa > Nematoda > Chromadorea > Rhabditida > Panagrolaimidae > Halicephalobus > Halicephalobus mephisto. The sequence goes on from SWDT01000154.1 coordinate 193,680, forward strand.
AATCGAAAGACAACTATTAGAGCAGATGTTTCATAAGAGAAAGTATACAGTTTTTCATTACGTGAATGGCGGAAATATAAAAGGATAAAATATAAAAGTGGACAAACTATAAGATCGAAAATATAAGATGGGGATAGTAAGTTCCTGTTGCTTTTTTAGGCTGGATTTAGGCTTGGGCTTAGCCTTTAGGCTTAGGCAAATCCAGGTATGGATACAGAAATGTCTTTAAAGAGTAAAGAAAGCATATTTTCGATCTTATATTTTATCCATTCTTATATTTTGTCCACCTTATATTTTGTCCTCTTATATTTCATCCTAATGCCTTTTCATTATGCCTTGAGATCATAATTTGATTCAAAACGGTCATGTCAGAATGGTATTTTATGTAGTTGTAGCTTGTTGAGATTTCTCATTGAAGCTCTCACCGGTTTCTTACTCTTGTCTTCATTCTAATAATTATCGTATTCGTGTATTTCCAGATACACAAATATATTTTACTTATCTTTGTTGTAATATGAATCTAGAACCTCTAAACGAATTAAAGAAAAATGTTTCAAATCTATGGAACTTTGTACATTTTTGTCTGGAACCCTAGTACAAAAATTGATGTCTTTAAACTTCAAAAAGTACTTAGAATATAATAATCGGATCTGCAGACTCTGAAGCTGGAATCAAAGTTAGAATTTAGATTTCAGAATTCGGAGATTATGAATCTGAAATCATAATCGAGGATTAGTCTTCAGAATCCATAATCAGAATTGAGAATTAGTCTTCAGAATCCATAATCATAATTTAGGATTAGTCTTCAGAATCCATAATCAGAATTTGGGATTAGTCTTCAGAATCCGGAGATTCAGTACCTATGAATTTGGTTAATTTATTTTGGGTATTTTTTGCTCAAATTTAAACATAAATTTTTGCAACAAAAATGTGCAAAGTTACGTAAAATAAGTCCTAATACCTTGTTTTTTTCTTTTTTGATCCTCGGTCAGCCGTCCTTGATCAAACTTTAAAAAAAGTAGTTCTTGTTGACTCTCTGTTCATAGTGTAGTCTCTTCTTTCATGACCATTCTCCACTTCTAATCAATTTCTGTTTTTGTGGTCTTATTTATTTTCAATTATGCCCGCTTTTTGGTAAGTTTTTATTACGATAATTTCAACGAAAATAATTATTTTTCAGTTCGAATTTCACAAATTTCCTTTTGACAATTGTCGTCATCGGCATTGGGATTTACATTGGATTCCAAGATCCTTCTGTTCAACCTGAATCTTATACGTAGGTTTTTCAAAAAACAATAATAAAAACAAATTTCGTTCCGAAACTAAAAATCATTTTTTCGCTAAAAAAGTTTCGTTCCAAGACCAAGGGTATTTTTTATTCGAAAATAAATTTCGTTCCAAGACCAAGGGAATTTTTTGTTTTGAATAATTTTACTTCAAGATGAAAAATTTTTTTCCTCTAAAAAAGTAATTTCGTGCTAGGACTATTAAGCTTTATTTGTCCTTAAATTGTGTTTCAAAAAAAATTGGTTTTACAATTCTATATTGAAACAAAAATCTTGCTTCTAGTACAGTAATATTTCTTTTTCCAGACTTCCATCTCCACCGAAGTTGAATGGCCCTCTTTCTCCTAACACGAGACTTCGAAACGCTCAATACCTTCTTCACGGACAAATCCAGGGCCCAGAATCTCTCCACATAGAGAACGACGTCATCTACACTGGTCTCTGGGATGGCAGAATCGTCAAAATCGAAAACGGAATCATCACTAAGGAAGCCAGACTCATCCCGAAGCCGAACATCAACTGCGACGCCTCCTTTGATTCTGAGCCAATCTGCGGTCGTCCATTGGGGTTGAGGAGATTCGACAAGGACAGATTCCTCGTTGCTGACGCTTATTTAGGATTATTCTTGCTCAATTTCGAAACTAGAAAATCCGAGAAAATTCTTTCAAGTTCTGAAGTCATAAATGGCAGAAATTGCACGTTCTTCAATGATGTGGAAGTTGTAGACAAAGATACCGTAATATTTTCCTGTAGTAGCAGCAAATGGGACAGAAGAAGAGCTTTCCAAGCTCTGTTCGAACAAAGAAGTGACGGAAGGTGGGTTTAAAGAAGAAAAATAATTTTCAAAAATAATTAAAATTATTCATGAATTTTAGGCAGAATTAGGAAAAAATAAATTATTTCAAAAGTAATAATAAGAAAAATGTATTTTTAAAAATCATACAAAAATGATTAATATTTTAAAATGACATATGATTTTTAATCATTTAAATTTTTAAAAATATTAATTGTTCATATAGAATTTTAAAAAAAATAATTTCCATATTTCTGTCAAAAATAAACTTTTCTACTTTTTTTTAATTTTCAAATTTGATTTTAAATCTGAAAACTTCTTATTTTTTCAGAATCCTCAGATACCACATTTCTTCGAAGAAACTAGAAGTCCTGGCTGATGGCTTCAGATTCCCCAATGGAGTCCAGCTCTCCAAAGATAAATCTACTTTGTTCTTTTCCGAAACAGGAATGGCCAGGATCTGGAAGAAAGTATTTTAATTTTATTTAAAAATTGAAATTTATTTTTAGATTATCGTTAAAATCAAACTCAAAACCTTCAATTTTGCTCGAAAATCTTCCAGGATTGCCTGATAACATTCGAGAAACTTCTAGAGGAACTTTTCTGGTCGGACTCGCCGGATTCAGAGCAGAAGGAACACTCGCCATGTTCGATAAACTCGGTCCTGTGCCGGTTATCAGGAAATTTTTGCTTAGTGTAAGTTGATTAGGAAGGTCTTTGAAGTTTCATAGTGGGATTTAAAGATAATCATGTTTGAAATTTCTAAGGAATAATCTAGAAACGAAACTACAAACATGGAAGTTTCAATGTAAAAATACATTTTCGTTAATTTTCAAAACCGAAAATTGAAAATAAAACTAAAAAATCGATTTTCAGGTCCTTCCTAACTCTGTAATTTCTACTGTACTTCCTGAGGCTCAGCCGAGCTATGGTTTCGTCGTGGAATTCAATGAAAACGGGCAAATAGTGGATTCGTTCCAGGACCCGGACGGCAGATCAATCGGATTCGTTTCCGAAGCGGTGGAATCTAACGGATATCTCTACTTGGGTAGTTTCAAGGCTCCTTATTTGGCCAAAGTCCCTAAAAAGGGATTCTAAGAGGATATTGATGTTTTAGTTTAAAATAAATAAATTACTGTAACTGTGATAATTAAGATTACGAATTATTTATTATGTACAATCATAGATGTCGAGAGCAACAGTATCCCAGTTGTCTGGTTTGGGATACTTGAATTCGTCCAAGTCACGAAATTAATTGCATAATTAGTCAGTTTGGATTGATCTACATGCAGATCAAAAAGGATAAAAGTCAACTTGAACCTAATTGAGGGAGAGAGAGACCCGATTCGCACATTTTCTGAAGGCTTGTTTATATCTTATGTTTTTTATATTAATTCCATTGCATTGTTTGTGATTTGATTTAATCACCCAAATTCGAGATATATCCAGTAAATTCTCCGCATCTATCCATTGATACACATCCCAATTGTCTCCACAGATATACAGTTCTGGACAAAAATATACGCAAATTTTAAATTCCCTATTAGGTGATGAGATGAAGCTAAATAAACAAGAAATATGCAGTACACTGAAGTATTTTCTATGCTATCATGAATTTTTATATTCAGAAAAACGCGATTAAAAAATTTAAAAACCACAAGGCGCGATTAGCATTTTGAAAAAAGTACGCACACTCAATTTTTTTCTTTATTAAAAAAGTAAAATAAAATCTTACCAATCGGTAAATTTTCCCTTCTTATTAATAACTTTAAAAATCCTGTGATCCATGGAAGAAGTATATAAAAAGCGTTCCTGGCTCACGTGAAATTCCCCCACTGAGGCCATATGTCAATATTAAGTCTCCAATTACAGAAAAGCCTCAATTAATAATACAACAGAAAATCATATAGGGCAATTCCCACAAAACATCATCCCCCAATTACACCCGGAATCCTCCATCCCACCGGTGGCTCAGTCAGAGTTCCCCGCCTTGACCATATGCTCAATATTTAGGCTTTCGATTGCTCAATAATTTCATGTGAAATTGCTAGGACAATTCCCTAAAGCATCCAACCCCACTTCCACCCATCTGACAGCTGGCACACAATGGATTATTACACATTTGGGCAAATTTCACTCACTTTCATATTTCATACAAACAAAATAACATCAAATTCAACAATACGACTATACATCCGAAACGTAATTAAGAGTTGTACCCGTTCGTTCAGTTTGCTTCTGACTTTCTAGCTGAAACACAAAAACTTACGATTGTTGATGAAGTCCTGCAAAGTCTTTTTGATCTCCATCACGTAGGAGTTAAAAATAGACCAGTTGACATTCGGGTTGACTTTGATGGTTTTGTCTTGTTCTATCAGTTCTTTGGCCTCCTCGATGTTGCTCAGCATATCCCACCTTTTCAAACAATTCTCCAATTCAGGAATCCTTTCTTCGGATACCGAGATCTTTGGCTTCAACATAGCGTTTACCTGAAATAAAAAATAAATTTGTACATAAAAAATCGAAGACGATTTTCAATATCAGCTGTAAATACACTTACTCGAAAATCCACAATTCGTAACTCTTGCACTGATCCCCCTTCCGTAACTTGTTTTTCAACAACGCCATAATTGCCATTATTCCTGGTCAGATCTTCCAAACACAGCAGTGAAGAGAGTATTTCCAACTGTTTTTTCACTTCTTCATTAATAACGATCTCCTTTTTGCTCACTAAAACAATTTACTTTATCTCCATTAATGCCTAAAATTCCACCTTTCAAAGACGCGTCCTCGAGAATCATAATATCAACTGATTTCCCAGAAGCCGTATAGAAGTTGTCCACTAAAATATTATATCGATCATAAAACCAAAGCTATTTCTTACTCAGTTTTGTCGCCAAATACACACATCCAGATTTAACTGAATCAGGAATTATATGAACTTCCGATGCCCCAATGCCAATGAGCTTGAACAACTGATAGACGAACAGTTCAGCCAAGTCGATGTTAGGCTTCCACTCAGGAGCAAACTCCGCTCTCGGTATATTCCCCGTGATCTTTGCATAGTATGAATTTATTGGTCCCTGAGCTGCATCCTTCACGAAGACAAAAAATCCGAGCTAAAATTATGTTAGGACTATTTGGAGAAAAATATTTACTTGTAGGCCCTCCAGTTCTTTTGGTTTTTCGAGAAGTTCAACAATGTGCCCGTCAAAAAGTGAATTAAAGTACTTCTCGACGGCACGCCGCATATACTTTTTCGTATTGTAGACCAAAAAATTGATCTCCTTGTCGATTTCGACGCGTTTTTGAATAAAGTCTGGGTAGACGATGAAGAAGTTGGCATCCATAAGAGGTGAGAGGAATTTTCTAGCTTCGAGAGCAATCTCCTTCCGCCAGTTCGTCATGCCACTTGTCGTAACGTCTCTGATCTCTTCGATTTGCTTCAGATAAGTCGACCACATCTTCAGGAGAGCATGTTTCTAAAATAAAATTAACAATGTTCATCCTAACAATAAATTTTGATTCTTCGAACGAATCAAAGTAACTTACAACAACGACCTTGTCGAGATTTTTCAATCCAATTTCGAGTAGAGAACTTGAGCCAGGACCATTAATCTCGTTCCCATCCACGGAGAACAAATATTGATCTTCTGAGTCAATGTGAAACTTCGAACGAATCTTCTCTTTCATTTGCTTGAAGGTTGCCTAAATTACATTGTGATTAATAGATATTGAATACAAAAACATACATCAACACCGAATTCTGAGCTAAACTTGTTGTGACAAACATCTTCATCGTCATGTAATTCAAAAAACAGCTCCATTATAACGAAGAACCTGAAATTTAACGTAAATTGTGCAACGTGATGGATAGAAAACATTTTCAATAAAATCACGATAAATAACCGTTATGTCTTTATTTAACAATAAGACACAATACAAAAATAGGAACAATATTATTAATATCAGAGCTACACCCGGGGAGAATTCCGATACACCGAAGTGTTCCTTTTTGTACTCCTCAATGAAAAAAAGGGACTGTTAAGTTTTCGGTGTTCTGAATACCTCCGGTCATAGGGACTATGTGTCCACAACAGTAACTATATAAAAACACATCCAGTAAATTAAAATAATATGCAAAAACATTTGGCTTGGATAAGCAAGAAGCACGCAAAAAACGGCGGAGAAAGCAGAAACACAACGCCAAGACCGAAAAAACGCGTCAGTTCAAATGTAAATAAACAGCATTAAATGGATGATCGAAGTGCTTTCAAGCTGTAATAGTTTCAAATTTTATAATGTCCATGAGCTAATGTGTTAACTTTATTGTTACAAATATATCTTTTAAACTCTTTATCATCTTCATTCAAAGCAACTTTGTTTTGGTTTAGAGTACAAATCTGGTGCCTCTTGGATCATAAATTGCACTTTTCGAGTAACTTTTCCCTCCAACAAGCATCCTTTAAAGTCGTCCAATCTTAAGGTTTTGATTACATTCTTCTTAACTCCCTTTGACTTCTTTCTCTCCTTACCATCAACGCTGAACGCATATTGTTTTGGTTTCAAAAATGTAGTATTAGGGGTTCGGTGAAGGTTGGATGTCGATGGAGTGACACCTTGGGAGCTCCTTGATTGGGCGGAAAACTGTTGGTTCCTACTATCAGCAATTAAGCTTGTTTATCTTAACATAAGCATAGAACAAAAGAGGAAGGATCCTCGTTTGACCGAAGTCAAACTCGGACCAGGTTGGAGTTGGATTTTCTCAAAGACTGACTCTCTAACACTTTAGTCTCACTTCACAGGCGTCGGCTGACTGGACGGAGCTTTGGGCATCCTGTCTAGGCCGTTTCCGGTTTAACTCCGATCTTTATGCCTACAGTACTACCTATCGTATCTGAGAGGTTATTTATTTTATTTAATATTAAATGAAGTTAAATTTATCAGCTATATAGGTGTTGACATACTCATAAGCGATGAAAACTAAGTGTCCTTCTTGATTCACACAAGTATATTCGGCATCAGTAAAGTTTTGTGAATCTCTTGAAAAAAGTAAGCAACTCCATTTAGGTACATCGAAAGCAGTACTATTTGTAACGAAAACAAGAATCAAGAAAAAAGACCAAAAATTGAGCACTTTTCTGAAGCATAAGATGAGAATATTCTCAACTGCTTAATTACTTTCTTATCTACCGACCAATATTTATTAATTGTTTTCTCTTTATGGATATACTTAAACGCATTTACAGGTAATTAAAAACCTACTGATTTCTTAGTTCTAAAATCAGCAATAAAAATACATGGTCATAAAAAGTTGCTTTTGTTCTTTAACTGGAGAAGATTGAGCAAAAACAAACTTTTTAAAAGCTTAAATAACATCGGGATAAATTTGGATCACATAGTTTTATTCGCATTCAACAAATTCTATAAATTTTCATCTCCGAGATAAATATTTCAACATGATCTCCGTATGTTTAATTTACAAAAAAAATGATAATTTCGGAATTTTATTTACAATGAATTTTTTAGAAAATGCAAGTTTAAGATGATTTCGATGTTATTTATAATCAGAAAATATCGTCTCATTATGATGGAGCAATAGCAAATATGCCCCAGTAATCATAAATATCAGTATTTTTTTGTCTAAAGTGTTAAATAGGAGATATTGCTGAATTTTTTATTTTTAATTTTGAACAATTTCACAAATACTAGGAAATTTTCGTGTTCTCAGAACTCTTGAGTTACTTTCTTATTTCACATATTCTTAATCTAAATATTTTCCACTTAATATGCTGATTGTAAATCAAAAACTTTTTAGAATCGATTTAAAAAATTCTGAAGTTACTAAAATGCATTTCTTTTGTTTGTTTTTGATAAACTTGATTAGCTTGTTTGTAATTTCAACAAAAAAGACATTTTTGAAACACAAGCGTAGGAAATTTTTATCTTCTCGAAGAAACGAAATCTTGTGACAAAAACAAGAATTGCACTTTTACCCTTTGCATAATCTTACTCGAGATATTCATCTACGGTCTGATGAGCGAAAGCCATGTATTCATCGTAGGACCTTTTGAAGGCCCTTCCTATCGACTCCACAATGGGCTGGGTACTTTCGTTAGATAAGAACACATGACAAGCGAATCTCGGCAGAAGCGGGTGTTTCGTGATGAACCCAAAATACCGTAATTGTTTTGGATGAGCACCACAGAAAGAAATATTTTGGAGACTGTAGAAGAAATCGAATGCTGGGCACTTGAAGAACTGAAATTCGAATCTTTGATGTAAATGGAATTTGAGAATTTTATCTTACGTCTTTTCGACGTTTATCGATTATGTGGATGCCTCTGAAGGAAACTTCCATTAGGACGGTTTGAGGAACAATAATTTCTTCTTTATTCTGGTACATTTGGCAAACCTGGAAAAATAATTTTGAAAAATATACAAGAGCAAATTTGCGTTCTGGGATTTCAACTGAAGTGCGTATTTTCCGCACTCGTACTTGAACCCACATAAAACCTTTCAGAATTTACATTTTCGAAATTTATCCTTACAAATGAATAGTGCTTTCAATGCACTATAAGTCTGTGAAAATATATTTTGTAAAATATCAATTCTAAAAAGTTTTATGTGAGTTTAAACATTAGTATTAAAAATGTATGTTTTTTACTAATATTTCAACTTAAAACATTTCAAAATCTATGTTATCGAAAATCTGTTCCCACAAGGTAATAGTACTTTCAATGCACTATAAATCTGTAAAAATATATTTTGTAAAATATCAATTTTAAAAGGTTTTATGTGAGTTTAAACATCGGCACAGAACACATGCACCATTGTCTTCGATGTTTCAACTAAAATAAAACCTTTTATATTCTATATTTTGAAAACTGTATTCTTATAAATTAATAGTTCTTTTAGTCTGTTATAAATCCATAGAAACAGAGTTTATAAAACATAGATTCTAAAGGATTTGATTTAAATTTAACCTTCAGCGAAAAATGAATGTTTTTCAAACCGATTTCAATTCAAATAAAATCTTTCAAAGTTCATATTTATAAAATCCATTTTCCAGAGATTAATAACGCTTTTTATAGACTATAAATCTCCAAAAACGGACTTAGGAAAACATTATTTAAAAGATCTTATTCAAGTTGAAATTTAAACATTTAATTTTCCCTATCGTGTTAATATGCTATTTTTCACCCTCATTAAAACTTACTTTATTAATGGACTGCGTTAAGACGTCATTGCCCTTGTGATGAGCTACTTCAATGCTTGCTAACATCGTCAAATAAAAAGTATCACTTTCTGGTTTTTCTGGCATTCTCGAAGGCGCATTAGTTCCCAGAGCTCCGGCACAAATTTCCTCAACAAAATCGATTTCACAGACGTGGGCAGCAGGGAAGATCCCGTGTTGGCCGGTCCGGAGATTAGTCCCGTAGCACCAATGATCTTCACATTGACGTTCTATATGAACCGCATCCCCCACTTCGAGTAGAACTTCGTCATCATGTCTAGGAATAAAGGCAGACTGAACCCGATGAGTAGGGGCGTGGGGATCTGGGGCAGTACAACAAGAAGAAACACCACTGCTGTCTTCTTGATTGTTGTAGAGGGAGTTTGCTGAAATAATTAAAGGATTATAAAAAGGTCAGAAGTTTAAAATAGAAACATTCATCAAAGTCCTTGTTGGAGCAATTTTGGATAGTGATGCAAAAGAGACAAATTAAGCACTATCCAAAGTTTCAAATAAGAGCGAATAGTGACTGAAATAAATAACTATCTTTTACAATCATTATCCAGCATTTTCATCAACTTTCAAACAAATGGAAATTTCAATAACAATATTGGATAGTGACTAAAAAAGACAACTTCATCTGTTCTGCAGTCACTATCCAAACATTCCTTTGAAACTATTTTTAAATAATTATTTTGACAATTTAAGTGAAAATTCCGGGTAATGACTGCTCTAGATAAGAAATTTAAACATTTAGTCACTATCTAAATTTGCTTTTGTGAATAACAGAAAAGTGACTAAAAAGATAATTCACCATGATCGTCAATCACTATCTAACCTCCTCTTTTTCTCAAGTTTACAATCTTGGATAATAAAATCGATTAAAAATAACTATTGTCATATGGAATAAACAAAAAAAATTTTCCATAAATAACTTACATTTTCTGGGAAACCCAAAATTGCCGTTCAATCCATCTTCGTAATAACTGTCTTCCATCCCATAACTGACCCCACTGGCAGATCGGATCATCGAGGCTTCAATCCCGAAGCAGATCTGGTGGTCGTCTTTCTGATTCCCTTGTTGTCTCGGTTGGATATTAACAGAACTCGGAAATACCGGACTTTGGGACATGGTGTAAGCATTCACGGGCAACGGTGGTAAAGTTCTTCTTTGTTGTCGTTTTGGGAACACTAGAAAAAAAATAATTTTAACACAAAACCATATTTTTTCGTCAAAAAAGAAGAATTTTGTCAATTTTTCAAAAATGGAACGATAATGCCAAGACTGCCGTTTCTTTTCTTTCAGAAAGTGAAACTAGAAGCGTCAGTCAAATCCCACTCTGCCTCCGGGGAAGAACCAACTAACGAGCAGTCCGGGCGCCAAACAATCGATGCCAGCGGTCATGCTAGGAATTGCGCAAATGGCCAAGGACAAGAAATGCAATAACAATCGATTTTGGTTAATTGAAGAGCGGATTGCCCTTAGGGGAAGTCCGAGGGTCAAGTGAAGTTCAAACACGGAAATAATGCTTTTTATACCGACGAAAATCCCCATGAGATTTCTTGTTAAAAATAAAAATGTGTTTTTGTGTAGAGATAAAAAAGTTTAAAAAAAATAAGATTTTTCATCATTTTCACTGGTGTTACTATTTTGGACACTATGAAAAATTTTATCAAAACTGTCAAAGTCACTTTCCGAAAATGGCTTCGATGGAGAAATGGAATAGTGACTGTGGATGAAAATCATTTTTTCTGTCAGACACTATCCAGAATTGCTATTGTAGCTGTTTTTGGACAGTGTCTAGGATAGTGACTCAATATAAATTTGTTAATTATTATCCAACTTCCCTATTAAAACCGTTTTTGTAGTGACTTCGACAGCTCCAATTGGAATTCCGGATAGTGTCCAAAATAGTGACCGAAGATAATTTTTTAATCACTATCCAGCTTTCCTTTCGAAGCAGTTTTGAACAATGAACTGAGAGTATCAAAAATAGTGATTGAGTTTAACTCCTTTAGTCACTATTCAATTTCTTTATCGGAGCTGTTTTTAGATAATGTTTTGGCTGTTTCAATGGGGACTTTGGATAGTGACTAGAAAAACAGAAAAATTTCAAAATCAACACTATCCAAATTTTTCGTTGGAACTCTTTGAAGAGTGCTTCTGACAGGTTAAGTAATAATTATAAATAGTGTTCAGAATAGTAACTAAGCCAATCCTTTCTAGTCACTATCCAAAGTTGTTAATGCTCAAAAAATAATCCGAAATTGGATAGTGACTGGAGAGAGTACTTGAATTCGTTTTGCAATCATAATCAAAAAGATTTATTTTCTTTGTTATCCCAATCTATAAATCCATTCTTTTGATGAAAAAACGAATTTTCTCTGTCATTTTCTATGTATACACAAGTGACGTCTTTTTAACCTCCTCAGCCTCAGGGCCAAAGCCGAAAAAGAGTAAGCGTAGGAAGCTTGATTTAATTGGAAACGAGAAGCATCCAGTGCCACGGGCCAATTTCATTAACCAAAGGGGTTTTATTTAGTATTAATGAACACTTACTTGTACTCGGACTAGTCGGGGAAATGTCCTCTAGTCTGCCGGAAATCTTGAGAGCAAGTCTAGGATCGATGGTACTCGGAGGGATGCCCCTTTGTTCATTCTCAATTTCATCAGCCAAAGTCAAAGCTGTGAACGAAGGTTCTCGTCGAACGACTGGCCGTTCAGTTTTCGAGTTCCTAAAGTTGAAAAAATAAAACTGTCACTCAATTGCCATCGGCATTCTGAAATAAACCCACTCCACAGACATTTGCATTTGGATTCTTGCAAAATTCTCATGTTGCATTTCCTTCGAAATGTTATAAGACGTCGTCGGGAAGAAGCAACTGGCATCAAAGTTGTTTATCCTGTCAGAAACGCGTTCGTGGTAGGAAACTGAACAAGGCAAATTTGCTGGAAAAAGTTGTTGTGAAAAATGTTAAAAAACAATAAATTTAGATAGTTAAAAACAGACGCGGGGATTTGGATTTCAAAAAAACAAAAAATATTTAAAACAATTAAAAACAAATTTCTAAAACGCGCGTTTAATTTACAAATATTTTTAATAATTAAATTTAATAATAAAAGTTAAATATGAAAAATATTTTTAAAAATAAAATTTTAGAACGTGTTTTAATCGTATATATTTTTAGTAATTAAGTTGAATAATAAAAGTTAAAAAATATTTTAAAAACAAATTTCTAAGACGCGCGCGAAACGCGTTTTACGCGCGTTTAATTTGCAAATATTTTTAATAATTAAATTTAATGATAAAAGTTAAACATGAAAAACGCGTCGAAAACACGTGTTTAAAATTTACATATTTTTAATTTTCTAACTTGTTTTTGTTGAAAACACCAAAACTAACATCAGAACTAAGTAACTAGTACACAAATATAAAACTACAATATAATCGTCAATTTTAAAACTTAATTACTGTCAGATTACTAAAAAAACAAAAATTCTGTTCTTCAAAAAATTGAAAACTTCAAATTTTTTTTATTTTTGGAAAATAATTATCCGATTCCTATTTTAACCGAAAACAAAACTCTTCGTTTTCAGTTTTTGCAGCACTTGAGAAAAGCCCAAATGCTCGAGGCAAAGTTTGTGTGGGAAACTAACCATATTCGGGAGGCTCTTCAGGAGTAGCCGGGAAATCCGGTCTAATAGGCAAGATCCGTCTGGAAGATCTGGATCCTGGAAATCCCGTTGACGTGGCGCTTTTCTTCATCTGAGGTCGTTTATAATTCTGTTGAAAGGTCAAGAAAGTCGGTACTTGGTCCATTGCAGCTGAAGTTTTAATTTGATTAAGTGCTTTCGGAATAGGATGAGGCAAAAGACCATTGTTGAAAAATCAATTTAAAAACTAATTTAAAAAAATATTAATTTAAAGAAAAACTAAAAACTTAATAAATGGTCCTAGAGCGAAAATAAAAATCAATTTAAAAACTAATTTTAAAAAATATTAATTTAGAAGAAAAACTAAAAACTTAATAAATGGTCCTGGAACGAAAATAAAAATCAATTTAAAAACTAATTTAAAAAAATATTAATTTAGAAGAAAAACTAAAAACTTAATAAATGGTCCTAGAGCAAAAATAAAAATCAATAAAGAAAATACAGTATTTCTACAGTAATAAGAAAATTAAAAATTCCCAAGGTCCCAGTGCAAAAATCATTAAAAAATTTTTTTTCTCAACACGAAAATTATAAAAAAAATTTTTTAAATTTAAAATTTAATTTTCGATTATAACATGAAAAATGAAAAATTATTTTTTAAATTAATAAAAAATGTAGAAAATTTAATAAACAAGTTTAAATAATTTTTGCAATAAAAAAATAAATAATTAAATTTAGTCCCGACATGACGAATAAAAAATTATTTTTTGAAGTTATAAAAAGAATTAAAAGAAAATTTAATAAGTTCTAATCTAATGTCTAAAACGAAAGTAAAAAAATCGAGCTTTTGGTCCTGACAAGAAAAAAACTAATTTTTTTTTAATTTATAAAAAAATATAAGTTTAATAACAAAATTCAAAAATAATGTCTAAAACGAAAATTAAAAAATTGAACTTTTGGTCCTGACAAGAAAAGAAAATTAAAACCAATTTTTTTTAATTTATAAAAAAATATAAAAGTTTAATAACAAAATTCAAAAATAGTGTCTACAATGAAAGTAAAAAAATCGAACTTTTGGTCCTGGCAAGAAAAAAAATAATTTTTTTTAATTTATAAAAAAATATAAGTTTAATAACAAAATTCAAAAATAGTGTCTACAACGAAAATTAAAAAATCAGATTCTTGGTCCTGGCACGAAAAATTTAAAAAAGTAATTTTCTAAATTTATAGAAATAATGGAAATAGAAAAATTTAATAATCGAATCCGAATGTCTTTTACAATAAAAATAAAAAATTAAACTCCTGGTCCTGGCACGAAAAAAATGATTTTTTAATTTTCAAAAATAAACTAAAACATAATTTAATTTGTGAGTACGAGTTTTAGAACGAAAACAAAAAATTAAATCTTTGGTCCCCACACGAAATTCCATTATTTGAGAAATGTTATTTGTTTCGACACGGAACCTTGGCAATGTTTGACCAAAGGACACAAAAGCCAATAATCATCAATCCTCAAGCTGAAGATAACTCGTCAAAATGAAAAAACAGCTGTATGATGAATGTTCCCCAGCGGCACTTGCTCCTTTCGACTCGCTCTGGTTTTTGAGATTTTTAAAGCTGATTTTTTCTTACTTAATTGAGATATGAAGTCATTTTAGATACCAAATATGCTAATCTAAAAAGACAAAAAAATAGAAAGACAAAAATAACCTGCAAAAAGTTCTTTTTCGATGCTATTTATCCCCCTTGACTCATTCTGGTTTCAAAATTCTACTTTTATAAACTAATTTTTCTTACTTAATTAAGATATTAAACCATTTTAGATACCAAATATACTAATCTAAAAAGACAAAAAAATAAAAAAATAAAAATAACCTGCAAAAAGTTCTTTTTCGATGATATTTATCCCCCTTGACTCATTCTGGTTTCAAAATTCTACTTTTTTAAACTAATTTTTCTTACTTAATTAAGATATTAAACCATTTTAGATACCAAATATACTAATCTAAAAAGACAAAAAGATAAAAAAATAAAAATAATCTGCAAAAAGTTCCTTTCCTATGATATTTATCCCCCTTGACTCATTCTGGTTTCGAAATTCTATTTTTATAAACTAATTTTTCTTACTTAATTGAGATATGAAGTCATTTTAGATACCAAATATGCTAATCTAAAAAGACAAAAAAATAGAAAGAAAAAAATAACCTACAAAAAGTTCCTTTCCTATGATATTTATCCCCCTTGACTCATTCTGGTTTCGAAATTCTACTTTTTTAAACTAATTTTCGTTTAATTAAGATATTAAATTAATCCAACTATTAAAAACTAATATAAAAAAGAAATAAAAGTTGTAAATCTTCCGAAATAGGGGGAGCAGATGCCGTTGGGGAGTGGCTATCGTAGAGCCTCGAACAACTCTCATCAAAATGAAAAATCTGTTTTCGCCACTCAACAAAGCTTCTCATTTACCCCGAGGAAAGCCCAAAGATGAATTAAAAATTGATGAATCTACTCAATGTAAAACAAAAAATGGTTTTTTCGTATCTTTTTACGTAAAATCGATTTTTCGTAAGTGACTCCAATTTTATTTTTTTCCGAAAAATGGCCAAAATTGTTTTTAAAAAAGTTGGAAAAACGAACCTGCTTTGGATACAGCAATATTGGCGTAAACGGGCTCAAGAAAATTTTTTTCTTCGACATCGTTAAATTTCCTCAGGGCACTGGTTGTGGAGGACCGTTTTACCGTTATTTCCTTTTTTCCTTCATTTAACCAGTAATTCAGATTTCCGACAGTTTCGTCGATTTGCTGTTTTCTAAAACCCCAACCGTAATCAGAAGCAGATTTTTTAACCAGAAGACTGGACAAATTATAACGATGTTTTTGAGCTTTTTCTTCGTCGTCAGAATTAATTTCGGTCATTTCGACATCGCTTATGTCGTCTTCTGAAGCCATTGGTGGAGACAGTCTTTGACGGACGACTTTTCGTGCCAGGAACGGAGTCAAAGGAGAATCAATTTCAGAATCGTCAACCATCGGAATTTCGTCTTCTTCGTCATAGGTAGGATTCATAGTGTAGGCACCCTGGTAGGAATTGGCGAATTTTTCTTTTTCTTCGTGGTCTTGAGTGGAAAACACAGGTTTGAATTTCCGCTGATCTCGAGGGGAATTGAGTTGAGCGAGTTTAGTTGAGCCCGGATAGAGGCCCTTGAAAGACGAAGCAAAATTAATTTTTTGAATTTCTCTTTGGTCTTGAATGGAATTCTCAATTACTGTAATTTCTTCACTATCTCGAGGAGAATCTGATTCTTCTCGGTCTTGAAGGGAATTCTCGGATTGAAACTGAATCTCATTCCCTGAGTCCCGGAGCGAACTAGAAAAATCGAGTTGTTCGTTGTCTTGACTGGAAATTTCGTTTTCAGAATCCTGACGTGAATAAAGATTTCCTTCTTGGTCCTGAGAAGAAAGTTCTGGAGAAAAAGATTCTCTCCGGTCGGAAAATTTTATTCCTCGGTCTTGAGAAGAAAAAGATTCTTTCCGGTCCTGACTGGAAACTTCATTTTCATCTTCAGAATCCTGCAAATAAAAATCCTTATGATTTTGAAATATTTTTTCTTCATTTTCTTTTAATTTTCTGAATTCAGAATCCAATTCCTCGTCAATTTTCTCTTCATCCCAGGTTTCCACATTGACTCTGATGGAAGTTTTTCTTTCATTTTCGATGAACTGCCGACAATCAGGCGAAGGACACATTTGACAATGCAGAATCAGCTTTTCGTCGGCCTCCATAGTGTCGTGGCAGCTTCTGGATCTGATTGGTCCTGGAGAAGGTTCCTCAACATTAGAATGCCAAGGATCGTAAATTTGCTGAGTCGAATTCGTCGGATTCTGTTCACCACAAATCGGAGTTTTCGGACGATCAGAAACGTAAAATTTCAGATGAGTGTCTGATTTTGAGGATGTCAGATTCAGTCCAGAATCCAGATCAGGAGGAGTATGGAGAGATTCGTTCGAGTCCAATTCCGGCGACGAAGATGAATCTGAAGTAGTCGATTCATCGTCGTCAGTGATGTAAGGTTCTTCGGTTTCTTCTATCCTCGAGATACTGTAGTCTTCGTTGAACATGGGAGAAACAGGAGAAGACACATCAGCTTCCCTCGTTTCGGCGTCTTCGAAAGAATGATGACGTTTCCAACTAAAAAAGTTCCAATTAATCCTACAGTTGCAGAAATTAAAAACAAATATTTTTACGGAAATGTCCCGACACGGATTTCCGGAGCATTCTAAGAACTTTTAAAACCATAAATTTCTGATGTTTTTTTTCAAAATAATATTATTTTAAAAATTGAAAAATTATTATAAAATTTTTTATACAAATTTCTAAACTTTTTTAGAAACATCAAAAATTAAAATTTAAAGATATTTATTATAAACTTTTGTTTTAAAAATTAAAAAATTGTTTCAAAATAAATTTCTAAACTTTTTTAGAAAAATCGAAAATTAAAATTTATAGATATTAGTTATAAATTTTTGTTTTAAAAATTAAAAAATTATTAAAAAAATTTTTATACAAATTTCTAAACTTTTTTAGAAACATCGAAAATTAAAATTTATAGATATTTTTCCGTTGTTTTTGTTGGATTTTTGGGATATTTCAAAACTTCTCCACGAGATTTCATAAATCTATGAAATCCTCGAAAAAACTGAAACTTTCAACTTTCAGAAATTACAGAATATTATTTTTTTAAATGAAAATTTGTAGTATTCAAAAATGGTCATAAAAGTAAAAAATTAAAATTATGTTATTTGATATATAATTACGAAAAGTGCCCACAAATGCGGAAATTTGAGAATTTCATCAATAAAAAAAGCCAAATTTTTTGAACATCGATTTTGATTAATTTTGTCTAAATTTAAACCAAAAATAAAAATAATCATAATTTTCATCAAAATATAATCAAATTCAAAAAATCATTTTTTTTCGAATTTTTTAAAAATTATTTTTTTTCGAATTTTTTAAAAATCATTTTTTTCGAATTTTTTAAAAATCATTTTTTTAAAATTTTTTAAAAATTATTTTTTTTAAACTTTTTTCACAGTTATTTTTTTTTCAAATAATACAGTAATCTTTGTATGTTGGAATTGAAATTATGTACATAGGTATACGATAATAAAAATATTTTTTCATTGCTAAAAGTATTTTTGAATTGTGAAAATCAACTTGCCCATCTACTTCTTCATCGGGATTTTCATCAAGCACTTCCACACTTAAGGATATCCCTTTTTTGTTCGAAAAACAAACGACTTCATCCCTGAACGGTAGTCTGTCGGAAGCCGACCAGCTTCTTAAACGTTCTTCTCCGACTTCGTCCTCTTCAGAATCCGAAAATTGATCAGGAGCCGACCAAGCTTTAACGCTGATCTGACCGTCAGAATCCGCACTCGCCGTTCTTCCGAAAGGAATCATCATCGGGATTCCGTTATTCATCGGATCTGCCATGAACGAATTCCTGATTTTAGATGGACGTTTGGATTCAGAATTCTTTTTTAAATTTTTTTGGATTCCTTCGTCCGGAGGAGGCCAGTAATCGATGGAATTCGAAACGAACGTCGGAAACGGATTTTCTTGGGACTTCAGCATCTCTTCGGTTTGTTTTTCGATGATTTTGAGGACTTCAGAAGCCTTGAAAGTCCCCAATGTTTTGAATTCCTCTTTTTTTACATCACAAGCAAAGCCCGTTGTTGACGACTTGCTCTTGCGAAATGGAAGCAAGGATTGATGAACGTAAAACTCTTCATCCGAATCTGATGATGTTTGTTCATTTTCTTCCTAAAAAAGAACTTCTTCATGAAATGAAATTTTCAAACGTATTCAATTTTTTATTAATTTTTTTGACATCATTTTTTAAAAAGTTTATGATTTTAAAAAATTAAAATTTTACAGTAACTTGTAAAATCCACGAAAATCAAGAAGATTACGGTATTTTTAATGTCATGGAAGATTTCAGAATATTCCATAATCCGATGGAAACATTTCGAAATTCATAAAGGACTTTGTTTTCGGAACCATAGGATGTTCCAAAATCCAATAGAAGATTATAGAACTTTCAAGGATATTAAGAAAGTTCCTAGAATCTTGTGCAATTTTTTGAAACTTTTAAAATTGAAAAAATTTAGAACTATTTAGAATCTTCCAGAATTCTATGAAAAATTTTAGCATCTTCCAGAATCCTGTAGAATTCGGTGGAATTTAAGACTCTGGAAGTTTTCTAATCTTTTTTAAAGTTTCAGAATCTCATGTTATTTTCCAGAATTTAACAGAAGACTGAAACTTTCACAAATTCCATAAGTTTCCACAACCCTCCAAAATCTCTTCTCGAAATTCGATAGAAAATTTAACTTTTCCGAAATTTTTTACAATTTTCTAAAATCGGGAAAATTTTCTAAAACTTTCAAAAATACTATGAAAATTTTTAGATTTTTAAAATTTCATAAAAAATGTTCAATTTTCTAAATCCCATCAGCAACTTTAAAGGTCCATATAAAATCCAGAACGTTAGAAACCCTAAAAATCAATTTCGCAAAATCCCAAAAGCCATTCATTTTTAATTTTTATAATACCAGACCAGTCGGCTAGTCCAATGTACCTTGCAACTTCCAGAACGGCTTTCGAAAATTGCAAAGTATTACACATCGGAGGCCCGATTGTAATTCGGGTTGCTTTTGGTAGATTTTGATATCCTGAGTTTAACTATATGTAACTTTCCAGAAAATTTTTTGGCTGGATACATGAAAAATAAAGTTGAAAATTTGTCTGTCAGGAGACCCGAAAAATGTCAATAATTTCATTAATATGTGATTTTAAAAAACACCGATATATACGTTAGAATCAAGAGATGATTATCTATCGAACGATATATGAACCATTCATATCCGTTCATTTGGAGCCGAGATACAACCATTTTCCCTAACATCCCACATCATTCTATTAGACTTTTTTTTCTCAACTTGGGAGATAAGGAACGTGCTCTCGTGTGTACTTAGACCAACAATAGTTCTGGCGTTTCATGATGAGAAACTGAACTCTTTACATTTGCATTCTGAAGAAAACTCTTCTTCAAAGGTACCAACAATAACAACATAGGTTAGTTTATAAAAGAAACCATGTCTCTTTTTTGATATAAGATGATTTTTGATTCTTAATTTTCCCTCTAAGAATAATTTGATTGCAAGCACGGTTTTTGACTGTCGATATTACTACCATATGGATTCCAACACAACATTATTTAATCATCAGTTTTGTTTGTTTTTGTTCTATACTTTTACAATGAACCACTTGAGGATGAAGATTATTCTTCTGATTCTGAGTATAATTATCAAGGATTCGAGCTTTTTGATGTTTTCGAAGAAGGAGACTATGATGATCTACTTCCAAATAATGAATCTGAAGTTACTACTTCGCAGTCATCAAGAAGAATTTATCTCGCTTCAGCAGGTCGTCCTTGGACTGACAAAAGATCAAATCTCAATGAACCTCTTTCGGATCCATTTCCCTATGAAGTCAGGAACCTAACTGACGAAAGACAAAAAGTTGATCATTTTATAAAATTCTTCACTGAAAAGATTCTGAATAAGTAATTTTCACAATAATTAATAATAAAAAAACTTAAGCATTCTATTTAGAATCTTAGATATGACGAATATAAAATGGCCCGTCCTTTAAGAAGAAAAAATACCATGGCTTGGTACTACCCGACCAAATAAGGTCGGATTGCCACTTGGGCCGGCAATATTCATATGAAAAAATGTACAATCTATAATAGAACAGTTTGTAATAGCCATCTGAATGCTCAATATAGTTGCAAAACTTGCACTGAAGAGCCATAAACGCCTTCACCTGTTAATAAAAAAACATTTTAAAAAAAGTCCATATCAATTTCGTTCAAATACAGCGGGAAAGTGTTATGATTGCGGCTCTCGATATGCAAACTATCCATATTAGATGCGCTATATGAAAGAACTTTCTTTGTAAGATTCATATTAAAAAAAGTTTTGATCGTGTTTTTTGTAAAGAGTGTTCCAATGCCGGAAGACGGTATCGCTAAATTTCAATACACGATATGTTACTTTTATTAGAAACTAAAAAATGCTGGTATTTTTCTAAAGATATTACCATAGAAATTTTATAAAAATAAAGACTATGGGTAAAAGAATCCATGTTGTTGTTGTTGGTATCTCTGAAGAAGGGTTTTCTTCAGAATGCAAATGTAAAGAGCTCAGTTTCTCATCGTGAAACATCAGAGCTATTGTTGGTCTAAGAACACACGAGAGCACGTTCCTTATCTCCCAAGTTGAGAAAAAAAAGTCTAATAGAAATGATGTTGGGATGTTAGGGAAAATGGTTGTATCTCGGCTCCAAATGAACGGATATGAATGGTTCATATATCGTTCGATAGATAATCATCTCTTGATTCTAACGTATATATCGTGTTTTTTAAAATCACATATTAATGAAATTATTGACATTTTTCGGGTCTCCTGACAGACAAATTTTCAACTTTATTTTTCATGTATCCAGCCAAAAAATTTTCTGGAAAGTTACATTAGTTTCATATAGTTAAACTCAGGATATCAAAATCTACCAAAAGCAACCCGAATTACAATCGGGCCTCCGAGTGTTAAAAATTGACGTCAGAAAAATTTTCAAACAAAAAAGCAAGATCTTTGAATTCTCGAAATTCACAAAAACCCCACCTCAATACCGTACCCATTTAGTTGGACAGCTTTCTTCTTCACAGGTGGCGCTAAATCAGCATGAGCAGATTTACTATGTCTTAGAAACCTCGTTTTTCTGAGTAGAATTTCTATGTCTTCATCACTTCCAAATCCGATTTTCTCATCGTCAGAACTTCCTTCAGAATCCTTGATTATTGGTAACTGTGGTTTCTGCTTTTCTGGTTTGGACGGAATCATTGGAATTTAATCTAGAAGTGTTTCGAACCAAATTTGGAAATTTCCAAGAAATCCCGGGGGAATTCGAAAAAACTCAAGATAAAAACCGGAAAGTTGCGAAAATTCAGGAAACAGGACCTTATCGTTTATTCACGCAAACTACCCCAGTAATCCCGAGGATAAATAATGTTCTAATTTAACTCAAAAATCCTCTAAAGTAGGAAATTTCGAAAAAGCATAAATGACACTTGTTGAGGAAGAGTTAATCGGAAAGGACAGCCAGGGGGTAACTAGAGCCATCAAGTGGAAAAAATAATCCCGAATTTCGAAATGCTCAAGCGAACACCCTCTTTTGGATATAACCGACGGAGACGAAGTAAAAAGCCGAAAAAGCCAGACTTGTCAAGACTAGCTTTAGGCAATCCATCCAAGGCATTGGAGTGTGCGTCCGGCACACACGTTAATCAATAGGCTTCTGCTTCACACAGGAGTTGACGAGGCTAAAACAATAAATCAAAAAAGGGACATTTCCTCCTCCAATTTTAGAATCCTTCATCTGTCCTTTGAACTAGGTAAAATCAGATTTAATTACAGTCCTAACGGTAAGTTCCATAAGGCTTGTCGTGGTTGCCCCAGTACTCGGGATCGGGAGCGTTGTCTGGAGGGATGCCGAGTTCCTCGTCTGTGAATTCGCTCGTGTAAGGCATGTACCAGTGACCCTGAAGGTTTTGACGTATAAAAGCCGTAAAACGACAAAATCACCCACCAGAATATGTCCCGAATGATAGTACATATGGTATGTGAACCAGAACCACAAAACGCCAGTAATCAAAGTGGACACACAGCGATCGATGTAGGTAGTTCCCGGTGGAGGGGAACGATACAAGTAACTGAAACAAATCGCATCAGGATATGCAAAAAAAAATAATCAATGCAATCTTACTCAGGGATCAAGGTGTCTCCTTTCTCGGGAGATCCGCGGTATTCTCCATCCCAAGTATGAGTTTCCGGGTCTTCTGGGTGACCGAGCTTGGTGCCAACGGGCATTTGGTTTGTTTCTGTCGCTTCTCTTCCAGAAACCCACTTGAACCGGACAGGATTCAGAAGATTCGGATTCCTCTTCGCGTGGAGCAAAAGTTGTCGTTGGACAGCGAAATTCATCGCTGCCTTTCGAAGTAGCATCTTCCTAGCTGAAACGGATAATTTAGAAAAGATCTGATATATGAAAAAAAAATAAAAGGATACAAAGCGAGATAAAACAAGATCAAAAACGAGAAAAACGAAGTTGAACAAATGCTGGATTTTCGCGTCGAGACCGGCTCATTCGATCATTCTTATTTTTTATTTTTTTTATTTTCAAATGTCTTCTGAAGCTTTGTCGACTTCTGCGTTTTATTCTGCAGATCACGTTGCTGATAATCAATCTATACCTAATGTAGATGCCGTGACTAAGAAGAAAATCGATCCAAACAGTCCTGAATTTTTTAGTTTTTTCGAAATTCCTAGGATTGTTTCGTGGATCAAAGGAAAAAATTTCCAAAGAGTGGCTTTGCAGCTTCCCGATTCATATTTAGCATATGCCTTACCTTTGTCTCTGAATATCGAGAAGGAATCCGGAGCGAAAATCTATATCCTGGCGGACACTAGTTACAGAAGGTTGGTTTTTTATAAAACTTATTTTTTATAAATTTATTATTACTTATTTTCTGTTACGTTATTCATATATGGATTTTTCTTTTTAGCTGCTGTGTCGATGCTGTTGCTGCAGAACACGCGAAATGTGATTCTTTGGTCCACTTTGGGGAGGCTTGCTTGAGTTCTCCTTCTGAAGCCATCCCTGTCCTCTACGTCTATGGGAAGCTGGATATCGACTGGACTGATTTCGAAGCTCAACTGAAAGATAATAATACTCCGGAAGATCAATCTGATTTTATTATTCTCTATGAGCCCGGTTACGATAATGTTGCTGACAAGATCCTGGAGCTATCGAGATCTATTTCCACAGGATGTGATGTTCAGATGGTCAAATTAGCAAATCCGTCGTCGAAGAATGTATCCCTAGGTCGAGAATTACTTGAATCTTGGTCGGACGCCCCAGCTAGGTTATTGTTTGTCGGTTCTCCCGACAGTGCTCTGTTGCCCATCTGGCTGATGACTCACACGAGATTCAACAAAGTCTACAACTATGCTCCGGACGAGAAGACGCTCTCGATATTCGAGCCGTCTTCTTACAAGCAACTCAGGAAGAGATTATTTCTGGTAGAGAAACTTCGTGACGCAAATGTCGTCGGACTCGTCGTGGGAACTCTCGGAGTCGGAGGAGTCAGAGAAGCTGTTTCCAGAATCCGGAATCTCTGCAAAGAATCGAACAAGAAGCTCTACGTTCTATCCATAGGTAAAGTCAATGAACCGAAACTCTCCAACTTCGCCAACGACATCGACTGCTTCATCCTGCTTTCCTGTCCTTTTGGCGTCATCCTGGACACGAACGAGTTTTTCAAACCGATTGTAAGTCTTTTCGAAGCGGAAATCGCCTTGAACCCAGGGAAAGAATGGTTTGCTGGAAACGGATGGACGGCTGAGTTTGGGGATTTTGCAAAAGGTAAGTTCTTAAATAATTTTTATTTGATTAATAATGTTTTTTGAAGATGAAATCGGCGTAACAGACGTAGACAAAGTTGATGTGTCTTTAATTTCCGGGAAAATCCGCACAACTCAACTAGATGATCATGGGGAAGGAGATGACTCTAGCAAGCAACTCCTGGAATATTCTGCGGGTAATTACTTTGCAAACAGGACCTGGAAAGGCCTGGATAACTCCTACGTCGAGGAAGATCTGTCTTTAAACGAAGGCCTGAAGGGAATCGCGATGGAATACAAAAGTGAGCCGACAAAGAAGAAATGAAATTACTATAGTTCTACTGTAATTCATTTTGTTGAGTTTGGTAATAGATTATTTTTGATTATCGTCACACTCAGAACTATTGCTACTTAGTCTGAATTCTGGCTTCAAATGTGACGTTGATTGATTTCGACGGAGGGATTCAGGAGATTGTGTTTGATGGTTTTCGGAATCCAAATCTGCTGGGGCCGTCTTAGAGTGGTCTTCGTACCAGTCGACGAATCCGAAATTTTCGTACTGTCCTTGAGGAGGATCTCTGATTTCTGTTGTTTCGGACGAAGTAGACAAACAAGAATCTTTGAGGAGGTTCTTGAGTCTTTCGAAAGAATCATTGATAGCAGGAGATTGGAAACGCCCTGGGGTCTGGGTGACTTGGTTTACTTGGGAGGTTTTCCGGATACTTAACTGAGGGGAGGACAGAGTACTTTTACTCTGGGAACTAGAACTGCCAGCAGAGAAATCTGTCAATTTCTTTTCTTTATGAGGTTCTTCTTGTATAACCGGGAGTTCGTTGACAATCCAAGAGTTTTGTTGAAGCTTAGTTGAGAGGGTGGTCGGGGATTCGAGTTCTGGAGGCTGAAGATAAAATTTCTATTATATTTAAAAAAGTAAAATCAGATTTTC
This sequence comes from Halicephalobus mephisto, assembly GCA_009193035.1. NCBI lineage: Eukaryota > Metazoa > Nematoda > Chromadorea > Rhabditida > Panagrolaimidae > Halicephalobus > Halicephalobus mephisto. Next base: position 219,127 of record SWDT01000154.1, read on the forward strand.
TGGTTTTTAAACTGAACTTGTGAGTATAACTGTAGCAAAGAGTACTGTATTATTTTTAAAATTTAAAATATAAAAATTTTCTTTGAACGTTGATTAATATTTTGTTTTTTTTTAAAATTATTTTTCAAAATTTTGATAAAAAATTACGAATTGAAACATTTCAGTTTTGGACAACTGAGAAATTGATTAAATGTAGTTCGGTTAGTGTTAGTGACGTCGAAAAGCTTTTTTCAGAACCCACCTCTAAATCCAAAGACGGATTGGAGGAATTTCGCCGACTTATTTTTTTGTCACATACTGGACCGGATTTCGTAACGAGACTATCTCTGCTTTTGGATTTATCGTTTTCGATTTCTGTATCAAGTAGACTTCCACGACGATTTTCGTTGTGCCGCAAGACAGGGATCTCATGGGGTTCCGTGTACCGTAATCGCTCATTGGAAACAGTGTTGGTGGACATGAAGCGTCTCGTACGAGGTTGGAAAATGTTGATTTCATCGCAGGTCCTGGAACAAAAATAATAAAAAATAAATCCATAATAAACCAAAAAAATCTTAATTTTCCTCCATTTCGGTGTTGTTTTTAATTTCGTAACTATCTATCTGATCAAAAATGAAACTTACTCTTTGTCAATATTTTGTTCAGATCTCCACTTGGTAGGGATCAAAAAATCAGAAACTCTCCGTTTCGGTTGTATGTTTCTAAAGAACAAAATTCCCTCATTTCCATATTTGTTAACTCACAGATCAGCGCAAGACCCGAGCATCGGATTATGCGGTCTAGTGGCACTTTCCGCAGTGTACAGCGGCTTTGGAAGAATGTCATCCCAGAACATATCCTTCTCTAGTTGAGGAAGTCTGCCGTGGGAATCGGCTATAAGAAGTCCTACTTGGAGGTTACGGTCAATGATCCAGTTGCATTCAAAGTCATCGTCATCATCCCCTAAAGGGTTGAGCATAACTTCCGCCACCTGAAGTCGGGGGATTACGAAACGAAGAAAAGTCGATCCAGAAGGAGGAAATGGATGAGATATAGATTCCACACGGGACTGTTCATAGATTCGTTGATGAGTCTCATACGGAAGTTATGTTCCACGTTCTTTCCTTTCTGGATTGACTTTTGTTCGTTTTTAAACAATGATATCAAGTTGGAACATGAATGAAGACGAAAAACGATCACAAGGATTAATTCGTTCAAGATCATAGATACATAAGAAATAGAAAACAATCTGAACTCCATTTCTCGAATCTAATGTCATTACTCAAAATTCAGCAAAAAATAACAAATTTTACATCTTGACAATCTCGGACGAATCAATCCTTGCATTTTTTAGTTTTTTCCAAGCTTAATATCATCTTTTGAAATCGAAAGTTCACCTTCATCCATCCGATAAAAAGTAAAAACTGCAGAATCGACATAATCGGCATGTACAAATCAATAGTCTTGGCGTTTGGGGTGTCTCTGTCATGGATCAAGTACTGCCTCCCCATCAGGGCTATAACGAAGAAGGACCGGACAGTCAAATTAGCCACTTGAGTGTAGACCAGAGGAATAGGGACCCAGTCATACATAGTCAGGGCGAGGACGTTTTGACGGAACATCCGGATCTTGTCCATTACGTCAATGAGAATAATGTCGGATTCTATTAGATCTAGCTCTCTGGCCTTCCGACAGAGAAGAAAACACCAGTTGATGGGAACCCAGTACTTCATTTGGGGGGAGATGATGTTGTCAAATTCTCTAAGTTCGTTGACTGTCATCAGTCCTGCAGTAACGAGATGATCCATGGTAGGAAATCTGCGTTTAACATTGGAGGAGACGTTTCTGCAAATGTTGGAAAATATTCAAGAAATTTCTAAACAATTGAGAATTAATAAATCTAAATGAATTGCAGCCGTTTCCGATGATTATACAGAGATTCCATCTCTTATTCAGAGTAGAATACAGATGATTCTTTATTACTATTTTCATGTTCAACGAATCATCTCTATGTCAATTGGAAAAGATACAGAACCTCTTCATATATCCATCAAAACAGCCACAATTCTCTCCTTGTCATCGAACTAATCTTATTCTTCCACATACCTGAAAACTAACGCCTGGACTAACACCATATATCTAATAATGTTCCTCCTTATGTTCCTAGCAGTCATATCCGTTCCCTTGACTGCCGTTGCTATCAACAGCGCTGAAGAATCTATCCAACCCAAGTTATCCAAAATCTCTTTCCATCTCGAATACACTATACTGATGTAAAAACCTAACATGAAAGTCAACGGAATGTAATCAGAATATACATAACAAAATTCTGCAATATCCTCAAATGTGGATTGCTGTTCAGGCGAGAGTACACATCGATAAATAATACTCAAGAAAGCGTAAGCAAATATCCATAGTAATAATTCTGGCAAAATGGACTTCCAGATGGAGCCCTTCCATCGGAAAATTAATTTGTGAATTCCACAAAAAGTTGAGGTTGAAACATCCAATGAATAAGTCACTGTCATTGTTTCAGTAATGTGACTGATCAGAGCATACAAATCAGAAAAAATATTGGAAGAGAAATAATAAATGCAAAAACTCCACCTTTAGTGATTGCTGTTGAAAAATGGATTAATACTTTTTGGAAAAGTGATGAAAACATTTGAAAACAATCTTTATGTCAGCATTGATATACTTTTATGTTTACGCAACTTTGAGTATCTTAAGAAAATTGAATTTCTTATTTTATGTTTTATATTTTATATTTTTTTTATTATGAAGACTATCTGTGAAAATGATAAGAAACTTTGGGTAGGAAATATGAGGAAGAACTTTGTAGAAATACGTTTGCCATGGCTGCCATAGCTTCAGTAAGGATGCCTTATAGTTTGCGGCCACGTCATTCTCCCGATACTAGAGTCGAATGAAAAAATGAATATAAAAATGATGATTCGAGTTTTTTGGGAACTTAGGATCAAAAATCTTCAATATATTAATTTCTTATTTGCTCTTTGATTTTTCAATTCCAATTTGTACTCCAATTATTCCAATTTTGACCAATTACATGGAAAAACCACCTGATGACCGTAGTACTTTCAATTAACGAACCTTATAACGCACTTTGTGATCTTCAAACTCTTATTCAGCTGCAAGTAACATTGATTCCGAAAATGGATTCGAAAAACTTTCCTCAGAATACTCACGACTAATCCATCGTAAAAATTTCGTTATTTTCACTAATATAACGATCGGGATTACTATAATGATGGTTGCTATTTATTTCTGCGCGATATTTGGGAAATAAAATCCAACAGTCTCAACGGTGAGTCAGAAATGCGAACAAACAATTTACGAAAAGCAACTTTTCAAAGAATGCAATATGTGAACTGTAGATTTTGATAATTGTTTTCATTGACATAATTGAGATTAATTAGAATAAATAAATAATTTATTAAATATAGATTGAATGCAAAAATATCGCACACCAGATGCTTTTCCAACATCGGATTTTACCTCCAGAAAAATTGTTGGAAAATAAATATTCAAATTGAAATTTAGCAAAAAGTTCGTCTCTCTTATTAATTATAGTAACTCATTACTGCAATCGTTACAATCCGGATTCTAAACTTTTCTTTCATCTTCGAACAAGATTCACTTTCAACAACTATCATCTTTTACTTGTAAGAAGGAGTATAATCATTACAAAGAAATTCAGAAACTTTATAATAAATTTTTATTTTCAAACAACAATGAAAATAATTTCAAATTATTAAATTGAATTCATGTGTTTGAAGTCTGTTGATTCTTAAAATATTAGTTTTTATCAAAAATACATTAAGAGTAACCAAAGAAATGAAATCTAATACAGTCACAAAATTGAATCCAAAATTACAGGAAGAAAATCCATGGAAAGCAACCTTTCCAAGAGGACAATTGTAGATCATAGATCATCATGAAAATGTTTCTTTCATTAAAACTGTTGGTGTGATATTGATTGAATAAATAATTTATTATTCACAAACTTAGGAGAAAAAGGTTACAAGCCAGGTGTTTAACACCATGTTTTTCTTTTAAATATGTTCTTGGAACACATTTGTCTACAAGAGATACAACATGGGGAAACTGTTAGATCTAACTTATTTGTGATAATCCATCACTTTAATCAGTAAAGTAGATTCTAGTTTACTCTACATGAAAATCAATCTGGTGTGAAACGTGTTATATAATATCTTGGTGGAATATGATCTTCTTGAAGATTTAAAAATTTCGAAACAAATTGACTTCAAAATAACCATACAGATGATTTTAGATCAAACAACATAAACATATTAGCAGTTGTTAAGGTACTCATATTAAACCACCAAGCTTATCTACAAAAAGTAAACTTTAATTTTTGCTATCTTTGAGATTGGCTTATTTCAAACAATTTCTACCTCTTAGTTTCTTTACAAATTACAACCATTATCAAGAAATTGATTGCCTTCAGACCGGAATGGTACTTTGAAATGAAAATAGAAATAATTTTAGATCATTATTTTGAATTCAATGTTTAAAAAATTATAATTTTTGTCATTTTCCAGACATGGTATCAAATCAGAATTTACCCTTTGTTAATGACAGTTATAAAATTCATTTAGAAAAAAAGATGATCTTTGGCACCAGAAAAAAGCATTTTATTAATATTCATTGTAGTTATAATCGTTGTTTAAACAAGTGCAAAACTTCTAATTTCACTAAATCACATATAGAACAATTATTGAACTAATAGATTCAAATCAAGAATTTTTAACTTTTTTCATATAATTCATTTCTAGCAAGTTGCAATACAGACAAATCTTTCATAATAGTATGATTTATTAAAAATTACAAACAAGTGTAACATTTAGGTGTGCCACCAGATACTTCGCAGAGGACGATAGGTTATCACTATATTGATAAACGATGATCGTGGTTATTTTATATCAGGAATAATTAACAAAAGAATAGATGTCATTCCTCCGTCACCGCGGTTAGATTGGAGCCGACTCAGAAGGAGATCAAAGATTAAACATACTTTTCTGTTTTTGTCAGACTGTTATCAAGCGGACTGACTAAGCGATGTGTTAGGCTTTCATATCTATATATATTGCATGGATCAAAATGAAAAAGTAATTTTTACTCATCAGTTAATTTTCTGAACTTAGAACCACTATCCAGAGCATTTTAAGCTAACTTCGTAACAAAATCACCTGCCAATTATAAAATCAGAAGAAAGCTAATGGCCTTCACAGTCCATTACATAAATGTGAGCTTTCATACAGCTGTAAAGTCCATTTGCTTTCCTAAGATGAATTCTAGAGATTTTCCTCTAAAATATTTTTACAATAAATTCATCACGAATTTTTACATTGTCTTCACAAACGTAGCGACGGGCGTTGCTGTAGCGTTCATCCCTGTGTATTTCTATGTGATATTAACTCAATCCAAAACACTCGGGAACTTCAAATGGTTCTTGATAAACCAGAGTTTCTGGTTCTTGTGTTTAGAGATAGCCATGTGCTACTCCAAACCCTTGATTCTCACCCCTGCCGCTGCAGGGCTAACAATGGGTCCTCTAAGAGAAGTCGGAGACCATATGACATCTGTAATTTTTGTTTTCTTAATGATTATTCTTGCCATTTGTTCCATTGGTGGGGCCACTGTAACTTTAGCTTATCGCTATGCAGGATTGTTCCCTGGACTAATTAACAAAATATTTGCTTCAAAAAGTTCATTTATCGTTTATTTTTTAATTCATGTAGGATTCATTGTATTTGTCGGCATCAAGGGTATGAAATACTTGACTATAAAAAGAGAAGAAATTATTTCCAATGCCCTGAATTACTCCCCAGTATTTGAGAAATTTATCGATGAGCCTACTTTTTTATTCATCGACAAAGATATCTCTATATCGGCTGCTCATACGTTATTTTATTCTCTTATACTTATAATGTGTATAATAATAGTTATTGGGATGTTTTTGTTTTATAAGATTATCCACATGAAAACTGCAACTTTGACATCGAAAACCCAGAGAAATTTGCTTCTGAGTGCCACTGCACAAGGAGTAATAACTTGTGTGTTATTGTTTTGTCCAATAATGATCCTCACTGGGGGAATTGCGTTTGAACGAGCTTATGCTGGACCTATATTCATGGTTGTGTTATGCGGAATGTCGCTACATGCAGTGGTAGAGATGGCAGCTACTATGTGTTTTGTATCACCGTATAGAAGGTTCTTCATCAGATTATTTCGCAAGTGGCTGGGGAAGACAGATACTCGGTCCGTTACGATTTCCCATATGAGCCAGAAGTCTGTGTATGGAAATTCGCGGAGAGCAACCGTTGTAAGAGCATGACGTACATGTGGTAAAATTTAACATTGTCTAAATTGACGTGGTTGATATTACTGTAACTTTATAGATAATTTATAAGGTACAAAGTAAGCGCCAAAATACATCGAGTAGATTTTCACCAAACATCTGGATTTTCCGGGAAAAGGTTACTACAACCTAGGTGTTCAAAATAGAATCTAAGAAAATTTCTAGATCTTACGGTACTTCGAATAACCCACAATTTCAATAAAGATCTGAACATCAATGCTTTTTATCTTGGAAAACGCCGTGTGGTTCGGAAGCGCTGTCTCTTAGTATTCCGATGTTTGAAGTATTTAATCCTTAACTTAATCAGTATATCACACCATTAAGATAAGAATATGTTTCAACAAAAGCAATTTTTGCTATCAAAGGCGATTGTGAGAAAAGTTAATTCAACTTGAAAGATGTTTTCTCCATTGATTTTTCTTATTCCTCTGTTATATCTCTCAACATATACTGATCCAAGTCCCATTTGTCCTCAGATTTACACTATCTTCTATAGACTCCAAATTGTGTTATGAATGAAACTAATAATTTCCAGAATTCACAATACAAATGTAAACTCAACGGTGGTTCCTATCTTCCAATTGTGAAAGATGGATTTACAAATTTCTACCTCAGAGAACTGATCAGACAAAGTAATTTCAACAATATTTGGCTGGGGGCAACTAACCCTAAAGGAGGAGAAACTTGTGGAGTATGGTATTGGACTATCAGTTACGAAATTGTATCTTTTACTGATTGAGCTCCAAATCAGCCGTCTGGAAGTGGATATTTGGTGTTCAATGTTAGCAATAGTTACACATGGTATTCCGAAGACTGTAATAGCATGCTATTATCTATTTGCTAAGTTCCTGCGTATTACCTGAATTGTGATCAAGGATGGACTTTTTCCAACGAAGCCCAGATGTGTTACAAATTATATATTGACCAAATGACCTTTGATGCAGCTGAAGATTACTGTCAGAGTGTAGAAGCACACTTGACTTCAATCCACAGCGATATGAAAAACGAATTTATCATTAATGTTGCAAAGTATGGGATGACAGTGAGCTTCACCTTAGTGTATGAAAGCGGTGTTTGAATCGGTATTTACCAGAAAGCGGCAACGTCTACCAACTCGTGGATATGGACAGATGGCACAGCTCTATATTATGCAAACTGGAGTGAATTTAATGGTACATTAACTACATCAGAAAGTTCATCACGATGGATTACTGTGCTTCATGCAGATCCTGTTGAAAACTACGACGGTTACAAGAAGTGGGGAGCACACATTCCGGGAACTGTACCCTTAGCAAGAGGATTTGTATGCAAAAAGACATTAAAAAAGTAGTATACATTACTCAAGTTAGTTATCATAAAGAAACTTTATATGAGAAATTTGAAAAGATTGTTTTTAAATAAACGAGAAAAGTAATTTGCTTTTGTCAAGATTCTTCATTGCATTTGGATAACATTAAAGTAGTTATACAAACTTTGAGATTTTTTCAACATCTATCAGATGTTTTCGACGTTTCTCAAAATCAACAAATTCAAAATTCTATATTTGGTCCTCGCTGGAAAATTCAAAAAATTGTCTCAAGATGATTTTTCAAAATGTTATAACAAATATCCTAGTTTTTATGATATGATTGGTTAGAAATTTGCAGCAAAAGTGGGTGTTTTTTTCAGCAAAAACCACGTTGGTGTTTAACTTTAGTTGTACTTTATGCTAATCATATCTTAAATTTAACTAATGACAAGAAAAATCACCTGGCAACTATAGTAACGGCTCAATTATCAAATTTTAAGACATATTCTACAACCGCTAAACTTTTTCTCAATTATAAAAGACACTATTTGGAAAATGGACCCTAGAGATTTCCCTCTGGAATATTTTTACGACGAATCCATCACAAATTTCTACGTCGTCTTCACAAATGTGACAACGGTGATGACTGTAGTATTCATGCCTGTTTATTTCTATGTGATATTTACTCAATCCAAAACACTCGGGAACTTCAAATGGTTCTTGTTAAACCACAGTTTCTGGTTCCTAAGTCTGGAGATAGCCATGTGTCTTTCTAAACCTTTACTTCTCAACCCCGCTGCTGGTGGAATCATGCTTGGACCGTTAAGAAAGTCTGGAAACCATATACTTTCTATATGCATTACTGTGCTGGTATGCGTATTGTCTCTTTTCTCCGTAGGAGGTGCCTCAATAACCTTAGCTTATCGCTATGCAGGATTGTTCCCTGGACTAATTAGCAAGATATTTGCTTCAAAAAATTCATTTATTGTTTATTTCTTGCTCCATGTGGGATTTGTTTTATTCTTCGGAAGTTTGGGTGTACATTTCTCTTCTATGAAAAGAGAAGACATTGTTGCTGATGCTCTGGCATATGCTCCGGTATTAAAAAAATTTGTTAATGAATCCACCTTTATGTTTTTCAAAAAAGATATCTCCAGAGGAGTTATTGCTATTTTATTTTTCACTCTTATAGCTATTGTAGGTCTAATATTGGTTGTAGGAACTTTTTTATTCCGTAAAATCCGTCGCACGAACACAATGACGATGAATTCAAAAACTCAGAAAAACTTACTCGTGAGTGCAAGCGTACAAGCAGCTATAACTTTTGTATTGTTGTTTTGTCCGATTTTAATCTTTACCTCAGGAATGATTTTTGAACTACCATATTCCGGACCGAGATTCGCGATTATGCTGTGTGTGATGTCAATGCATGCGATAACGGAAATGGTGGCTACTATGTTTTTCGTCTTACCGTACAGGAGATTCTTTATGGGATTGTTTAAAAAATTATTCGAGAAAGTGGGACTGAAATCTAATACAGTCATAGAATTGAATTCAAAAGTGGAGAAAGGAAGTTTACGGAGAGCTACCTTCCCAAAAGGGTGATTTGCTAACTGTAAAATTCGATGGTAACATTTCTTTGATTTATATCACTGGTACCATGTTTGTTGAATAAATAACTCATTATATACAAATTAAAAACTGAAAAAGTGTCAACTAAAGTTTCTCTAAATTCCAAACTATACTTTCAGAAACGTTATTAAAAAATAGATATCCAAAGTAAATACAACATTACGAAATTGGTAGATCTTACGGTACTCACGATAATCCTCCATTTTAATTAGCAAAATATAGATTTTCATTTTTTATTTTAACAGTCCCTTGTCAAACAAGTGCTGCATTCTAGTGCTTTGATGAAATATGATTTTCTTGAAGAAAATCAGAATTCGAAACATTCTGACTTTCAAAACAACAATCGAAATAATTCCAGATCTAATTTAAACCAATATATAAAATACTGAAGTATATTATCAATTTTAAATACATTATTTTAAATCCTTTTTTTAATTTTCTAAAGATATGTAAAAAGTTAAACAGAAGAAATTCCTGTTGTAAGAATAATAACAACTAATCATTATCTGAAGTACCGAAAAATATATGCAAGTCAGCGGAATGAAATTTGCACTCTTCGAATTGACTTTCGTGATAAGCTATCGGTTATTAGCTCTGTACAATCGATCAATCGAATGCATTCCGTGATCATTGCCATTTATTGATTATTTTTGACTCTCATTAATTAAATATACCTCACTTTGTATGAAAATGATCTGGAGATATTGCGATGGCCGTAAATGTAACCTAGGATGGGGATATAATGAATCTTTGGAGAAATTGGTACCTATTGCAGACCAGCCTTCGAGTATTACAATGGAGGACAAAAAAGAATGGTGGTATTCTGTCTATTCTTTGTCGTCAACCAATATTCCATATTGGGCAAGTTTCTTTTTGCCAACGGATTTCATAATAGAAAGTTTAGTATCTTATAAATCTCTTATTAGAACCGAGCTGCAAAAAAGTGCTGGACTTCAGGATCATCTTCGATGATGATAAATATTGGCATGTTCACTGTTGCCTTAGCAGGCAAAGAAAAGGATCCGAGAAGTTCCCAAAATATCCACCCAACTGCAGTCATTTTGTCAAATGGATTGAATATGGTGTTCATTTGTGGGTACAGTTCTCAAAACTGGGGTTTCCAAAGGAAGAGAACAAGGTGGGGTTTATTATCATTAACTCTATTATCATAATGAACAATATAATTTAACTTCTGAAAAATATTTAAAAACATATTGTTAATTCCGACAATTCGCAAAAATAAGCACATTAATAGTAAATTTAGGGATTTTTTATTTACTCTACTAAATATAATTCTTTTCAGATATGTGACTTATTTAAAACAAGAAATTTGAGTGCAGACCAGAAAAAATCCCAATGTAAGGTTTTGATCAACTATAACGAAACCAGAAAAATATCACTCGAATACCTCATAGAGTTTATGGAGAAACTGGAGCAAGAAAAACATTCTGCATATGATATTCCTGTTCTTTTTGGATGTGAAGACTTGACTGAGAACTTTCGAAAAACAATAATCAAGAACCAAAGTGAATTCGGGCTTTTTCTCTCAATTCTCTATTGTGTTTATCGGAAAATGGAAATGAAGATGGAAAGAGCTGGATATTTACACATTCTTCCGGACTTAGAATTTACAGAAAAATCATTTGTTAAAATCGGCGTTAATCTCGAGAACGCTAAAAAAGATTACAAATTAATGGATAGAAGCGATTTCCTGAAAATGTATCCAGTGTTGAAGACACTTTTCTTTTGTTACACTGACTACATCAGATTTTCAATGAAATATGAGATTGACATGTATGAAGGGGAAGATCTTCCGGGAGTTTTCAGTGAAATGGAACCGTGGCTCAGACAATTGAATATCTGGTTTTTATCAAATGTGAATGGGAAATGGATAAACTGTATGAAGTCCTTTATCGGCGTTCCTTCTGGTTGTGAACAAATTACTCAAATACTTCGAGAAACAACCAAGTTCAACACCTTTCCAGAAATCAAAGATGATAAAGTAGTTGAGCCTTACATCGGGATCGCAGATAACACGAAGATTCTATTTGGATTTGTCAGCATGGAAGGGGCTGAAGCAGATGAAATCCCAAATGACTCGAATGTGTTCAAATCAGAATGCCCAAAAGAGTGCACTCAGGATTTAAAAAAATGGATATGTATTAAATGTGGGGAATTTGTCTCTATAAAAGAAATGACTTTATTTTGCTCTTGTGGGTCCAAGAAATACAAAGAAAAAGTTCTTATTTGTCATCATCCAAGCCATCGTCAGCAAAAAGTTAATGAAAAACAAGATGCAAAAAATGAATTTCAATCTTCAGTTTCGAAAAAAAGAGAAATACCACATGAAACATTCAATGATGACAATCTCCTTCCTCTAATCCACGAACGACTCAAACAAATCCAAGATAGAGATAAAGAGGCCACTGCTCCGAAAATCCACATCGCCATTGATTATCTTCAATCAAAAAACAAGAGCGAAGAAGAAATCAAGAACATTCTAAGAGATCTTAAAGATGAAGATCTTGATAGTCATATTGAACATTTCATTAAATTGTACTTAGATAAAAAATAACTAATTGAATCACCACCTATGTGAATTTCCTAAATATGTTAATTTTCAATGTTTCAATATAAATTTATTGTATAATAATTACCACTTAAAGAGTGACTAAAGGGTTCAGATAGTTTACTCTGGTAAATTATTAATCGTTTTATAAAGTTCAAAATTGGAAAACAAAGCAAAATCTCCACATGAATTACAAACTATAGATGCAAAGCTGCAACTGTAGATTTCAAAATCGAATTGGTTATCAAAAGTAAGTTCTGTTAATTGGAACGTTACTTGATTTTCTGCTGTGAAATCAATTACAAGATAAAAAAGCAACAAACAGAGCTGCTCAAGAAATATAATAATTTTTCTTATCTTTTACACCATGATAATGTGATACATTGGGTTTTTAATCTCTGTGGTGTTCTTTTCTTATAAATATTGAAATGAGATTGGTTAAAATGTTTTTTCAGCACGATCATGAAAACGCGACACTTTTGAGTCTTTAACAATACTATAAAATCATCGAGAATATTGACAATGGATCAAAAAAATCTAGGTTACTAACCAATTAGATACTATAATCCTTTATATTCATGATTGTAAAAAAGAAATAAACAATAAATAGTGTTTGCCAATACAGTAGAAACCTATAATCTTTATATATATATGAAACGGATGTCCCAGCAAAGAAGAAACGTCCTTTACTTCGCATTTACTCCATAGAAATCTTACTCGAACAATTTTACCTAGATTTAAATATATAAACAAAGTTAACTATCGGAGTTATCGGATTAGATTGAAAACTCCACTTTGTAATAAATTTCCTATAAGGAGAGACGAAATACAATGTAGCTATTGCGTCAACGGGGAAATGAATACAATTTAGACACAGAGCCACAACTAGAAAAGATTCAGTGTTTCCGATCTCAAAGCAGATGAAAATTATGTAACAATACGGAGCCAGAATCAATAATGAACAAGTGAGAGTCATTTGAGCAATGGCACTGATTATGAGTGACTTTTGAACCTTGTCGTTGACATACTGAGCTCTGTGATTGACATTTACACGGTAGAGAAACAATAGTATAACACAAATAAACAAAATATTCGTTATAGTCATGATAGAAGCCCCAATAAGTAAGAAGATCCTGATTTTACGGTGGTCCATGTATAAGAAACTTGATAAGTTTACAAAGTACTGGAAATCTTGGTCTTTCTGCACCGGTTCTTGACGTAATTCTATGTTGGTAAATGTCAACATGGGGAAGGTGATTACGATAATCGTCAAGTTGAAGATGATATGGAGAAACAACAGCAAAAAGTGCTTCCTTTTATGGCAAATGACTTGCTGCCATTGCATGGGGAAAATTACGATATATCGGCTGAACATGGTCATTATTACACCCATGACTGAATTGACCGTAAAAATGAGGAATAGAGTGACTAATATGACGGTTGTCTTGAAATCAGTATAAGAGAAAACTCCGATTTGATAAACTGCAAAGGTAATTTTCATTCGTTAAATTAGCTATGAATAAGGTAAAAAATAAATAGATTTCGATGATAGAGAGTATTATCTACGAAAAGATTTGTTTTACTACTGTCAAAATTTCAGAAAATTGTTATGTTCGTTTCTTAAAATCTAGATAAAATTTCGAAAAAGATGTTATTTTGATGTTATCTGTAAAATATTTTAAATAATTTAGATAAATAATGATTTTTTAAAAATTCAATGCAGCATGTCAAATTAAAAGAATTTTAATTTAGTTATGTGCAAATTACGTGGTAATAACCTGTCGAAAATACTTGAATTACCTTATATTGTGCAAAAATGGACATTTTTATCAAATTCGTTTTGCTTATGTTAAAATTCCGCTTATGTTGTTGAATAAGGTTGTTTTTTATTCAATCAAGAATGATTACTACGGAAAAAGTGCTAATGGGCATTACAAAAGCCCTTCCGACTTTTCTACAAGTCGGTAAAATACATTGTTGTTAGTTAAAAACACACTCGACAATATTCCTACATGTGATTTAAATATAATAAAATAATTTTCACTTTAATAAGAATCTACTCACCTGCGGCATATGGTGACAACGGAACAAATTTGACAATTCCCAGCAGTGTTTCTTGACAAAAACACCACAGAGAATGATTCAATATCAGCCACTTGAAGTTCCCAATCTGTTTAGATTGTGTCAGAATGACATAAAACAATACAGGAGCTAACATGAACGTAATAATCAATGTGAAATAAGAAAAATAAACATAAAATTGAACAAGAAACGAATCCGGCACAAGGGCCAATATTCCGGGCATATTCGTCTGTATGCTTAGATGTAGATAAATTGTACAAAAACCAAAAGGGCAGGTAAAGTATACCCAATACTAGAACCTACTGAACTGTAACAGTTTTCGAAAACTGGCATTTCTCATTGGATATGTTAAAGTTAATTAAATTTGTTAAGTTAAAAGCAAACATCGTTGAATCGGGAGAGTAGGCAGTATTTTCTACCGAGTTTTGTTACAGCTGGTAATTATGACCATAAATCTACAGGTGGAAATTTTTTATACATAATGTAGCATTCTTAGTACGTCATTAAATAATAAAAATTAAATTTTAAATTTCTCTTATGAAATTCGGAGAAAAAGTGATTTAAAAATAGAATTAACTCCATCAATGCCCTTAGGGCAAGATCGGTAGCAATGGAGATTAATGTTTTTCTTCATGGAATTTAGGAAATGAGTAACTTTATGTTCTTAGAAATGATAATTCTGTTTTATTTGAAAAGTATTTTTTGAATGTTATATATTCCAAGTAAATTGTGAAAGTCGTTTTCGTTTAAAATGTGGTATTAATCTTGAACATAGGCGAAAAAATATAAATGTTAATCTTTTTTTGGGCGTTAAAGTACAAAATTTTTACTTTTTCAAATCCAAAGATAGACAAAAGGAAACAGATAATTTTTTTATTTCATATGTTATTATGAATGAAAATTAGGTCCCCTAAATTGGAATAATGTGAGATTTTTTACAGTGGAAATTTGATATTAAATCTTTTCTAAAAACTAATTTATCTTTTATAATTGTTCTTCTTCGTCATTACGCGATACAAATTTTAAATATTTGTCGTGCATTGTAGAAATTAACTCTTCTGCCTGTGATGCAACATTCATGTTCTAATTTCTATAACATTAATTTAAAAATTAAAAAAAGAAAAACATTAAAACGAGTTTATAACTGGTGTATAGTGCTTTAAAAGTCATTTTAGGTAAGTTTCCAGTTTTTAATAGTTTTATATAAAGTTTGATATATTCTTAAAATCCAGAGTTAGTCTTCAGAATCCAGGATTTCGATTTCAGATTCAGAATCTATGGGTTTTATTACATCAGTATGAGTACTTTTTGTTTTGTTCTAACTGTAGAATTAGGATATAAACATTTGTGATACAAATCTCTGATATATAAATGTTATATGATCCAGAATCCTAGATTCTGAAGGTTAACTTCTGACTTTGATTTCAGATTCAGAATCTATGGGTTTTATTACATCACTATGAGTACTTTTTTGGTTCTGATTCTGGAATTAAAATATAAATATTTGAGACAGAAATATCACATAGCCCTCCTACTGTATCTGCGGACATATCTTTAGCTATAAAATTGTTCTAGAAAATCGTTCCTAAATTGGTTTTCTGTGTACTTATTATCCCAACGGAAATCTCCATTTTTCTTTTTAGTCAAATTGTAATTTTCTAATCATCTTAAATCTTCGTTATTGTGCAAAATAACTTTTTAGAATTAATTTTAAAAATGCTCGATATTTTAACTTTTTTCTTATTGTCTTGTAATTTAATTTTAAACTCCATCAGTTTGTTATTTGGCATCATTGGATTATCGAAAGCTTATATAACAGCCGTTCCTAACATCAACATGAGAATATGTACAGTAGGATGGCTCTTTGGGTTACTGTCAATGGCGACTGGAATGGCTTCATATGCAGGTTATTGTTTGATTGAGCAAAAATTGAACTTCAACAACACCTGGGATCTGAGAAGTTTCCAGAGGTCGTTGTTACTGTACGGAGCGTTTTTATTAAGGTTTTCAACTTTGGCAATCGTCATCGAGAGAGGAATAGCCACGTACATGTTGAAATCGTATGAAGAAAAGAAATTTGGAATTATTCCTGGGTTTTTGATCCTCTACTTGGTAAGTACGGTATTTGTGGCATTGGGGACACTTTGCCAAATAGTAGGAAGTTTGAAAACTTTGATAATTTATTTGAATAAATATGCGTAAATCATGTCAAACAGAACTGATAAAATTTCGCAAATACCGTAATATCAAACACATCATGCCAGTTGGCGGGAAGTTTGAAATTTTTTATTTTTAGAAGATTTTACAAATGTTAATTGATAGTTGACTTACTTTAAGCAACATATACAGTACCATTGAGAACATAGTTTCAAGGATTTTCGTAATTTTTTAACTTTCCAGATGACGTTTCCTGCTCTCCAACTGGCGACTTACTACTACTTTGACCTTACTGGTACGAAACTTACAGCAATGGTCTTGATTTTGGACATTTTCGCATTTACTGTAGGTTTTTAATTTTTGTAAAAATCATCAAATTTTATTTTAGATTTGTCTCCTTGTTCGTAGTTGGAACAGGAAGTTGTTAACGACGAGGCTTTCTTCGGACATGACTTTGTCCGAACGATATCAAGTAACGTACTGTAATTTAACTTTTTTAAGACGACAATTTTAAGATTAACGAAAATGTGAGGTTTTTGCAAATTTTATTTCCGTCTGCACTTTCGAACTACGTTTACTGTACCTTCCTGGCAGCAATGCACATTGCGGTTTTGCTTGGTCTGCAGATTTCTACAGACAGGAGAATGGTGATAACACACTTTGTACGTATACTGTAGAATTAGGGATATTTTAAACCCAAGTGGATTTCAGGGCTACAGTATACTTGTCGCATTGAGTTTGTTTTTCCCGGTTTTCAGAGAAGGACCCATGTCGAAATACCGTAAAATAAACTGCTTTCGATCTTCTGAAGACACATTTCTCCAGAAGGTACATCCAAACAGAAAAGTCGTCGAAAAGCCAAACGGAGAAGTCTACTTTGAAAACTACAAAAAGGCTTGGGAGCCGATGAAGAAGGCAAAAATCCACATTGTTTCTTTTAAAGTCGAAAATATATAAAACAAATTATTATTAAATATTTCGGTACGTATGTTGAAACATCAAATTACCGCCTAAGGGTCATTAATGTCTGTGTTCAAAAAAACTGAATTAAATTCATTAATTTTTTTACATTGGATTTAGGAAAATTAAAACTGTAAATTAAAATAAAAAATTTAATTAAAGTCACAGTATACCGTAATATGATGGAGATATTTCTGAATAACAAAAGAATCTAAAATTGATTTTAAAAAAGTGTAAATTTTTAATATTGTAATTTTTTGTGGAAAATTTTAATAATGTCTTTATTATTTTCTAATTTTTTTAATTTTATAATTTTATATTTTTAATATTTTTTTATATTTTTTCTAATTTTTATATTTTTTATATTTTTCCTAATTTTGGTATTTAATGATTCGTATTTTTAACGTTGACGATCAGAATTGGAAATTCGAATTTAGACTTTGCTTAAAAAACTTCAAATTTTTTCTATCTCAAAACGTGCATTATTTTATTTGAATTGATGGAACTTGATCTATGAATTTCTTGAAGTAACAAAATTTATATTTTGTTTTAACATGAGATTTCGAATTTCAACTTTGATGATTAACTTTGACTTTCGATTTTAACTTTTAACTTAAATTTTAAATTTTAACTTTTAACTTAAATTTTTAACTTTGACTTTTAAATTTGATGATTAACTTTGACTTTCGATTTTAACTTTTAACTTAAATTTTTAATTTTAACTTTTAATTTTGATGATTAACTTTGACTTTTAATTTTGATGATTAACTTTGACTTTTGATTTTAACTTTTAACTTAAATTTTTAACTTTGAGTTTGAACTTAAATTTTAAATTTTAACTTTTAATTTTGATTTTTAACTTAAATTTTTAATTTTGATAATACGAAATAAAGAACACTGTTGAATTTCATAAATTTTAATTTTTTTTAAATCCATGTTTACTGTAATTCTTTGAAGGCATATCAGCAATCTCTATGATATTCACTATTTTAAAAATTTATAAATTATTTTTTTTTTATTTTCCCCAGAAATGTTGCGGAACTGTTTATTTAATGTAAAACTATTTCCGATCGAAGAGAACAAAAGTTAATCTGTCATTTATTCCCAAATGTATAAGTTAGAAATCATAAAAATAAATGTTAATCTGGCAGATCAAAGTGATTTTTGTTTTGACTATTTGACATTGTAATCACATGCATATTTCCGTGTTTGCAACGGTTTTTTGAATTTGCTGTTTTTTGTCATTCGAAAATGAAAAAAATTTCGAAAATTAAGAAAATTTGGACCATGGGATTCCAGAAGGAAAAAATAAATGAAGATCCCCCTACTGCTAGTTTCAGAGATATGGTAAAATTTCGACTTTCATATCATGGTTAATTTTGATTTCAGTTTCGTTATGCCACTTTCTGGGATTACGTCATCTTAGGATTCGCGATTTTCTGCAGTCTTTGTGCAGGAGTCTGTTTCCCACTGGTCTGCGTCATCATGCAGAAGGTCCATGCCAGCATCATCCAGGCCCAGACTGCCTTCGACGCCGGGAAAGGAAGCGAAATGATCGATTCCTTAGTCGAAACCGTCATTGAACAATGCATTTATGTTGCGATAAATGGGATCATTATGTTTATCTTTGGATACATTTCGGTAGGTCCTTGTAGATTACGGTAAAGCATGTTGCGTGCAATAATAGAATTAAATTTTGCATTTTTTACATTTTATTTTTATTTCGCACGAAATCAGAGATTACAGTACAAACAAAAAATTTATTAATTATAGTTGTCTCCTTTGATCCATTTTTCCAGTTGGTAATAATAGAACTAAAACGGTTGAAATTTAACGTCATTCCAAAAAATATTCCAAATATCAAGTAAAAAATTCAAATTTCCCGCCATTTGGCAAATTGTTTCCAATGCCGCAATGCCCTAAAAAATTAATAAAAATACTTTTTTATTTTAATTTTTTTGTTTTTGGATGCAATTTTGACTTTTTAAATTTCCCGATTTCCAGATGCTGAGCTTTTACATCCTCTGCGAACGCCAAATGGACAAGATGAGGAAGGAATTCTTCCTCAAAGTGCTCAATCAAGACATGGAGTGGTTCGACAACACAGATCCCGGAACGTTGATTCAGAACATGGCCAGCGGTTTCGAAAGGATCAGAGACGGAATGAGCGACAAAATTGGACTTTTGATTCTAGCAACTAGCAGTTTAGCAATTGGGACCATCTATGCCTTTTATATTCAGTAAGTAATTTTTTAATTTTTACAAAAATTATATATTTTTTAATTTTTACAAAACTTTTTTTGATTTTTACAAAAATTATATATTTTTCAATTTTTTTAATGACTTTAATTTTTTCAAGAATTTTTTGATTTTTACAAAAATTATTTTTTTTAAAATTTTTTTAATAACTTTAATTTTTACAAAAATTCTTTAATTTTTAATTTTTTTTAGAATTTTTGTAAGAATTATTGAATTTTTTTAGTTGGAAATTGGCCTTGGTTCTTGTGGCCGTGACTCCGGTGATTGTTTTGTCTTTGTTTCTTTCTATCAGGACCATCATTACCGCAGGCAAAAATCAGCAAAAACAGTACAGTGCTGCTGGAGCCATTGCTTACGAGGTGATTTCGGCGATCAAGACCGTAATCGCATTCAACGGGCAATATTTCGAAATCGAGAGGTAAATGATAATTTTCGAATTTTTAAACAGTAATTTCCATTTTTTAAACAAGTTTTTAATTTTTGTTTTAGAATTACAGTAATTTGAATATGAAAAATATACTGTAGTTTCGTAATCCTGATGTCATTTTAGATATCGGAAATGTTTGGAAATTGCGAAAAAAATCGGAATCAAAAAAGGAATCGCAACCGGTTTCTACACTGGCCTCTACATTACTGTTCTTTACTCTTCTGTCGGATTAGCCTTCTGGTACGGTACTCGATTAGCGATTGCAGGGGATATCCAGCCGGGAGTAGTTTTGGCAGTTTTTCAAGCAGTGATCTACGGAGCTCTCCAAATCGGCCAAGCTCTGCCGAGTCTTGGCGCCATAACCAACGCCAAAATCGCTGCAGGACAAATTCTGGACATCATCGACAAAGTACTGTAAAATAAAAAAATCAAAAAAAATTAAATTTCAGAAACCAAAAATGCTTCCATCAAAGACCCGATTGCGACTCACTTCTTTGACCGGTCAAGTGATGTTTGAAAACGTTCATTTTTCTTACCCTACCCGACCTACAGTACCCGTACTTGAAGGAATAAGTCTTACAGTGAGTCCAGGGGAGAAAATAGCTCTTGTCGGGTACTCCGGCTCGGGGAAATCCACAGTGCTGAATCTCTTGATGAAGTTCTATAAGCCGAGTCAAGGCCAGATAAAAGTAGACGACTACGACATTGAAAGTCTCGACACGAACTGGTTACGGTCATCCATAGGCTATGTCTCTCAAGACCCGGTGATTTTCTCAGCTACTGTAGAGCGGAATCTCCGGATGGGGAACGAACTGGCTTCAGAAGAAGAAATCATCAAGGCTTGTAAACTTGCTAACGCTCATTACTTCATCGAAAAACTCCCAAACGGATACGATACCGTAATCGGCGAAGGGGGCGTAGGTCTTTCCGGGGGTCAGAAACAGCGAATTTCAATCGCCAGAGCAATAGTCAAAGATCCGAAGATTTTGCTTCTAGATGAAGCTACTTCGGCTCTGGATTCTGAATCAGAAGCCTTGGTGCAAGAAGCTTTAAACAACTGCAGCTCGGGAAGAACGATGATAACTGTCGCTCACAGACTTTCCACAATATGGAACGCTGACAGAATTTTGGTTTTCCATGCGGGACAGATTGTGGAACAAGGGACTCATGAAGAACTGATGAGGTTGAACAAAAATTATCATCAACTTGTTCTTGCTCAAAAATTGAACCAGAACGAAGAATCTCAAGAAGAAAAAAACGAAGAAAATTCCGATGAGGACGATCTCAAACGGGCCAATCTGAGATTTAGCAGATCGTTAAGTAACGTCAAAAGAACAGACCCCACTGCTGACATGGAAGACAAGACGGAAGAACTGGAGAAAGAAGGGGCCCAGAGAGCAAATTTGTCGCAGATCTTCAGATACTGTAGACCAGAGATGAAATTAATTATTTCAGGAATTGTCATGTCTTTTGTTAGAGGACTTCAATGGCCGTTGTTTGCGATACTTGTGGGACAAATCCTATTGGTGAGTTCAAAACTATAAAAAGTGAGAAAAGTCAGATATATCTCCTCAATTGACGGACTAATTCCGAAATTTCTTTCCATAGTTATATTCTCCTCGATATGAGCTTTGATTTGAGTGGTTATTCGATATATCAATCTTACAATATAACTAAGTTATAATAATTATTTGTTTTTGACGCGAGAAGTTGAGTCTCGGCACGAAAATCGTTTTTTATATTACTTATTTTTTATTTTAAATTTCAGCTGCTTTCGTATGAAGATCCCGTTCTAGCAGCCGCTGCGAGCAACAGGACATCCCTCTCCTTCATCGTCGTGGGGGTTTTCGGCGGATTAGCGACTCTCATCTCCGGGAGTCTACTCGGAGCCAGCGGGGAAAAAATGGCTGCTAGATTGAGATTGGCTGTGTTTAGGAATATTCTCCGACAAGATGGTTATTATTTCGATCAAGCAAAGCACTCCGTCGAGAAGTTAACCACTCGTCTTGGAACTGACGCGCACAACGTCCAAGCAGTGAGTTTTGCACAAAATTTCGAAATTCCATATATCGAAATTTGCTGTTGATATATTGGAATCTTTCCAGGCCGTGGATCAACGACTTTCTGAAGTCCTCCAAGGAGTGACATCACTCGTAACCGGAGTCGCATATGCTTTTTACATTTCGCCGACAGTGGCTCCGATCTGCTTGCTCTCAAACATTGTTCTGGCGCTGTTCCAAATTGGGATCGGTGGATATTTAAAGAAACGAGGCCAAAGTGACAGCAAACTAGCAGAACCAGCTTCCCAGATTGCCGGGGAGTCCATCGCGAATGCGAAAACCGTTCAATCACTCGTTCAACAACTAACAGTCTTTAAAGCATTTTGTGAAGCTTCTGCTGAGCCTTACAAAAGAGCCATCTTGAGGGGCTTCTTCCAAAGTTTGATCTTCGCTATAGCCATCTCCTTCACATGTTTCAATTTCGCACTGACTTATTACACAGGGATTCTGATGATTCAAGCCGGATACACGACTCCATACCTGCTCTTTCAGTAAGATGCTTTAAAACTTCATATATTTATAAACCTTTTACCAGCATAGGAGCAAAATTTACATATGAAATTCCAGTAGAAAAAATTATATATAAATTACATTTTTCGAATAGAATTCATATATGAATTTTTATTTTTACTAAATTTCCATATATGAATTTTTATTTTTACTAAATTTCCATATATGAATTTTGCTCTTACGATGACAATTAACCCTAATTTATTATTAGAATACAACTTTTTTAACAAATTTGTTTAATTACGATTTATGAATCGGAACCATTTTCAGGGTCATCGAATCCCTCCACATGGGAGCCATTCTTATTATTGCCGCTGCGAATTACTTCCCTGAGTACCTAAAAGCCAGATTATCTGGTGGATTGATGTTCACGATGATGAACCAAGAACCAAAGATAGATTCTCTTTCCGAAGGAGGCATCCGGCACGACATCCATGGAACCATAAAGTTAGAAAAACTCAAGTTCTGTTATCCTAATGCAAAACGCCATTTCGCTCTGAACGGCTTCAACCTGACTGCATACAGAGGACAAACAGTCGCCATCGTCGGGTCTTCAGGAAGTGGGAAGTCAACCGCTGTTCAGTTAATTGAAAGGTACTATGAGCCGTTTTCTGGATCCATCGTGAGTTTTTTATATGTTACAATTTAATTTTATTAATATATTATTACCGGTTATTCATATATGAAACTATACTTTTAAGACATAATAATTTAGTTTCATATATGAAATCAGATTTTTGGAAGATCTAAACTTAGTTCCATATATGGAAAGTCGATAAAAATGATTATACATTGAGTTTATATATCAATTTCTTTGCTTTTTAGTTAATAGACAATATCGATATATCCACCATGAATCTCCAACATCTTCGAAGTCAAATCGCTCTAGTAGGACAAGATCCCTTCTTGTTCAACCTCTCCATCAGAGAAAACATTACCTACGCCCTTCCAGGTGCCACTCAGGACGACGTCGAAGCAGCCGCCAAATTTGCAAACATCCACAACTTCGTCAAATCCCTCCCGGAGGAGTACGACACCAGGATCGGGTCCAAAGGGACGCAACTGTCTGGAGGACAAAAACAGAGATTAGCCATAGCTAGGGCCGTGATCCGTCAGCCGAAGATCTTGCTTCTGGATGAGGCGACTTCGGCGTTGGATTCTGAAAACGAACAATTGGTCCAAGAAGCTCTGGACAGATTCAGAGTCGGAAGAACTTGCATCACCATCGCCCACAGGCTATCTACAGTACAGTCCGCTGATTGCATAATCGTCATGAAAGACGGGAAACTAGTAGAATCCGGATCTCATCAGTCACTACTTTTAGACGATGGCTTTTATGCTTCTTTTGTGAAAAAACAATCTTTAACCTAAATAATTCAGCAAATAATAGAAATTTTCTAAAGATTTTAAAAATAAAAACTTTCAAAAAGTTAAAAAAGTTAAAAAAAACAAAAAAATTAAAATTAAAAAAAAATTTTTAATAAAACTTTTTAAATAATTTTAAAAAATAAAAATTCGTTTCGAGACTTTTGTAACTTGTTTTACTAATGGAACAGAACGCCAAATATGCACATTTATGTTTGAAATTTTTTAAAAATGATTTTTTATTTTTTAAATTTAAATAATCTCCGACAGTTTCTTCGGTTGTACGTGACAAAAATAAAACCGCATTTTTGCAATGTTAGAAAAATACACTAAGTGATCGGATTATCGCTTTTGGTGAATAACTAATCAGCAACCGAGGGTTCAGTCACAAGGGGTTCAGTAGTTCATTTTTGCAGAGTTACGTGGGCAATTCAAATTCATTTTTTGTGCTTACGGCGGAATCAATGGAAAATAAAAATTTATAATTTTATCAGGACGATAAAAATGACAAGTTTATGAAAATTTTATAAAACTTTTTTGTTGAAATTTTAATGAAAATTAAGTTATGCCACTTTTCTGTCTTAAATATTTATATTTTAATTCCAGAATCAGAACCAAAAAAGTACTCATACTGATGTAATAAAACCCATAGATTCTGAATGTGAAATCAAAGTCAGAAGTTAACCTTCAGAATCTAGGATTCTGGATTATATGACATTTATATATCAGAGATTTGTATCACAAATGTTTATATCCTAATTCTAGAGTTAGAACAAAACGAAAAGTACTCATAGTAATGTAATAAAACCTATAAATTCTGAATGTGAAATTAAAGTCAGAAGTTAACCTTCAGAATCTAGGATTCTGGATCATATAACATTTATATATCAGAGATTTGTATCACAAATGTTTATATCCTAATTCTAGAGTTAGAACAAAACGAAAACTGCTCATACTGATGTAATAAAACTTATAGATTCTGAATTTGAAATCGAAATCCAGGATTCTGAAGACTAACTCTGGATTTTAAGAATATATAAACTTAGTGTGTATATTTTGAATACAATGTATTTGATATATCATAATCATCCTAATATATCCATACATTAAATATAATATATCACTATTAAGTTAAAGTATAAATACTTTAAATATAATATATCCATACATTAAATATAATCAATATCATACTTGATAATTGGTATATCGAACATAGTGTATTTAATAAATAAAAATCATTTTAATGTATTTATATATTGTACACCACGTACCCATTTTTTGTGTGTAAATGGACCCGATTATGGTACTTGTCTTTCTTTATCTCTAAAATCTAAGACCCTCCCTCATTTATTCCGAATAGTTTCGAAGAAACATTTTTATTTTTTTAATCACTTTTCCAATCTGGATGGACTTAGTTTAGAAATTGCAATAAATTTTTAAGTCTACAATTTCAACGTTTATGATTGCAATACTATCCGACTTAGTAAAAAAACATGTTTTGATGATAAACGATCAAACAACAGCGAAATCCAGTCGGAAATTCTTGAAGCAAAACTTATTTGATTGATTTTTGGATTTACAAAATCATCTGATTTCTTGATTCTCTGTCATAGTGTTTTTTGTTTTTGGATTTAAATTTTGGAAGAAATTTTTGTTCTAGAACAAAAACAAATCTCTTTAAACTAGTAAAAGTAAATTTCGAAATAGTTTTTAAACAATTTTAGTTTATAAATTTTCAAAGTTACAGTACATTCGGAAGATGTTAGTATAATTTAAAAAGTCTTTGATGATTAAAGAATCACGTTACAGTAGCCATTTTTGAAAATGATGAACTTCTTTGATCTCGAGATGATCAGTATTTTTTGAAATATTTTTTTATTTATAATTCAGAATATTTCAAAGAAGTGCGAAAATATCCAATGATTTTTGATATTGTGGAAATCTGAGATAAAAGTGGGACTAAATTTTGCCACTTAATGCAAGAATAAAAACAGAAAGTATATTAATAATCTGTATTCTAATAATAAAACAGATAAAAATTATTATAAAACTCCCACAGAAGACAACCGAATGTCTTCCTCATATCCTACAGTATCCCACACTTCCTGATATTCAGGTTATTACTTCTGGTTCTTTTTCTATTCTATTTTCTGTTTCAACAATACCTTTGACAGCTCAAATGCAGATCAAAGATAGTGTTCATTTTCAATCAATATTTTCATTAAAACTCTTTTTTGAGATAATGGCTGTTAAGATAGAAAACAGAAGTAGAATAATCTGTAGTAGAACAACAAGAATACGATTTACATATTTCCTGTCCCATAATACAACCAAGTATTTCACTTATGCCCTACAGTACCCCACGCTTCCTGATATTTAGGCTCTCACTTTTGGTTTTTTCCAACTTTACTTTTTTGTCCTGACAGTAAAGTCACGATATTTATGAAAAATCACGTTTTTGTTTATCCTTAGTAATCTGAACCTTGTGTTTCGGTCAAACATCCATCTTCCAGCTGCAAAAGAAATATTTCGAAATAAACAATTGTTCCAAAATCCTTAATCACTTTTCGCTTTTAATCTTCGATCAATTTTAATCCAACTAAATTAGATATAACACCTGACAAGGACGTCTTTGTTTGGAACCAATCACACGTGGGTCAAGTTCCGGACCTGAAATAGCCCCCGCAGCTGTTGGATTGTTTTGTTTTCGATAGTTTCTGGCCAACTGCCAAGGGGGCGGTGATCCGAGAACCGATAAGTGGAAAAGCCGGGTTTTACGGATGCAGGTGGCTTACATCTGTCGGGGAACTGAATTTTTCAAAAATATAAAATCTTACTTTTCAGAACTTTCGGAAAGCTACGTTTCAAAAAAGACAAAATGGTAAGTTCTACCGTAATTACCTATTGAGTTGATGTGTGAATTTTCAGCATCCTATTGTGACTTTGGATGACCTAACCAAGCAATATCCTGATGTGGATCCTTTCTTGCTGAAAAAGTGGGAGAGAATCTTCACCATGTTTTTCGACCGCAACTGTTCCCACGAGATTGACTGGGGAGATTTCTATGTCTGTCTCAGAGTAAGTTTTCTGGATATTTTTTCAAAGTACCGTATTCAATTGAGGTAAAAAGAGTAATGAAAAAATATATAAATTTATTAAAGAATATAGGAAAAATAAATAGTGTAAAATTACACACAAAAAAGGTACATTAAAACGTCCATGATGTATCAAATACATTATGTTCAATGTACCGATATATTGAATACAATATATTGATATCAATTTAATATATGAATATATTGGATATAATGCATTTAACAAATCAGAGTTGTTTTAAGGTATCTATACATTATGTAGTACATACAAAAAGTATCTCTAATATATCGGCACATAAATTCAATATAATGTATATGTGCATTATTTCAATGTATCAATATATTACATTTAATGCACCAATATCCTACTTAATGTATAGATACATTGGATATACTGTAGCTGATATATCAGAGTTGTTTTAAGGTATCTATACATTATGTAGTATATACAAAAAATATCTCTAATATACCAATACATAAATTGAGTGTAATGTATATGTCCATTATTTCAATATATCAATATATTACATTTAACGCATCGATATCCTACTTAATGTATAGATACATTGGATATACTGTAACTGATACATTACGATCGTTATAATATATCGTTATGTTATATACCGTTTGTTCTTTTTTGTATGTAGTTTATTTCTGTTATTCGAATTCAATTTTCTTATTTTAATCAAAAATTCAGAAAAAAAGATTTGTGTTTCCACAATCTTGATGAATCATTTTTAAATCCCTTTTATTTTCACTGATGGTTCAAGTTTGTACTATTTTTTAACCTGAATATTTCCTTCAGAAGGTTCGTGAAGTCTACGGTGCGGAATCTGTCCAAACTTCGTATGCTCGGAAGTCCATGGAAGCCCTCTGGAAGGGTCTCCAGAAGATCGCCACCCGCGACTCGAGCGAACTTATCACGATCACCGACTGGATCGATCTCCTTAAGAAGGTCGACTACAAGAACAGAACCGAACCTAAGTGGTTTGACGACTATTCAGCCTTCATGTTCAAACTTTTCGACGTTTCTGGAGACGGAGTCCTAGACATGGCCGAGTACACAGATGGAATGAGTGTCTACGGCTTCGGATACAAGGAATGCCATGAGGCCTTCAACAAGTTCGCCAAAGATGTGAACGGAAATCCGATCACGACAATCCCCCCGGAATTGTGGGAGCATTATTTCTTGGATCTGTTCTTCTCCGCTGACCGTAAATCGCTGGGCAATCATCTCTTCGGAATCATGGAGTCCAATTGAAGGTCTTTTACTTTCGGGAGAGAGCACTTTGACCCACTTTCACTCCATTCTACTTCTGAATGTAA
This sequence comes from Halicephalobus mephisto, assembly GCA_009193035.1. NCBI lineage: Eukaryota > Metazoa > Nematoda > Chromadorea > Rhabditida > Panagrolaimidae > Halicephalobus > Halicephalobus mephisto. Next base: position 247,239 of record SWDT01000154.1, read on the forward strand.
TTATTGTAACTAAAAAGTAGCTATTTCCAAATTACAGTACTGTAAAGAACATATTATTTCATCGATTTTAATAAATGATTTTAAAATATCAGACTTGTGTCGTGTTTTTTGTTTTTTCAAAGTTAAACGGAAACTGGTCAGTTGTGAGATTACGTGATCTATGAGTCGATTCCTGACTAGTTTGAAGATGTCATTTGTCGCCAACTGGTGGGGGTGATTTTCTTTAAAAAAGAACTAATAGCTAAAAATAAAAATTAAGATTAACGATCACGTAAATAGCGTAGGATCGCATAATTTGTAAATAATGTTTATCTCAAAAATCCAGAAATTTCACAATTTTAGAAATTCATTTTTTAGATTTTTAAAATTCTCTTTTACAATAGATATCGTAATATGTTATTTTCAAAAACAAATATTTGAGAAAAATAAAATTTTTTTATAAAGTTTAAAATATTATTTTAAATTTCTTAGGATAGAAATCAGAAATATGGTAATAATAACTATTAGGAGAATAAGACAGAAAATAATTGTTACATATCTCTCGCAAAAGATAATTGAATATCTTCTTCATATCCTACAGTATCCCACGCTTCCTGGTATTTGTGTTATTACTTCTGATTCTTTTTCTTCTTGAGTTCTGTTCTTACAGATTATTACTGAAGAATTATTTTAACCAAATTTACCGTAATGCAATTTTGTGTTTTTTTCAACTACGACAGAATTTTTTGTTCATGGATTTTGAAACCTCAAAATTATATAACTTTGCAGAAATGCATAAAATTAAGTTTTATTTTTTATTTAAATTGAAGCGTTCTAGAAATTTACCGAATTATAATTTTTCTTTTTTTTAGTTTGATTAATTACAAAATTACAAAATAAAATGTATATTATATGTAATAAAAATGATTTTCATTTACGGATAAAAAAAATATAATATTTGCCGCAATAACAAATGCAAATTTTCATTATTAAGCCGTAATTTTCATCACAAATGTCAAATATTTATAAAAAATGTGACAATTTTTATATTTTTGTCACATTTTGCAATTTTTACAAGACCAAAAGTTACATTTTTTAGGTATTAGGATGAAATATAAGAGGACAAAATATAAGCCGGAGGAACTATAAGATGGAGAAAATATAAGCGGAAAAAGTAGGCATTAGGATGAAATATAAGAGGACAAAATATAAGAATGGACAAAATATAAGAATGGATAAAATATAAGATCGAAAATATGCTTTCTTTACTCTTTAAAGACATTTCTGTATCCATACCTGGATTTGCCTAAGCCTAAAGGCTAAGCCCAAGCCTGAATCCAGCCTAAAAAAGCAACAGGAACTTACTATCCCCATCTTATAGTTTGTCCGCTTTTATGTTTTATCCTCTTATATTTCCGCCGTTCACGACGTATTTTTTATGTGTATTTTCATATGTTAAACTTGTAGACGTTATTGAAATTATTTTAAATCGAAATCTTAAAAACCACCTGTTGACCATAAGATTAAATTTAAAAAATGAAAAACCCATTATATATTTCTAGATTTCCACACAGCTGTAAAGTCCATTTGCTTTTCTAAGATGGATTCTAGAGATTTTCCTCTAGAATATTTTTACGACGAATCCATCACGAATTTTTACATTGTCTTCACCAATACAACAACGGGAATGACTATATTGTTCATGCCTGTGTATTTCTACGTGATATTCACTCAGTCTCAAAAACTCGGGAACTATAAATGGTTCATTTTAAACCACAGTTTCTGGTTTCTGTGTTTAGATATGGCCATGTGTTACTCCAAGCCCTTGATTCTCACCCCTGCCGCTGCAGGATTAACAATGGGTCCTCTCAGAAAATCCGGAGACCATATGACATCTGTGATTTTTGTCTTCTTGATGATTTCTCTTACCATTTGTTCCGTCGGTGGAGCTTCTGTGAATTTAACTTACCGTTATGCAGGATTGTTCCCTGGATTAATTAGTCAAATATTTGCTTCAAAAAGTTCATTTATCATTTATTTCTTACTCGATGTAGGATTGATTGCACTTGTCGGGATCAAGGGCTTGACATACTTGACTATGAAAAGAGAAGAAATTATTTCCGATGCTCTGAATTATTCCCCGGCATTGAGAAGATTTACCAATGAGCCTACTTTTATGTTTTTCAAAAAAGAGATCTCCATAGACACTATTTATATTTTATTTTACACACTTGTGATTATAACGTTCCTAATAATTATTATTGGAATTCGTTTACTTTATAAGATCGCCCGGATGAAAACCGTGACTTTGACATCGAAACCTCAGAAGAATTTACTTATCAGTGCTACTGCACAAGCTGTGATAACTTTTGTATTGTTATTTATTCCATTAATGATTTTTGCTTCGGCAATGATTTACGATCTACCGTATTCCGGACCTATTTTGATGTCTGTGTTCTGTGTGATGTCGCTGCACGCATTGACGGAAATGGTAGCTACTATGTTTTTCGTCTTACCGTACAGGAGATTCTTTATAAGATTACTTCTTAAATGGTTCGAGAAAGTGAGAAAAAAATCCAATACAATCACAAAAATAAATCCAAAATCGGATCAAAGGATTTTATGAAAAGTAATTATTTTACAGTGATTTCCAGACTACCATAATTAACAGAACTTTTCTAATTGGTATTATTAGTATTACTGTTACTGGATGAATAATTTATTACTTGAATTCGATTGTTTCCAAAAATTGTACTTTGGTGTTTGATTAAATATAAAAATTAATGTATTAAAACTACAACGCTGTAAAATTATGAGTTTTCAAGTTAGTAATGGTATTTCGTCATTTCGATTAAGAAAAATAAAAATCGAAATCTCACTTATGCCTTACAGTATTCTATGCTCCCTGATTTTCAAGTTATGTCTTCTGATTCTCTCTTTTTAATCTACTTTTCAGTCCCAACAGTTCTACTGAACGAAAACAAGAAATTTCGCTGAAAAAAATAAGTTTATAATTTTCACTGTTAAAATTAGAATAATAATGATTTTCAGAATTTAAAAGAATTTTCATTTCATGATTGAATAAAAAATAAAGATAATTGTTTCTTTCAATCGAAAACATTTTTTTCCATCTTCCGAAATCAACAGAAATTGATATTATTCGTTCCTATTCTGAAATTTCCTCGGTTTTTTTACCAATTCATTTTATATTTTCTCAATCATCAAATTATTAAATTTCCATCCACATTCGAATCTGGTTCAAAGTTCCCGACATGAATAACCCTATATTGTCCCCGATTTTTTCAGTCATGTTGTCTAGGAAAAGACAAAGTAATCGTAAAGAACGAAATTTTAGTTCTCCTAAATTGAATCATGATCACGAGCATATCAGGTGACACTTGCACTGAAATAAACATGTACTGATAATCGTTGTGTAAATTCTCAAACAATTAGTAATTCAGACAAGAACATTCGTCCAAGGACGATAAAAATCAACTTTTTATGTAACAAAATTAACAAAAACTATCCAACTAAAATCTCATCATCCTCGGCAAATTCATCATCTTCTTCATCGTCTTCTTCAGATTCATTTCTGTTGCAGCTAGAACGATTGGTTTTCCAATAAGGAAACTCAATTTTCAAGCTGACACTGCGTCTCGAATTGATCTCCTTCTGAAGAACAAAACAAGGATAAAAAACATCATCTTCTGAGCCAACTTCATACTGAGGGAACTTTTTACGCAATTTCTCGACGCTCATTGTTTTGTTATATGGGGAATCAGTCATCCGTGCACAAACCTTCAGATGGAGAAAAGATTTACACTTCAAAGCTTCTTCGAGTCTCTTCATTCTAATTGGTACTCCCTTTTTTTGTTTCAAGTGATCCAGTATTTCAATTTCAAAATCCTCAAGAGCAGGAAACATCTTTTTGAAGATTTCCAGAGCTTTAGGCACAGCCAAAATGGGGCATCTTCTTTGATGATTCTCACAATGAGATTCAATAGTGATTTTCTTGACTTTTCTCAGGTTTCGGCTAAAAAAATTCGGTAAAAGTCAATAATGAAATTTAAAAATACCTCAAGTGTTTCACTGCACGTTGATATCTGGTGTCCACAAAATTCTTCATATCAAAATTATCCAAAATAAGTTCTTCAGCAGTAAAATTCTTTATTCTCAGATACTGCGAAAAAGGAGTAGTTTCAAAAATACTACATTTCTCAACTTTGAGGTGAACATCAGGCATCTTCGCCAGTTCTTCGAAAAACTCATACGCAACACTGATCTTCTCCAGTGGCGGCGCTTTTTCGGCAATTCTGTAGTCTTGAAGAGCCTTTACAATCGTAACATCAGCAGGGAGGTGGCAATTCGAGATCTCCGTAGCATCTAAAACGAAATTGTTGAATAAAAGTTATAAATAGATAATATTACCTTTGTTCATAGCCACACCGTCGTAAAATGGATAGACAACTACATAAGGCAAAGTGATGTTTTTGCCATAACGACCCAGAAGCATCAGAGCGTGATCCCATTCGTCATGGTCATCAGTAATATATACACTAATATCATCATGATCTTTCATTCCCTAAAGACAAAATTTGAAATTATATAAAAATTAAAAAAGAAAGATCCCGAAAGTTTCGGAATTTTATTCTGGAGTAACTTTGAATCTTCATTAAGGAGTTAGAAATAAGTTTAAGAAATATTATATTTCTTACAAAACCTACTATTGCCTGAGAACATGTTATTCAAGAGTTCTTCAAAGTATTTAAAATGCTAATTCATAAAGGTTCCAATTTTCTCGATTAGAGTGAAAAATAACTTAAAATCCCACAACCCATCCATACGAATCCTTACCAATGTACCAGTAACCCAATCTGGTGGGGTATAATAAAAAGAAACTCCAATAATTCCATAAGAATCAAATTCAACCTTTTGAACGGACTTGAAAACCTCAACGTAGGTCAGAAAACATGACTTTCCAGACAAGACGAATTTCTGGAGTTCTTTCTGGTAATCTGCATGAACAAACTTCAAACAGATCTCCTTGAGGATGTCGTGAACAAGTTCAGACATTTTAGAGAAAAAAATGACGGAAAAAAGAGTGATGTAACTCTAGAAACGATTTCGAAATTAGGAAAACAAGAAAAAGTTCCTGAACCTGCTCGGAACACAACGCCAAAAATTACACTCATAATTAATTTTGAATTTGTTAGTTTTTATGCTTTTGTATTTTTTAAATAATTTTTTAATTATTTTATTCACCCCTTGATTGCTCAATATGACCAGTAGTTTCAATGACAGACAGGGAAATCAATGTTTGATTGATGATTTCGAAATTAGAAAACCAAAGTGTAACTTCCTGTTCGGAACACAACGCCAAAAATCACAAAGAATTAATTTTTAATTTTTTAAGATTTTTAAAATCACTTTATCTACTTTTTTGGATCATTATTGCTCAATATGATCGATAGCTTCGATGACAGAAGGGAAAATTAACATTTGATCAATGATTTCGAAAGATCCACTAGTTTCTAGCGTGTCTAAGACAGGATTGCAGAATCCGGCAAAAATTAACTTTGTTTCGTTCTTCTCAGCAGTTCTGTACACTTGAATAATCGCGTCCAATCCCATGGAATCCACAAAGCTGATGGCAGAACAATCCAGGATGATGGTTTTCCTTCTTTTTTCTCGAGAATCTCCGATTTTTATTTCTTCTAAATTTTCTGATTCTTCCAAAATCGGATTCAGAATATCCAGGAATCTGGAGACATTTGCGAAATGCAGTGGACTCTCGAATTTGAGCAAAATCGCCCCAGGAGAAATCTCATCGAGTTTGGAGTACTTTTTTCCCGAAGCGAAAACAGTTTTTGTTTCATTTGCCCCGAGGACATGGAACTTCGGCCACTGTTGTCTCAGGACCACAGTGAGGATAACAAATCCGAGAGAAATAAATAACCCCAGCGTAACTGTAGTAAGGATTGTAGAGAAGAAACTAAGAATCCAAATAGCCTGAAAAAAGAGTTTATATATGACATTTTAAATTTTCATATATCAAAACTTAAAATTTCTACTTATTCATATATCAAATTTCTTACTTTGTACTTTTTCATATGTCAAATTTTAATTTCCTATGTATCAAAGTTTTTATTTTGTATTTTTTCATATATGAAAGATCGATGTTTTGATTTCTTATAAATCAGAACACAGATTTCCTAATTTATCATAAATGAAATTATAATTTTTTCATTTTTTTGATATATAAAAAATTTGCCTTTTAGAGTTTTCATATATGAAATTTTGAGTTTTTCATTTTTCATATATAAAAAACTTGACTTTTAGAGTTTTCATATATGAAATCTTGAGTTTCTAATTTTTCATATATAAAAAACTTGACTTTTAGAGTTTTCATATATGAAATTTTGAGTTTTTCATTTTTCATATATAAAAAATTTGACTTTTAGAGTTTTCATATATGAAATTTTGAGTTTTTGATTTTTCATATATAAAAAACTTACAAAATCGAATTTTGAAACTTTCCACAATCTCGGCAATTGAGTGAATTGCAACAATAACGACTTCAGACTAATAATGACAATGCAGGATAAAATGCACATAGGCAGAGGTTCCAACAGTGGTCCAATCCACACGATTACGGTTAACAATAAGATCCCGCTGAAGACGTTGAAGAGCTGAGATTTCACTCCGGAAGCTTCACAGACGCTGGATCTTGATAACGCTGCTCCGGCGGGGTACACGGGCAGAATGGAAGAAAGAATTTCCATGATCCCCAGGGCGAACAGTTCTTGAGTAGGATCTATCTTGTACCCGTGTTTTTTGGAGAACAATTTCCCCAAAGAAATAACGAACATGTAGCAGATGATAGCGATGGGGATGCAGTCGAAAACCAGCTGAGGAAGGAGATCCAGTCTCGGCCAGGAGGGCAGAGGAAGGCCTCTGGGGATGTTGTTGATGATTTTGATATTGTAATTATCCTTCACTTGAAGCTTTGTAGAGAAAACGATCCCGATGATGACTAAGATTAAATCAAAAGGGACCGGAATCGGGACCTTCTTCTTGACGACAGGATTGATGTATTCTTTCCCGAGATAAAGGAAAACTAATCCGAAAGTGGATATCCCCAAGGTCATCGGATTCGCCTTGTGCAAGCCGCATATTATGTCCCGGACCATGTAGAAGAGCATCCCGTTGCCGCTGTACCTGGGGAGCTTGACCCCGAGGATCTTGTTCAATTGCGAAACGAAGACATGGAGAGCTGTGGCTGTAGTGTATCCACTGATGAGTTGATCCGATATGTAAGTTGTCAAAAAAGACAGTCTAAATATGCCCATTAATAACTGTATTATCCCTACTCCGAGGGTCAAGGTGGACATCAGGGTCATGACGCCGTATTCCCTGTTGAAAGTCTCAGAAATGTCCTCGGGATGTTCTATGTTGGATATGTTCATCAAGTCCTGATCGAGGGAGTTCTCAGCCCCTACAGAATCCACCTGCTCCGGAATCAGCTTGAATCTGACGGCCCCGACCATCATGCTGGCGACAGCGAAGGTTCCAACGGAGACGTGTCTGGAGGTCCCGAAGAACATGTAAATAGTAGCCGCGAAAAAGGAAGAATACAAGCCATAGATAGGTTCTACCCCTGCCAAGGTAGCATAAGCCATTCCTAAATTGAACAATTATAGTACCGTTTATAACTTTGAAATTATTGGTTGTAATACGTTCGACAATGCACAGACGGCATAACTTCTGAAGCAGAAGCTTTGAATATACCATTGATAGCTCCAATTGTAGGGCTTACTGAGAGGTTTATGTAAGTATACAATACATCCTTATGCATGCATTCCGAAACAAATTACAACCAATAATTTCAAAGTTATGGACTATATTATTGATGCACACTTGTCTCTTTATAGATATCTACAATAAAGTCCACAACTTTGAAATTATTGGTTGTAATACGTTCGACAATGCACAGATGGCATAACTTCTCAAGCAGAAGCTTTAGATATGTCATTGATAGCTCCAATTGTAGGGCTTACTGAGAGGTTTATGTAAGTATACAATACATCCTTATACACGCATTCCAAAACAAATTACAACCAATAATTTCAAAGTTATGGACCATACTGTATTTACTGAATTTATTAACTTCATTTAATTGTTGTCTTATGCGTTTTAAACTTTCTAGAATCAAAAACTACTTTTATATCTTCTATAATTTAAAATCACTATTTTACAGTACTTTTTTAACTTCAAAATATTCAGCAATGGCCGAAATGGAATTTCCTATTCGAATTTTGTATTTTAGATACTGAAAAAACGTCCCAAAATTGATTTATCCTTTTGATTTTTCGATAGATGTTCCTGACAACACGTCTGAGAGACCTCTAAGTAGGGCACAGAGCCTGTCTATGTCATTGTTTTTTCGATACTTGACCTTCTGATCAGTTTCAGAAAATCTAGAAACCAGAATTCTCTGGAAAAATCCAGAACCCAATTAAAAAGTAAAAAAATCATTATTATTTGATGGAGACTTTCGGAAGCTTCTAGAATCTAAGAGAAACATTTATAAAATTCTATGGAAAATTTAAGAACATTCTGGAAAAAATTAGAAACAGGATCCAGTGGAATTTAAATTTCGGAATCTCGTGAAGATTTCTGAATTTTTATAAAATTTTACAGAACTTTTTAGAATCATAGAAACTTTCAGAATCCGCAGAAAAGTTCCGAAAACTTCGAGAATTTCACAAAGTATTTTGAAGTTTATGGAATCTCACAGGAGCTTCTAAAATGTCCTAGAATCTTCGAAAATATCAAGATTTAATATGTTAAGATAGAAACCGGAAGTTTTATAATAATCTTTACTAGAAAAATAAAAACAGAAAATAATTGCTATAAAACTCCCACAGGATAAACGAGAGTCTCATCCGCGCCCTACAGTACCCCGCGCTCCCTGATATTCAGGCTATCATTGCAGGTCCTTTTTATTGCAGTTTCTTTTCAGTGCAGTTTCTGTCCCAACAATGTCCAACATGAAAAATTTCGAATTTTGAAAACTCTTATTGGTTATTTTCAGAACTGCCGATTTCGAATAAAAATTTGAACCGATTTCGGATTTGTTCGATTCGAAATTTGAGAATTTTGAAAAGTGTTGGTTATTTCGTAATAAGTTCTACTTTTTTACGAAACTGATTTTATTAGTTGATTGATGTTTAATTCTAAAATTTAGGAAATTTCATCAATCATCGAAAATTGAATGAATTCAAAAGTCCAACCACCAAAAATCAATTTTCTCATTTTGTGTTCCGTATTGTCAAAGTCGAGGATCAGAGTTCGAAGTCGAAATTCGGACTTTTTATGTTAAGACAACAGATTTCTTTTATTTCAAAAATCTTACCTTAATAGATAAAATATAATATTTGAGTTTTTTGAATAATATCTAATTCTCAAGTCAGTTCTTATCGTGAAAATTCAAATTTCGGTTTCGAATTTTGACTTCGACTTCTGATTGTCAACTTTAACTTTGAACTTTGACTTCTGACTATCAACTTCGATTTCTAATTTTGAATTCGAATTTTGATTTCGAACTTCGATTGTCAACTTTAACTTCGAATTTTGACTTCTGACTATCAACTTCGACTTCGAATTTTGATTTCGAACTTCGATTATCAACTTCGAACTTTGACTATCAACTTCGATTTCTAATTTCGACTTCGATTTCTAATTTCGACTTCTGATTGTCAACTTCGAACTTTGACTATCAACTTCGATTTCTAATTTCGACTTCGGATTTTTACTGTCAACCTTGATAATACGGTACACTGTTTTTTCAAACTAACCTTGAGGAACGTGCATGATTCCCACCGTCAGACCTCCAATCAGATCAAAAACAAGATTCTTTTTGAAGTCATATGTAGGTAGCCAACTCAAAATAGGAATAAACCTCAGTATTCTTTTTTTATACCAATACCCATTCGTTATCCTTCCTCGTATTTTAGTCTTAATCTTCTTCAAGTCATCATTATTCGAAGTTCTTCCGTAAATTTTATCGAATTCCACTTGGTTCATATTAGTAAATACCAACTACCACGACCCGATCTCTGTCGTACAAGACAATGATCTCGATAAAATCAAAAATAACTAATCACTCCTCCCCGACCGAAATGACCAAAAAGCTCTTTTTGAAGTGATCTTCATTAGTCGGTCAACATCAAGTACGATCAGTCATCCCAAACAGGTCCACCCCCACTTATGATCGATCATAGTTCAACAATAGACTAAAATTTATAAAATCAACAATATTATTGAGATTACAAACAAAGTTCAATCAGTCTTCAGCCATGGGGGCGTCTTCAAAGACAGCACCAAAGGCTGCTCTCACTTCAGAACTTTTTTCTAGATCAAAAAGACGAATCATCTCTTCTTTTTCACCTCCGACAACAAGGGTATTGTGAACATCGGGGTTGAACGCAACAGCAAAAAGCTTTCCCATCTTCACCTCATAGTTGTGGACTTCTGTGAACGAAGGTTTCTCGTGGCAGAGCTTCCAGATTTTCAGTTCCTAAAGTAGCTTTACTAAAACCAGAAAATACAGTACTCTTACGTTCTCCCCAATGGTCGCAATCATTCCTTTTATTCCAAAGCTCTGGGCCACACCATTACAACCTTCTTCGTGAGCAAAGACTGAAGCAACGGGAGTTCCGGGTTGTCTAGAATCCAGATAATGCAGTTTTCCATCGTCCGTAGTAGCCAAGATGCAGAAATGATTGTGGTGATCCCAGATGACTTTTTCTACTTCTCCTTTCAAATCCCAGAGAGCTTCTACTGACGGAGCAGTGGTTCGACAATCAACTATTTGGACTTTTCCTGATTTCGTTCCAGCGAGGAAAATTGCAGGTTCAGTTTCATGCCACTTGATAGATCCAAGCTGAAGGAATAAAGATAAGAAATTATAAAAATACAGATAAGGGAGCTCGCCTAATATATGTAAGGCTTACAGAGGAGAGGGTTCCAGAAAAGCGCCATGTAAGTCTTACATATTTTAGGCAAGCTCCCTAAGACATGGAAATAGAGATGAAAATTGCCACAAACCTTGTCGTCGAAACAGGTAACAATGGTACTTGGTTTTGCTTCGTCGAGATCCCAGAGAACGACGGTGTTGTCAGCACTGCCAGAGGCCAAAACATGCTCGCAGTTCTTGTTCCAGTCCAGACACGTTACGGCATCGGAATGTCCCTGGGCGGAGCCATCTCTTTTCTTCCTTGACCCAGGTTTGGACTTCTTGGCTTCTTTCCCTAGGACAATGATCGGCTCTAAAGCGTTGTAGACATCGACGTCCCAAATGTCGATGGTCGGTTCGAAACTACCAACGGCGACTAAATTACCTCTTGCGTTCTCGTGTCCAGGGTCGTAACGAATAGGAGCAACACACAGTGGAGGGGAAGCGAGGAAATAATTGTGATGGACATACCAATCTTCGTTGTCCTTGTTGAAGACATGAACATCCAAAGTCGGTTCGTCGTGGAGGATTTTTGCGACGATGACGAGGTTATCATTCGGTTTGAGAAGGAAATCGTCATGCTCAGCTTCGTCTTCACTGTCTTCGTGTTTCGTCATCAGAGGATCGTCCTTAGGATCAGCGTACACCGCGACACCTTTCATCATGTTTCCAGTTTTATCCTCCTTGTCATAGTCTTCCATATTGTCATCTTTCGGTTGTTCCTCTTCCATTTCCTCCTGTTCTTCGTCGGTATTGCCTTCATCTTCTCCACCACCTGAAAGTCATATATGAAAATTTAAAAAAAAAACAAAAAAAAACCTTGAATCAAATCCGCCAATTGGACCTTTTCTAATTGTAATTTTATAGGTTCCAATTTTGGGATGCCTCTGGGGATCCATGCTAGGTCGCTTACAAGCGAAATATTCTCCATCCGGACGAGATAAAGAAGGATAAATCCAGGAGAAAGAAAACAACGAAAAAAAGGAAGATCGGAAATGAGGAACTCCCGCAACGAAGAAAAACGCGGGAAAAGATTTTTTTGAAAAATTTTCCCGCATTTTTCCAGATTTCGTTTATCCCTTGGAATTCTGCTTCTGGGTTCTGATTTTCGATTTTTAAATAAATATGTCCCTGGAGGAGCTCAACGAGGAGTTATTGGTGCTATTACAAAACTCCCAAATTGACGATGAAACCGTTCGCACATGGTTTGTTTTTTATAAAATTTCGTAATTTAATTTTTTCCAGTGTTGATACGGATTTCGTTGGACGATTGGAAGGTCCAGAGATTGATTTCGACGGTGTGGAGAATCATTGGGAACGAGGTAACATATGGGAAATAAGTTTAATTAATTTCCGAGGGTTTTTAAGTGATCGAGTTGTTGACTAAGGTTGTCCACGACGACAACTCCGATGACGTCATTTCGAGGTTGGAAACCCAAGACATGTTGTTGAAGAAGATTGTGACTGTGTTAGCCTTTGGAATGGAGAAACACAAGGACAAAACTGGCGAATCTTGCGTGATCTCGCTACTTGCCGCCAGGATGTACCTGCTGCTCGCTTGTCTCAATTCTGCCCATGTTTACGGAATCGTTTACAAAGCGAACATTACTGTAGGACTCTCCAATTCAATATTTACGTCAACCCATTAATTTTCAGCGGACCTTCACTGCCATCAGAACTGCTTATCAGAAGAAACTTCTCCACGACGACGTCAGACCTAAATCCAAAAAATCCGGGAAATCCAAGAAGAACGCAACTGGTGATATTTCTTCTCTCCCTCCAACTCAGGATACAGAAGTCGAATTGTTCACCTCTGAAGTGGTTGAGTCCTTGTCTCATTCGCTGTTCCGATGCTTGGAGCAATTTTACGTTTTTCTTCGACACGAAATTGCCCGGGACTACATTCCTCAAATCGCCGACCATATTAAACTACTTTGTCGTTTTGACTACGGTAGTTCTACCCATGTTCTCCCAGCAGCAACATTGTCTGAATTTAAAAAGATCAAATTGTTCTCAAGTAGGTGTTTTGCTCTCGCTCATCTGGCTTCCAGTGAGAGGTTCAACTTCGAGGACGTAGTTCTGGCCAAGTTCTGTCTGCCAAGGCTGATTTTCAAGTCCTTCGACGGGCAGTTCTTAAGGGGACCGTTACCCCAGAGTATGCTGCAAGTCGCCAATACTATGATTCAATTTTTGAAAACAAGATTTGCAGTAAGTTTGATTTTTATTTCACTCCTAAGCATGCTCAACTCCAGGGAGAACCAGATTCCTCCAGAATCTTCCTGAAAAGAATAGCTGAGAACGTGGTTCATCATTGTCTCGCAGAGAGGATTGACTACCGACAATCAAGTATTACTGTAGCTCTGCAGTTGATTGAGGATCTGTCTAAACCTTTGATTCATCAATTCTTCTACTTTGCCGTTAACTACAGTCATCTCCCTACACAAAGACACAAATTGATCGCCGTGGATCTGATTTGCAGTATTTTGGACAAATTCGATGTTGCTTCTTTCCCTACGGGATTGCTGCTAACGACGGATGTGGATTACGAACTGTATCATATTTTCGATGCTTTGGAGTTCAACGATGAGGACTTTAATGACAGATGTCCAGGAGCTACGAAGCATTGGAAACAGTTTGGATTTTTCACTGGTGACAACAAGTTCAACGCTCGTGATGCAATGATGAAAACTCTCGTCAGATCGACGATGGACAAAGTGTCGGCTGTTCGAGGAAGAGCATTGAATGGGGTCTTAAATTTTGTGAAAGATGCCGAAGGATATAAGGAACTAACAAAACACGCTCGGCATTTTGTAAGTTTTCCATCAATTTCATTTTTTTAATGAATTTTTAGATTGTGGACAAAAGGAAAAAAGTCGTTCAAATTCTGAGTGAAGTCAACGTCCATGACGAACAAATGGACGGGAAAGAGACTCCGAATCCAAGTCAGAGGCCGGAAACTCCCGTTCCTAGTCAGATTCAAGAAGGAGCTCAGAAGGAAGCTGGATTCTTGACAAGAGTGTCAGGAGCTCCATTTGTGGATTTAATTGTTCAAAGATGCAACGACAAAAGCGTAAGTTTTTTGAGGCGTTTTTCTTTGAATTTTTTGTTTAGGTGGTGACTAGGAAATTCACCATTCCCATCATTGAACGACTCCTTGATCTTGAGCCAAATCCTAAGTACCAGAAATTACTCCTGGAGAGGCTTCAGGACTTTTGCCGTGATCCGTCAGTTCAAGTTCGGAAACTTGGAGCCAGTGCAATGACTAATATTTTGAGAGATGAGGAGATTTACAAAAGAGCCTGGCTTCATACAGTACTCCCTATGCTGAGTGACCGAGAAGATTCAGTGGAGAAAAGCTGCAGAGAGATGTTTTTCAAGAAAATCGTGGATCCAATTGTGGCGAATGACGGGACTGATTCTCTTTCGTGGAACATGATTATCGAGATTACGAAAAGCAGTTCCTTCAAAAGAGCCTTCAGGAAGTGTTTCTATCTTGTTTGTCAGGATTCAGAACACAAAATTGTCTTGAGACAACTTGTCAAGATTCTTTATGGAGCTGTGAAACAACAAGCAGTAGCGAAATCTGCGTGGATGTTGCTGGATTACCTTGCAGATGCGATGGATATTGACGTGACTCCAGCAATCAATGCCTGGTTCTGTTCTGATGAAACTTTTGCTGACAAGGACCCGAACATTAGAGTAGTCACTGATCCTCTTGAACTGCTCTCTATTCTGAGTATCATCTACAAAAGAAGAAAGTCAATTGAAGGAGAGATTTTCGAACAATTAAGAGACAACATTGGTTATAGATTGGTGACTTTTCAACTTCCTGGTCAAGTCATCAGTGATGCTGTACTTACTTTTGTGGGTCTTCTGAATGGTGACAATAATGAAGACAATTTCAAAGGAATTCAAGAATTTATGGCAGATGTTGTGAAGAAATGCTACGATGAACTTATAACTGCTCCTGAGGAAGAACAAAAATATCCAGAAAAAAAAAGAAGAGATGTCATTGCAAGGAGACTTTTAACAATGGGACAAGCGGCAATGCACGCTCCGTATGCAATTAATGAAGATATTTTGAAATTGTTGGTCCATATTCTTAGTGCAGAAGCTCCTCTTTTGGATAATGATAGAGCAACGGCGTTATCGAGACCAGGAACAAGAATGGGATCTCAACCGATGAAAGAACCGGAAGTTAGAACTCTTGTCCAGAATCTTCCGT
This sequence comes from Halicephalobus mephisto, assembly GCA_009193035.1. Taxonomy (NCBI): domain Eukaryota; kingdom Metazoa; phylum Nematoda; class Chromadorea; order Rhabditida; family Panagrolaimidae; genus Halicephalobus; species Halicephalobus mephisto. Next base: position 262,460 of record SWDT01000154.1, read on the forward strand.
TTTCGCAATTACAAACAGAAATCACAGCTGCTGCAGTTATTGCTCTTGGTAAAATGATTTTAGCTAATCCGGATATCCGAAGAGAATACTTGAAGAAGATTATTCTGGTGTACGGTAGTAGTGATCATGCACCAGTGAGGAATAATGCTATCTATGTCTTGGCGGATTGTTATTTCAAGTATACGTGCGAAATGGATCCACTTCAGAAGGCTTTCCTGCATGGATTGAGGGACAGAGTCGATTTCGTGAGATATCATGCTTTATTGTTGACTACAGAACTTCTAAGATCGCAGTACATGAAGTTAAGTGCTCTCGTGGTGGCTAGACTACTTCCGTTGCTGCTGGATAAGGATGCAATTATTCGAGATGCTCTGGAAAAAGAAACTTTGGCTGTTATTGAAGATCAATTCCCCAGTGTTTATATTGAGAACTTTGTGACTGTTATGTTTTTGATTAATAGAGTCCCATATGGGTCTTACTCAGGTGAGTTTTGGAATTAAATTTATATACATAGGGAATTTTAGACATGAAAGATCTTGAAATGCCTGGTAATCCAATTTGTTTTCTCAACCATAATCTCAGTGGAGCCTTGAAAAGAAAAGAAAGAATGACTATTTACAAATTCATGGTTAGTTGTGGATTTTATGTAGCAAAAACATTAATAATTAATTTTTCAGTTGAAAAAATTTGATGATAGTCAGAAATTTATGCTGATTAATTATATCAGTAAATCAATTTTTGATGGAATTGTGTCTGGAAAAGTTTGTTTTGAAATGCCGGAAGTCAAACAACTTTTACTTGATGGATTTCAAGTTATTGAACTTCCGGAAGCTAAACTTCAACTTGATGAAGGAGTGAGAGAAGATGATGATGAAGGTGATTTGCCTCCGGAAGAACTCCAAAAAATGGCTAAGAAAACTATCAGAGTTATGTTTTGTCACGCTTTTGTTCAGGAAATTATGCCTAAATTTATGGATATGTCGAGATTTTTGGCCAGAATTAAATCTCCACTTCAGAAGGAATTCAGAAATTGTCTATCAGTGATTGCAGAAGCTTATCCGGATGAGTTACATCTTCTTTTTAGAGATAGTGCTCAATTAAAACTCGAAATTGAGGCTGATTTGAAACTTAGAAAACGAGAAGCCAGGAAATCCAGAATGCAAAGGAATAAGGCTTTGGTGGATAACATGGCTCAAGACGGTCAGGAAAAAGAAAACATAGAACCTGGTGTGGGAGTTGTGAAAATAGAACCAAACGATGTGGAGGAAGTAGCTGTGCAATCAGAAGCTCAGAATATGAATGAGAAGGATCAAAATGACGAACCTATGGTAGTGGAGACGGCAGTTTCTGCTCCAGAAGTGATCGGAAAAGAAGTTGAAGAAAACTCTCCAGAAGTTGAGATAGAAAAAGAGATTAAAGAAAATTCTCCGGCAGTTGAGATAGAAAAAGAAGTTGACGGAATTCCTCCAGAAGTTGGAAAAGAGGTTGAAGAGAATCTTCCAGAAACGGGAGTTCAAAAAGATGCTCCAGAAGATGGAATTATGGAGGAGAATGGAAAAACAATAGTAGTGGAAAAAGAAGAAGTTCAAAGTGAGGGTGAGAAAGGTCAAGAAAGTCGAAAAATCGAAGAAGTTCAAGAATCGACATTGAAATTGGATGAAAATCCGAAAATCCTCGAATCTCCATTTGTTCACACGGCTATTGAACCAAGTACTCCGTCAGAAAAAGGTGGTAGTTCTAATCCGTCTACTCCAGTAACACCCTCTACTCCTGTCGGACCTCCGAAAAAAAGAAGAAAATCAGAGATCTCAATTCATCTCCTTCAGTCGATGCGACGAGATAAGAGTGTGAGACTTGCCAGCATGGCTCATTTGGATGCTGTTGAGCCTAATCTTTCTCCGAGAGTTATAGCCGCGACTTCGATCAAGAGAATCCACAGTACTCCTAAGAAGACAGATGATGGATTTTTTGATTTTACTTTTGGTGGTGATTTTTCGATGATTGTTCCAGTGGATCAATCTAGAATAACAACAGGAAAAAAAAGAGCCAGATAATTTGTAAATTTTTTTTATATTTTTTTGTACAATAAAAACTGGCTCAAATTTCGAAAAAATGAAGTGTAAAATATAATGGACCAAAAAGCCCTACTCGCGCTAGCTTCGCGGAGATAAGACGGACACGCTCATTTGGAGAGACAGTCAAACAAAGCACTGTGTGTCCCCCGTTCATGAGCTTCTCGCGCTGGCAGCTTTCTTTTTTCTCCAGGCATGTGTTTCTTTTTTTTTTTTTTGAATTTTTAAAGTTAAATATTCCCTAAAATTACACTATTTTACAAATTTATATAAAATTTAACAAAAATATTAAAATTTATCGGGAATTATTTTTTTTTATAATAGCATGATTTTTTATTTTTCAATAGTGGTGGTTTGTTGCCTTCGGCGACGAAAATGTTCGTCCATCATGGTTTACTTGAATTCTCCAGACATGTTTTTCTTTTTTCATGACTCTCATTTGCCATATTCGTTTTTTGTTTTGGCATTTTGTACTTTTTTAAAAAACTATAATCGATCAAAAATGGTTGCAAATTTGGTTCGCGAACATTGTCGAGTTAATTCCCTGTTATTGATTTCGGGTTGGTTTTGTTCTGTTGATCTTGAAAACGGATTTAGAAATGAGGATTCTTCGATTTATTCGTCGTGGGAAAATTTGAACAATGGCGGATTCGTCTCAGATTCTGTCAAAACCGAAACTTGCGAATTTTGCGAAACAAATAAATCATCAAAGAAAAACTTCTGCTCATGGATTTAGCTCTAGTGCTGATATGATTCCATCAACAGGACCTAGGAGTTTTTCCGCGAGTCAGAGAGCCGGAAGCCAACCCTCGACCAGCACACAAGGCCTGCCGAACTCGAGCCCCAAGAGCAACGAGAGGTTCTCTTCCGTCGCTCAGGTCCCCGGCAGAAGACTCCAGATGGTTTTGGTCATGGATTTGAGACAACAAAAACATTTAAAATTACGTGAATTAGCGGCCAAAAGTATCGAAGCCGTCGCGGGATCCATGAATGTCCAATTTAATGTAAGTAATTTTTATTCGAAAAAAAAATCAGAAAATAACAATTTAAATTATTTCATTTTTTAAAAATTCGTATAAAAACAATTTTATAGAAAAGTTATTTTTGAATTTTTATAATGTCCAATTTAATGTGAGTAATTTTTATTCGAAAAAAAATCAGAAAATAACTTTTTTCGGGACGAAAATAATAATTTAAATTACTTCATTTTTTAAAAATTTATATTAAGACAATTTTATAGAAAAGTTATTTTTGAATTTTTATAATATGCAATTTTAATCTGAGTAATTTTTATTCGAAAAAAAATCAGAAAATAATAATTTAAATTATTTCATTTTCTAAAAATTCGTATTAAGACAATTTTATAGAAAAGTTATTTTTGAATTTTTATAGTATAAGTAACAAAAAAATTAATTTCTTCTTAAAACGGATATTTTAGTTTTTAAAAATTCGTGTTGAGACAGTTCTGCAGTAATTTTGATTTTTGACAATTCATGATTACGAAATTTTGTAAGATTACGAGATAACCATCTCCCAGAACGAAGATTTTAGTTCCTAAAAATTTGTGTCAAGACCATTTTGCAAAAAACACTTAAATTTTCAAAACATAATTTAGAAATTTTGTAAGATCTCTGTTTTACAGTAATATAATGTATTTTTTGAAAATTAAATTTCCCAATAACAAAATTACTTGTTTTTGATGTAATATGGACTCCCTCCGGCGACGAACAAAATACAATTTTTAACATTTTTTTATCGATATTTATTAATATAAAAAAGTTAAAAAAAATTAATTTCAAAATTGACAAAAATCACTAATTTTAATAGGGGCTTTCGTGGTAGGAGTTCATATTCGATTTCATCTCATTTTTCAAAATTGAAACAATTTGAAAAATTGACAAAATTCATGTAAATAAAAATTTCTATTTTAAACTTAGTTCCGGGTTGACATTACTGTAAAAGTAGTATAATTCCGAACTAAAAGTACAAAAACAATATTACATCGAAATTATGCAATTTTTACAAACGATTTTCGGTCTTTTTTGGAAGTCTAAAAATTTTTGACGAAAAACAAAAATTTGCACTTTTATGAAAATCAATGAATCTGCCTAATTTAAAAAAAAATTTTCCTCTGTAAACCTAGGTTTTTGAGATTTTTTCAAAGATAACTTAAATTTTTTTTCGATGTTAATGAAAGATATCACGTATTTCTCAAAAGGTAAAATTCCCGTCGAAATCCGAAAAATCTGAAATCATCCGAAAAAAAACATGACGTCATGGAATCTGAAAAAGGGATTTCAAAAAATTAAAAAAAATAGGAATTTAAAAAAAATTAAAATTTAAAAAAAATTGAAATTTCGGAAAATTTTAAAATTTTAAAAAATCGAAATTTTCAGCTTATTGATTTCGCAAGATTGGATTACGGTGAAACAAAAACTTTGGACATGTTCTACAGTGCAGATGTAGCTTTAGTTGATTTTACTTTTCATACCCAGCAACCGAGTCTTTGTTATCACGTCGGGGTCAGGGAATCCATGCAGCAGATTTACAATATAATTATCATGTACAGACCCGACGAAGCTGCGGAGTTCCGGATAAGTGAGGCCCTCAGGGTAAGTGGAAAAACATCTTAAAAATAAAAATCGATCCGGAAGATAAAATTGGAACTTTTTCTACATAGGATTTCCTACGGTAATTAGACCGAAAATCTTGTGTGGAAGTTCATCCTGCCCATTTCCGCTTCCGGATCAACTTTATCCTTTGAAAATCCAATCATCTTTTTAGAAAACCTTCCCCCGTCTTCATCTTGTTTTCTATTATCCTTCGAAAGACGACAATACCGTACTGCACTCTATAGACAGGTCGGCCAAGCTCGACAGGTTTCAAGGGTTCGATTCCGATCGGTTTCGAAAAAAGGGCCATTCCAACTTGACCTTCGCTGAGAGGATCAAACAAGCCCTGGCTAGTGTTCAGATTGACGCTAATGCCCATGCAAAAGAAAAATTTCTAAGTGATCTGAGAAAAGTCCAAGACATGGACAACACCGAAGCTAACCAGTTCCTCGAGTGCATGAGGGTTCGGTTAGACAATCCGGACGTCATGGCTCCGGATACTGTAATCCAGATGTTGTTGTGCTACAGAGATACTCAGGACTATGATGCTATGATAAATCTGGTGGACGATCTCCAGAAGATCGGCAGGAAGGACATCGTCAACGTCCAGGCCGTCAGATTCCATTACGCTTTTGCTTTGAACAGAAGGAACCACGAAGGCGATCGAGAACGGTGTATCCAGACGGTGGAGGACATTATGAAAAGAGCCAAAGCCAAGAAAGAACCGATATCTCCCGACGTCGTCTGTCTGGCCGGGAGGGTTTACAAGGACAAGTTCATCGCCAGCAATTACGAAGACAAGGAAGCCCTCGAAGAAGCCATCGTCTGGTACAGAAGAGCCTTCGATATATCTCCACTAGAATACAGCGGGATAAATCTCACAACTCTTCTCAGAGCCAAAGGGGAACAGTTCGAATACAACGAAGAAATGCAACAAATCGCCGTCGTTTTGAACAGTCTTCTCGGAAGAAAAGGAGCTCTCCAGAATCTCGAAGACTACTGGGATGTGGCTACATTTTTCGAAGTCTCCGTTCTTGCCGAAGACTACAAAAAAGCTTGTCAAGCAGCCCAGGCGATGGCGATGTTGAAGCCTCCGACGTGGTTCCTGAAGTCAACAATGGAGAACATCAAATTGATCTCCAGATGTGCTGCTACAGTATCCCCGATAGAAAAAGAAAAACAAACATTTGTATTTTGGACAGAATTCTTCATGGAAGCCATCGAATCTGGAAACAAAGGAAGAGAAATCACTTCTTTCAGGTTCGTTCCACATCGTGGATTTCGAAACTTTCATTTTTAATTTTTTTAAGTATTTATTTTTTAAAACATTTATTTTTATAACATCTATTTTTTAAAATACTTATTTTTAAAATATGTATTTTTAAAACATCTATTTTTTAAAATACTTATTTTTAAAACATCTATTTTTTAAAATACTTATTTTTTTTAATATGTATTTTTTTAAATATTTATTTTTCAAAAAAAAAATTTTCATAATCTGGTGGTCGAACTATGGAAAAAAATTGTTTTTCAAAATTTTTCATGAATAATTTGAAATTAAAAAAAATTCAATTTTAAAAAAATTTTAATTATTTTCGATATTTGATAAAAAACGATTTTTTGTTTTTCGTTGAATTGCCCTAGTTCATGTTTCGAGAACAATCGATCGAAAACAATTCTGATAAGTTGCAAAAGGATTTTCCGAAAATAACGGGCTTTGCCTGCGGCAGTCCAAGGGAACTGAGCATTGATTATTTTTAGAATCTTGTTTTTCTGATTTTATATACAACAACCATAGGAAATTATTTTTAAAATCAATTCAAAAAAGTAAATTTTAGAATTTTTCAGAAAAATTTTTTTCAAAAATCAATGTAGTTTTGTACTTGGATCGACCACTTTCCAAAAAAAGAATAACTGATAACATAATAATCTCCAAAAAAATTTATTGATTGATGTTTAATGATTGTTTTGTAGATTCCCTGTTCTCATCCAGGAAGTCAATAAAGAATACACCCCAAGTTACATCACGATCAACACCGATGACGTGATTATCCTTTCCCATGTCCTCGAGAACAGTCAGAAGAAGAGTCCTCCGCCGGGGATCCATCGCTGGGAATTCAAAGCCAGCACGATTAGGGCCGTTTCTGCAAACAAAAGAGACAACAGAAGCATTTTTCTCTATGTTCACGATAATGCTGATGATTTTTGTCTCACTTTTCCTAGTCCTGAGATCTGCAACAAGGTGATTGAGATGATGGAATGTGATGGCAAAGTTCTTCACAATTGTGGAGAGCAGAATCAGATCCAATATGAGTACGAATTAGATTCCAACGGAGACAAAGTTATCTTAGGAAGAGGCACCTACGGTACCGTAATCGCCGCGAGAGACGTCACCACACAGAGGTCCATTGTGGTCAAGGAAGTGGAGGTCAAGAACACCGAGGAAGTCCAGCCGTTGATGGAAGAGATCCAACTCCACTCTACTCTCAGCCACGAGAATATCGTCAAATACCTAGGATCCAAAGTTGAAACAAGAGAAAACGGGAACGACGTCTTCCTTATCTTCATGGAGCAGGTTCCCGGAGGAAGTTTGAGTTCGCTTCTCAGGTCCAAATGGGGACCTCTCGATGACAATGAAGCAACTATGGCTTTCTACGCCAGACAGATCCTAGAAGGGATCAACTACCTTCATCAACAGAAGATTGTCCACAGAGATATCAAAGGAGAAAACGTTCTAGTCAACACTTACTCAGGGCTGTGTAAAATCAGCGACTTTGGGACCTGCAAACGACTTGCTGGATTAAACCCCGTGGCAGACACCTTCAAAGGGACTCTACAGTACATGGCTCCGGAAGTCATTGATCACGGACAGAGGGGATACGGTCCTCCTGCCGATATCTGGTCCTTCGGGTGCACTATGATCGAAATGGCCACAGGGAAACCTCCGTTCATAGAATTAGGACTTCCTCAAGCAGCCATGTTCAAAGTGGGCATGTTCAAGACTCATCCGGAAATCCCGAAAAGACTCTCCGAGTTAGCCAGGAACTTCATCAAACTCTGTTTCGAACCCGACCCCAACAAAAGACCAACTGCAGCTCAATTACTAGCTGATCCCTTTATTGCTCAGAACACAAGAGGAAGCAGCATCAAGAAGAGAGCAGACCCCAAGCAACACGCAAATAATAAATTTATGAGGGAGAGGAGTGTAAGCCATTTGAGTGGCATCGGGTTGACACAAAATAATTTGACAGCAGGCAACGTGAACAATGGAGTTGGATCTATCAGTAAGCTTTTAGTATCGAAAATTAAAATTATCTTCAAAAACTAAAATTATCTTCAAAAGAAAAATTAAAATTATCTTCAAAAACTAAAATTATCTCTCAAAAAATTTAATTATCTTCAAAAAAAAAACTTAAATTATCTCTCAAAAAATTTAATTATCTTCAAAAAAAACTTAAATTATCTCCCAAAAACTTAAATTATCTCCCAAAAACTTAAATTATCTTTCAAAAACGAAACAAAAAAATAATAACAATGAGGTAATTTCTCATAGTCATATAAAATCCTATATCTTTTAAAATTTATATAAAAATTGAAATTATAATTTTTTACTTTTTTAATTAAAAAAAGATACAGTAAATCATTTACGATTAAGTGTAATTTATTCTTTGTTGTAATTTTCCGGAAATTGATGTCAAATGTTTGGGAATTGTCCTTATTTTTAATGACATCATTGTTCTTCTAAATTTCTTAATGCCTTTCTGTTTCAGCTCGAAGTAATTCCACGAAGTATCCTTCAAAACCCACCACCATGAGCAACTCGGCTGACTTCCATCCCAAGGCTTTCAAAGGAAACGAAAAAAACCTTAGGCTTAGAATCGAAGCTCCTTCTGCCCAGAATGGAATGATATCTCCTAGTCTTACTCCGGCTTCGGGACAACCGGCATCTGCAAGTCCGAATTTATGTCAACCAAGTTTCCTCCATACTAGTGGTCCTTTTGAAGCTAGTCAACTGTTACTGTATCAACAACAGCAACAACAAGGTTTCAGCAATAGTCTTGGAGGAACCACTAGTCCTAGTGTCATGCAGATCTCGCAGCCGTCGAGTCCAGGAAGAGAGCTCCAGACTCCACTCACGGCTAGTCCTTCCTTCGGAGACACGAGTCCCTTCAGCACGATCCCTTCCAGCTCCTCTATTGCTGAAGAAGGCGGAGGTTTCTTCAATCTCATGAAGGATGTAGAGCTCCGGAAAACACTCTCAGCTTTGATGGTCGAACACGAAGCGGAAATAATTGAGAGATGGATAAACGCAATCCAAGCAGAAATCGACAACAGCACTCTCACCGAAGAGACTCTGAAAAATCTACTAAAAGGATTGAAAAACTACATCCTCAACAAGGAATCTGAAGCCCTATCTAAAGTCCTCCAAGAAGTCGAGAACGAACTCCCTCATGACCAGTCAGAGATTAACCAGCTTACCATAGCCCTGTACCTCTTCCCTTCGTCCATCCAGCCAGCTTTGAAGCATCGAGGGATCAAGCCCCACTGGATGTTCTCTTTGGACGATCTCATCAGAAGCGGCATACAATCGGCGTTGAATCTTCTGTCTCCAGAACAACCTTCTCTCAACTTTGTTCAGGAAGTCAATAAGCAATACGGTCAAAACGCGGCTGCAACGATGGCTGCTGCGAATAACGCTGCTTTAGGCATCGTATCCATTCCTGGTACTGATGTGATTTCAGCAGGCACGTGGAACCCTTTAGCGACGACGGAGATTAGTCAACAACACAACTACTACGCCGATCAGATAAGGAGACTTTTTGAGGACTTAATAGGGGTGGAGAAGGAGTACAAAACCATGCTGGAACAAGTAGTTATCGACAAAAGACAAAGAACAGACGAACTAGCTGGAACTCTGGCCGGGATGAATTATCCTGTTAATTTTCCGTTTATGCCTCCTTCCAATTTTGTTCAATCTCCGATTTCTGTGGTTCTGAATCATGAAACGCCTGAAGACGAGGAAACTTTAGCTCAGTTCCTGACTAGAATTGGCTGCGATTCCGATTCGATCGCTCTGATTGAGGAAAATCGCTACACTAAAAACGATCTCATAGATTTCGTCACTAGAGAAGAACTCATGGCTATGGGCATTCCGTAAGTTTTCCGATTTTCAACGGAAAGTCAAAATTTAAAATTTAAAATATAAACTTTGAATTTTGATAACTTTTTTGAAATTTTAGTTGTCGAAAAAGTAAAACTGTAGTTGTATAGGTTAATGAATAAGTTGCATATTTACAGTTTTACTTTTTCGAAAATCAAGTTCCAAAAAGAGTTATTAAAAATCAAAATTTGTGTTATAGTGAAACTGCAAAGGAAATACAAATACGAAAAAGTGGTTATGTCACATTTCTGTCCTAAACATTTATATTCCAATTTTAGAGTTAAAAATCTACAAAATCACTAATTATACTGTAATAAAAGTCATAGATTTTGAATCTAAAACTAAAATCAGAAGTTGATTTTTATAACCCAGGATTCTGAAGACTAATCTTTAATTCTGATTTTAGAATTTCCACTATTTTTAAAGTTGAACAAAAATCACTAATTATACTGTGATAAAAGTCATAGATTTTGAATCTAAAACTAAAATCAGAAGTTGATTTTTATAATCTAGAATTCTGGAGACTAACTCTGGATTTTAAGGATATATCAAATTTTATATAAAACTTTATTAAAAAAGTTGAAACTTACCTAAAATAGCTTTTCAAGTACTATATAACAGACGTAAAGTTATTGAAAATTATTTACTTTTTAATTTTTTATTTTTAAATTAGAGTTGTAGAAATTGAAATATGAATGCTTGGGACAGAAATGTCCTGTCACGGAAAATATACAAAAATAGATAACAAAGTAAAAATTTTCGTTTTAGTGACTCCACTAACATACGATATTTTTTATTTTTCCCATCTTTTTGGTTTTCGTTTTGACAGTAATATCCGTTAAATTGTTCAATTTCCAGAGGTGGTGTGTCCTGTCTCATCTGGCGTGAAATCCTCCGGGCTCGGATGGAGCTGTCTCAAAAGGTGAGCTTAAAAATGCTCAACTCACAATCAGTTGCTTCCTCTATCCCTGAAACCGAATACAACGACGGGCTTACTGACATTCCATCAACAGCTAACCTTCAATCCGGGCTTTTCCCGAAACATAAACCCAACTTACCCTTTTCATACGCTTCCGTCGTAGCCTCAGGCACTGACTATAACAACTGCTTCCAACAATTAGCTTTTCAGCCTAAACTCTCATGAGTAACTGTCCGCTTTTGCAAGTAACCTGTATTGATCTCGACTTCTTCATCTCAGTTTACCGTAATTTTGTGAAAGTAATTATTTTTAGTTAACAAGCAGAAAAATTGCGAGACAACGTCTTTGAAGACCATTTCATATCCGTAATCTGTACAAGTTCTCACATGCACTCGTGCCACAACACTCGGTGAATTTTCTATTTTCCTGCTTTACTGGTCCTATAACGAAAAGAGAAGGTTTACTGTAGAAGAGAAAGATGGGAAAAATAAGATGAATCTCTGGAATTCTCTTCTTCGGAAAACGTTCTCTTTTCCACCCCCAAGAGATTCTAATTCGTAAATGAAATTACGATAAAATAAAATATTTATTTGAACCGAGATCTCATGAGTTACTGGAAAAAATGAAACAGAAGTCAATAATGGGGATTCAATATTGGTGGAAAATTCGGAGCATCTTTGAACTCGGATATGAAAGGTCTGTTTTTGAGCTGATTTAGAAATGAAAATGTCGGATCATGGTTAGGGGTTTCTGATCCACGTGTAGATGAGAAATATATATAAATTTAACTTATTGAACCGGAGATACGAGATGCAAAGTAATTAATAAAATATTGTGAAATCCACTTAATTTTTCCGCGAGCTCACAATTGTAAGTTTTTCGTCGGTCCTCAGGGCATTTCCCTTCGGGACCAACGTTATGTGAACTTGTACTTAAATAGATGGTGCACGATCCAACAGAAAATAATCTATTTTCATCATCCTCTACAAGAGTTATAGTGAAATTTGGTTTTTTACAGCTGATCGAAACGGCGATAACACCACAGATCTAAAGAGAGTACTTTCACTCTTAAAAAATTTTAACAATTGTGTTGTTTTTGTATTTGATAGCGTAATTACTGTAATTTAGCTTAATTGCCCAAGTTTAAAAGTAAGTGTTCAAATTTCAGTCGGAGTGTTCCTTTATTCAAACCTCAAACTTGGATAATTAAACAACATTATAAAAGACACGATATAATGAAATTTACAATCGAAAATTAAATAAAGTTATCTCCTTTGAGGAGGATAAAGAATGTTTTTTTGTTTGTTCAGTATAATGGTCGCAGTCGATTGATCGAACAGTTACCGTATTGTTTACAGAAACTACAACCTCAGGTGTGGAATAAGTTTAAAATGAAAAGAAAATTTCAATTTCCTTAAATACTTCAAATGAATGACGAATTTGAAATAAATCACCACTAAAGGCATTTGAAAAAATCAGAAAGTAAATGTTCAATATAAAATGTCAAAATAACAGTTTTCATTATTGTTATAAATTCCGAATTGTCGAAATTTTTAGAATCTATTTGAAAACTTTGACATGTTGCCAATTGTTATTACTTTAAAAGTTACTATCAAAATTGAAGTTTCATGAGTTAGTTTCTCGTCAAGATCTATGGTGGACCAATAGTTGAACATATTTCTGAAATCACAAAAGCTGTGGAGCTAATGATTAGGACTACAGCCGGGTCTAACCAGCCAATTGTTAGTACAGTGGAATTTCGATATAAGGCACCCTCAAGGGACCGGACAAATCATGCCTTATATCGTGGGGTGTCTTTTATCGAGGGTCGAATATGACTAAAATTCCTTAAATTCTCGCAAATTTGTATGTGGGCCAAACTAACGCACTGAAACCGTGTCTTATAGCCTGGGTGCGTTATATCGAGATTCCACTGTATAAACTACTTAAAAACAGCAGAACTAATTTCCGAAAATTGATCACTCAGCTGCTGCTGAAGTGATGTCTAATTGTGATTTCGAAATCCAAGGAATAAAACTCATGAAAAGCATATTCAACTTCTTTATTATTTTTACCCATTTTAACGTTTAAGATAAATTAGCATTCAACTCTCCCGGATACATGTTCCTCAAAGACTGGAAGTGCAAAATCTCCTGTGCCAGGGCCTCATGAAGCTGGTTGAGTTTCAGTTGTTCGATTTGATCAGTGTCCACTTGGATTTGGACCGTCCCGACAGGTTCGTTCTCGGGGACGTGGTATGGGTCGAGGTAGTCGTCTTCGAGAGCCTGTTCAGCACTGCATCGCTTCCAGGGAGCTATTTGGAGCATCTGAAGGAATTTTAATTTTTTTAGGATTATAAAGTTCCATCTTCACAAATATTGGAATATTTTTAGAAACCAATAAGTTTCATAAAAATGCGGCAATTTATCTTCTTCATGTTTGAAAAAAGATTTGCTTTATTGGTTAAATTAAGTTTTATAAAGAATTTTGAAAATAATTTTTAAAACTTTTCATGGTCCTGAGACGAAAACTTCGAAATTGAAATAATTGTGACGAAATCTATTTTTTAATTTTCGGAAGTTACTTACTTTATTAATAAGAGCGACAGCTTGAGGAGTCGCCTTAGGCAATATGGCTGTCCATGGAAGAGGTTTCCTCTGACCGCATTCGACGATCACATTTTTGACAGCAGACATCCGTATCCTCGAGATAACTTCTTCTTCGGGGGTTCCCAAGTAACAAACTACCATTTTTATTTGACTGGCCCCGTCTTTTCCAGGGAAAAGTTGTCTTCTCTGGACCATCTCTGCGAAGATACAACCTGCTGACCAGATATCCACTTTTGTATCATAGGCAGGAAGGGTGAAGAGTAGTTCCGGGGCTCTGTACCATCGGGTCATCACATATTGCTGAAAAAGTTTTAAAAATAAAACTAAATAAAATTATAATTAAAAATTTAATTTTTTATAAAAAATGAAAAATTTTCTTTATAAATTTTTTAAAATTTAATGAATAAAATAAATCAATATATTATTGAAAACCAATAAAAATCGAATTTCTTTCGCAAAATCAACAACGAGAAATTCATTTTACAAAAACGGTTTTTTTATAGTTTATCTTTTAGCAATTTTTGCATAATTTTTGTTATTTAATATATTATTATTTTTTAAATTTTAAATACTTATTTTCGTGTCGAAAATATTAGAATTCAGTAGATGACTGTTAATTAAAATTTAAATCAAGTTTTTCGTCTTTTTCGAAACCGAAATTTTCTTTTCAAAGTTGTATTTTTATATTTTTTGTTCCAAAAACGAATTTTACTCAATAATGAAAAAAATCTTTTATGAAATTTCTCAAATCTGAATCCATACCGTAAGCGGATTTCTACTCGTTTGGTGTTTGCACTGTGCCACTGATCTCGACATCCCGAAATCCGCAATCTTCAGCAGACAGTTCGCGTTTACTAGCAGATTGCTCGGTTTCATATCTCTGTGGACGATCCCCACGGAATGAAGGTACTAAAATTTATCGATTTTCTTTTTTGACAAGTGCTCTTACCTTGAGTCCTTTTAGAATTTGATAGAGAAAATATTGATTATGTTGTTCACTTAGTTGCTGAGTGGAATGGATGATTTGATGCAAATCTGTCTCCATCAAATCTAGCACTAAATAAATATCCACATCTGTAGGTTGAGTTCCATGAGTGGCGAACATGTCTAAGATCGAGACGATGTTCTCGTGGTGGATATCCCGCAAAATCCGGATTTCTCTCAAGGCCCGTTTGACCAGGGTACTTGCGGCAAAGGCTCTGGGGATTTTCTTCAACGCAACTTCTTTGTTGTTGACGTTATCCATAGCTTGAACAACAGCCCCATAAGCTCCGATCCCCAGTAACCTCGTCACAGTATACGGTATCCCATTGAGCCGGAAACTAGGATCAACTTTCTTGTCGTGATGAGCAGCTTCAGTCATTTTACAGAAAACACTTGACCTCTGAATAAATACAAAGTTAACAATAAAAGACACACCTTAAAAAACGATTTTTATCAATAGACAAGGTTGACAAATGACGGAACTTAAGAATTTTGGAAAAATCGAACGAAAACAAAGCGAATTTCGACGGTCGGAACCGGTTGACCGTCTTCGGAAATCAGTTTAATTTTGGTTTTTTCATCAAAAAAGTCAGCTGGGAAGAATGTTATTTAAGTTAATTGCAATTTAGTTAAAAAATATTTCAAAGTTTATCTCTGATTCGGTAGTTTAGGAAAAATTTAAAATTTGTCAACATTTAAAAAATAGATTTTTGGAGAACAATGTTCAAATGGAATCAAGAAAGAGAATAATAAAAATAAATAATTTTTACAGTAGTTTATGTAAAAAATGGTGTTTTGTGACTCCGTTTTGAATTCATTTTTTGTTTCAAATTTATTTTCTACATGCTTATATAGTCGAACTTGAATATAAGATACTTTTTTGGGATCAGGTAAAGTATATGTTATGAGAAAGGATATATTATAGCAGGAGTAAATTTGAAGACAGACTAACTAAATTCACTCACTCAGATAATATGCTATAATCTGAGATATGTTATAACAGAAGTATCTTATATCCAAGTTCTGTTATGCAGTCGAACGTGGATATAAGATACTCCTTTGGGACCGGGCAAAGTGTATGTTATAAGAAAGGATATAT
Organism: Halicephalobus mephisto; assembly: GCA_009193035.1. Lineage (NCBI taxonomy): Eukaryota > Metazoa > Nematoda > Chromadorea > Rhabditida > Panagrolaimidae > Halicephalobus > Halicephalobus mephisto. The sequence goes on from SWDT01000154.1 coordinate 277,916, forward strand.
TATAGAGGGAGTAAATTTGAAGGTAGACTAACCAAACTCACTCACTCACTCATACCGTATGCTATAATCTGAGACATGTTATAACAAGGGTATCTTATATCCAAGTTCTATTGTATTTCTTTTCCTTGATCAATTGTCACACGTCATTTTAGTCCCTCTAATATTCTATTCCGGTCTTTTCCGCAACCAAATCATCATATCTACTCTTATCTCGGTTAATTTTGGGCGTTGTCCTGAGAATCATAATCTTAAAGTTGGGGAATAAATGAATAATATAATTTTTTTAAACAAAATAATTGAAAGAGAAATTCACTTTATTTCGAAATAGTTTATAAATAAAAGTATATACAACCCCAATCAGTCTTTCGTCCTCAACTTCCTCGAGGAATGTCTGCTCCAGCCGTTCATGGCAACAGTTAAGACGATTTTATCGAAACCAGTCCCCACGACGCATTTTGTTTCCGGATTTTCAGGAGAATCCTTAACCGGAGAACTGTAGATGACGTAACCATTACCAGTGTTGAAGTATCTAAAAACATCGAAATTACAAAGATTTAAAACGTACATTACAAATAAATCTTTGGAAATAGTTCCTTCTTATCCTACACAAAAAAGGTACATTAAAACGTCCATGATGTATCAAATGCATTATTTCAATGTACCGATATATTGAATACAATATATTGAAATCAATTCAATATATGAATATATTGGATATAATGCATTTAACAAATCAGAGTTGTTTTAAGATATCTATACATTATGTAGTACATACAAAAAAATACCTCTAATATACCAATACATACATTGAGTGTAATGTATATGTGCATTATTTCAATATATCAATATATTACATTTAACGCACCAATATCCTACTTAATGTATAGATACATTGGATATACTGTAGCTGATATATCAGAGTCCTTTTAAGGTATCTATACATTATGTAGTACATACAAAAAGTATCTCTAATATACCGGTACTTTAAATACAATGTGTCCAGTACATTATATATCATGTACCCTTTTTGTGTGTAATGGAGGATTTAAAGTGATTTACCTCATTGTCGCTAAATCTTCTCTAGATAATTTCCATTCGTAGTTGACGCATGGAAGACATCTCAACAAAACAACATTGACTTCTCTTCGAATTCTTGCGTTACATGCATAATAAATGGGTAATCTGGCAGCACTGGCCACAATCGTCAACAAAGATACGAGATCAGAAGAATAGGTGTAAAATGGACGAATTTCCGGAGTTAAGAGTGAGTTTTGGTCGATAAACTCCCAGGCAGTCACTATCACGTTGAGCAAGTTACAGGCGAGATAGGTACAAGTAATGAAGACTAACATCATCGTTGCTGAGCGGATATGTCTCTAAAAACAGAACTTTGTTTAAATTACAATTAAAATGAAATTATTCATGATTTTTGGGGAAGAAATCAGATTTGGCAAAGTGTTTCGAATGCCAAGAATAATCTGATACTTTTGGCAAAGTGTTTCGAATGCCACAAATACCATCTTACTTTTTGCAAATTACTTTAAACCTTAAAAATTACCCATATCTGTCCAAAGAACTTACTCTATGTTCACTGGTAGCAAATTTGAACAACCTAGCTCCGGTGTGTTGTTGCCTTAATCTGTGGACAATCCTGATATTGAAGTTCAAACTTAAGAAAAACGGCAAAAAAGTGCTGACAATGCTTCTGAACCAAAATTTGTAAACTGTTTTATAAGGTTCTTCGTAGGTCCAGTCATGCATAGAAGGTTCGAAAGCAGTGACTCCCGAACAGTTTCCGTTGTTCAGAATCTGCATCTCGAAATACATGGGAGCTTTGGCAGCTGCAGCAAAGAACAAAGCAATTGAGGATATTATTAATCGTTTTCCAGTCGAGAATTGACTTTGTATTTTGGAGATGGTGAGAAATCGCTCAAAAGTGGCTGCTGTGATGAGTAAAGCAGAGGCCGTGATGGCGACGTGACAAAGGGCCAACATCGGTCTCATGTAAGTCCACCAAGCTGCAGCCAGGATCTCACTGGCGAAGTAATCCATGAAGAGATTTACAGGAAACAGCAAGATATACGAAGCTGGAAATCACGATTTTTCAGAAATCAAATTACATAAAATATTATTTTTGTGATTTTACAAATTTCGATTTTGCATATTAAACAAAAATTAAAATTTCAAATTTCTCGCGTTTTGAAGAAATGTCCCAAATGTCATCGATAACAAAGATATTTGAATTAAACATTCAATAACTGACTAAACCGAGGAAATGATCATCTGATGAAATCGAAAACCCACCAGATAGGAAAGTATCGATCAATGCCAGTAGCAATAAATACAGTAAATGCGATCTTCTGTGTTGTCTGTTCTTGACCAGCAAGAAGAACAAAAACGTGTTGAAAACCAATGAAATTGCGGCCAAAAAAGTTCCACAAATCCCTACCAAGTAAAGTCTCAAAGTTTCTGGTGGAATTATTTCACAATTGTCTTCGATTTCAATGTCTTCCATTTCTGGATCTGTCATGGTTAAAAGCTGAAAAAATCCTCTCAAAATACATGTTTAAAAAGTGATTTTTCTCAACACGAAAATTCCCGAAAATCTCGTGTGCAGTAAAAAAGTCAAATAAAATTGCAATTACGGATTCTCCCTGAGGCGTTCTTTTCGAAGAAAAATTTCATTTTTTTCAGAAACCGAGGTTCAATGAAAGAAAAATCTTTTTGACAATATAGACCAAAAACTAATTAACCAATTTAGCTACATTGAGAAAATGAATTTTTATTTTTATTCAAAATAGCCTAATGCAATAATAAAAATCGGATACTGTAATGTTAAATTGGAATTTTTCGAACAGAAAATTTAAATAAAAATTGTAATTTTTCTGAAAATTTAAATAAAAATTTTGATTTTTCTGAAAATTTAAATAAAAATTGTGATTTTTTTGAAAATTTAAATAAGAATTGTAATTTTTCTGAAAATTTAAATAAAAATTTTGATTTTTCTAAAAATTTAAATAAGAATTGTAATTTTTCTGAAAATTCCGAAACAATCGGATTCTGGAAACTGGCGGTTCACAAGGCTCTTTGGGAGTTCATCAAATTTAAAGACAAAAGTGCAATAAATATTCTCTGGAGACATTTTCGAACAAATAAAACATAATTAATGAAATTATAACAACGCAAAATAAATTAAGAGGACGGAAAATGACAAACACGTCAACGGTCGTTTGGAAAAAAACAAACAATCGTACAAAGACCAAAATTGAATTCAAAATAAATTTCTTTCACGCGTTCCTAATTTCAATAGGGTCTAAATCATCTTTGAAAAATAATGTTACCATCAAAATTTTAGGATTTTATTTTATAACTTTGATTAAATACTTTTTAATTTTAGAAATTTTTATTCCATGAGCTTTGAAAAATATTGTTAATATCAAAATTTTAGGATTTTATTTTATAAACATAGCTACATACTTTTTAATTTTAGAAATTTTAGGATTTTATTTTATAACTTTGATTAAATACTTTTTAATTTTAGAAATTTTTATTCCATGAGCTTTGAAAAATATTTTTAAATTTGAAAATTTTAGGATTTTATTTTATATTTTTCATTAATTCTTAAATTTAGAAATTTTAAGATTTTATTCTATAATTTTGACTAAATATTTTTTAATTTAAAAAATTGTATAATTTTTACTTTATAACTTTGACTAAATGTTCTTGATTTCGAAATACTTCTAAAATGATAATTTTGATGTTATTTAATATATTTAATGCAAATTTTCTGTTATGTCCTTTTTAGAATTAAAAAAGTATCATTCAGTAAATTTCACAGATTACGAAATTTACAATATCCAGAATTAGACTAAAAATAAAAACGAAATCCATGAATTTCATCTGTCAACTCATTCATGATGTGAGACTTCTTCATTTTTTTTGACAGTTGAGGGAAATTAGGCCTGACACGGGAAAATTAAAACTGTGAATATGGATGAAAGTCTAAATTAGGAGTTTTCTAAAAACTTATCCAGACAATTACCTAAAAAGGTCAAGTGAGTTCAATTTCTAAAAACTCAAAAAACACATTTTCTGAAAGAATATGCAATTTTTAAAATTGAATTTTGCAATTTCGAAGAAAATGGTGAATTTCGAAAAACAAAGAAAATTTGTGTTCGATCGTCGAAAAACACAAAAATAAAAGTTTTCGAAATAAACAAAATTCTATAATTTTAAATTACGAAATTTAATTTTTTAAAATTTTAATTCGAATATTTTTAAAATAAAATTAATTTTAAAAATACAAAGAAAAATTTTAAAAATTAATTTCAAAAAACTTCAAAATTGTTTGAAAAATTATTTTTATTGTTAATTTTGAAAATTTGTTACTGTAGAATTACTAAATAGGTTTTGAGGATTTCGGAAATCCAAATATCTACAAAAAATGAAAAATTTTAATCACATAATTCAATGTTAAAATCAACATCAAAAAATTTCGCAAATTAATTTTAAAATTTCCAAAATCCAACAAATCCCAAATCCCATACAGTAATCTCCCGTTAATTTTCACTCAAAAAATAAATTAAACGAAATTTGTACACTTAAACTTTAAAAACTCAATTAAAATCTTCAATTTATTTTAAATTCGCTGAGTTTTTTCGGCATTTTATGATGAATCGTCCCAATTATAAAAGACAACCAATTAAAACTTTAAAAAAACTTCCCGAAGATGACAAGTACTCAATTGGCCTTGTTTCCGTCCAAGACCGTTATCGATAAAAACGAATTCTTTTATGTTTGCAAACCAAGGACCCATTTGTGGAAATGAAAATTTTAAAACATGTTTTAAAAATTTAATTATATTAAAATTTTTTGAAGTCGAAGATATGACGATTGGACGTAAATCTAAACTGAAGAGTCGTTTTTAAGCAAATTTTAAAAGTACGGTAATACCGTAATGAAAACCCAAAAAATTTCGGAAATTACTGTAATTTCGAAAAAGGAACTGCTACAGTAATCAATCAAGATAGTTTTTAATTTTTTATATAGTAAATTTATGACTAAGAGTTGAAACTTGATCTCGACAAGAAAGTTGGTTTTTGAAAAATGAGAATTATAATTTTAAAAATTTATAAATTTTAATTCATATTGAAAAAAATCAAAAATAATTCAAACAAAAATCAGCATTTCTATAAAAACGAAAATTACGGTATTTGTTTAAAAAATATTTTTTTTCATTTATATTAAAAATTTTTTTTTTTAAAATCGAAAAAATTTTAGAACGAAAACAAATCACAACTCAAAGTTCCTAATAGTAAAAATGACATTTCATCACATCCACACGGAAACAATTTCACATTTCGCCAGAGGCACTAGATGTCGAAAAACAAAAACTTGATTAAAAAGCCAAATCTCGAGGTCGTAGGGTTCTCGACGAGAAAAAAAAGGAGCTCATTTGGGGTTGTGCGTGTCGAGCGGAAATCTGAGCGCGAGAAAACGAGTCACAATCTGTTTCCCGTTTCCTTTTCAGACTTGAAGCTTCAAGAATCCAGCAACATGAAACGAGAATTCCTAAGAATGAATAATCATAAATTCTTATTTTTGATTGAAGAACAATGTCTCGGATTGACAAGAGCAATTTTGGGCGCTGAAAATATCCGGATGTTATTTCAGTCGAGATAAAAGTTCGAAGAATTTCTTGTCAAGAAAAATTTCATTAATTCCAAAATACAAGTCAAACAAAGTTCAAAATTATGTAATTCTAAAAAGTTCAAAAATATTTAATTTAAAAAAAATTGAAAATATTTATTTAAAAAAAAAATAAAAAAATATTTAATTCTAAAAATTTTAAAATATTTAATTCTAAAAAGTTCAAAATTATATAATTTAAAAATTCTAAAATATTTAATTCTTAAAAGTTCAAAATTAATTATTTTTAAAAAATTGAAAATATTTAATTTTAAAAATGTATTTTTATATTTAATTTTTGTAATATAAAAATGGGAAAATTCGCAGAAAAAAATTAGTAAATTACTGAATATTTGAAAACATTCTGATTATTTATATTTTTCTCTGACCTTCGGTGAAGGATATTTTTGAAAATGCTATGAGGGAGGCCATGGTGGAGAAAATCTAATTAAATTTTAATTTTATTAACTTTTCAGAAAATTACTTCGAAAATGAATATTTTTAAAAATAATTATTTTTGTCAAAAAATGATAAAAATAGAAAAAATCTAATAATTTTAAAAAATGTAAGATCTTGAAAAATTAGTTATTATTAAAACTCTTAGGAATGTGAAGAATCTAATTGAATTTTTTTGATTCATATTTCATATCCTCACGTAAGTCAGATTTCTCGAAGAACTTAGAAAATTCCTTTACTGATTTTAAAAAATTTTATTTTAAAAAATCTTATTTAAAAGAATTTTATTTAAAAAAATTTATTTTAAAAAATTTTATTTAAAAAAATCGTATTTAAAAAAATTTTATTTTAAAAAATCTTATTTTAAAAAATCGTATTTTAAAAAATCTTATTTAAAAAAATCATATTTTAAAAAGAATAATAAACATTGACAAAATAAAGTTCAATGACATCTGTGATTTAGTTTATAAATTTCTTTCACAAAAAAACGTAATTTTCGAATTTTTAGCAATTGCGAAATACGAAAAAATACAACATAATCGTCACATATTTTATAAATATTTGACTTTTGTGACGAAAATTAAAACTTAATAGTGACGATTTGCATTTGGTACTGTACCAAAAGTTACGCTTTTTTGTATATAGAGGATAAAAGGTCTTTGATGTTATTTTTTAATTTGTCAAAATTAACAAAATAAAAATCATTATTTTGCATTTTTGAATTTAAAAAAATAATTACAAAGTTATCTCATCCGGATGCAATTATGGTTGATTTTTTTATAGTAAGATATGCCATGTTATTTCTAAATACAATCAAGTACAAAAACTATTATACCAGATATTATTTTCAAAGTTCTTTTTTTTGAGAGTTTGTCCCGTCTATCACAAGGTCCGCTTTACAATATTAAACGATACAATTACAAACATAAGATACTAGGAAACTAAACACCTAATTTTTCCTTGCGCCATCGTAGCGTGATATCCACTGATGCGACTTTCTGTTGACCGGTTTGTCGTTTGGACTGATCCGAGTTCTTCGACCAGTCGTGAGAGTTTCTTCTCCTCGATGGCTGGGTTGTCCATGGTTAACAACATCCAGTGCCTCCGACCAGATATTATTTTCAAAGTTCGTTCACCTATAATTAAATTCATTTTATTTTCCTTTTCCCTATTTTAGTCAAAAATTCAATAGCCATTTTGCTTATCAGTTAAATCAGTAGCTGATCAATTTTTGAAGAAACTTATTCATGAAGATAACGAAGAAATTCCTCTTAATTGGCCGAACCACTTATTTGGGAAATTATGATAGTGTTGCTACTTATTCTTTTATTTTTTCCCGTTATCCACGCTCAATGTGCTTGGGATAATTGTCCAGCATGGTCAACTGACAGTAACACCATCAATTTGCACATTATCCCGCACTCTCATGATGATATGGGTGAGTGTTAGGAGCTTGACCGATTTCTGATTATTTAATGTAATTTAGGATGGCTGAAAACTGCAGATGACTATTTCACCGGGATCAATGGAGATCCCCTTGTCCACGTTTCTGTTTGGGAAATTTACAACAATGTCATCACAGAACTGAAGATGGATGGGAAGAAGAAATTCAGCGTGTGTGAAGTCGGATTCCTCACCAGATGGCTTGAGAATGCGGATGATTACCTCGTCAACGATTTCATTTCTCTGGTGAACAACGGACAGATAGAGTTGGTCTGTGGAGGCTGGGTGCAGCCGGATGAAGCCACAAGTCACTATATCGACCTCATTGACATGTACACTCTGGGGTTGAGGAAGCTGAATAGCAGTGTTGGAGGAAACTGTGCTCAAGTTAGAACCGGATGGCAGATCGATCCCTTCGGACATAGCCGAGAACACTCTAATCTCTTAGCCATGGTTGGTTAGTACTTGAATGATTAATAAGAAAACATATTTTAGATGGGATACGAGTCTGTTTACTTCGCAAGAGAACACCACAAGGAACACGATTTGAGAATAAAGAACAAAGCTCTCGAGTTCCAGTGGTATACTTCTAATGAAAATCGTGAGTTGTTTATTTGGCAAAATAATAATTTTTAAAATTGTTCTGATGACGTTTGGTTATGTGTAAGTCATTGAATTTTTACGTACATTTTTGAAATCTTTATTGTATTTTCTAATGCGCTTTTTCAATATACTTAACACCAATATTCCAAATATAAACGCCAATGCTAATTAGATACTTTGAGAAAAACATCGTTGAAGATTAAAAACAAAAATTTGAACACTGGTCTTGATTATGCGGAATAGAAATAACCAAAATAAGGATGAAAATAAAACAAGGCTTTTAACTGGATTAACAATAAACATTTCAAAACAACAATTTCGAAACAATGCTAAATTTAGAAATTTTAACTAAATGAAAACATTTCAGCAAACAGAATGCTAGTTTCTGGGATCTTCGACGGGGGACAACTGTATGCTCCTCCACCTAACCTGAACTGGGATTACAGAAAAAGTTACATGTAAGAAATTACATCCTGAATCGAAATAAAAAACAAAGGATTTCAGCGATCCGATTATAACTAACCCGAATTTGGAAGGATACAATGCGAATATGTACAGGGACCGGTTGGAAATTTACATAGGATACAAAGTAGGGACATTATCAAGAATCTTTAATAATTTTTTGTTAAACTTCAGAGCGCGGAATTAACCTCCAATCATGTAATGCTCTTGATGGGAGGAGATTTCTGTTTCACCAATGCCAATTTACAATTTGACAACATCGACAAACTGATCACATTAGCCAAGAATATTACATCGATGAATGTCAATGCTTTTTACTCGACTCCCTCCTGCTATACGAAGGCTATAAAAGGAGCTATCACGTCTTGGACGAGCAAGACTGCGGATTTCTTCCCTTATGCCGATAAGAACAATTCTTACTGGACAGGTTACTTTACTTCTAAGCCGGCGATGAAAGGTCTTGTTAGACAGAGTTTCAACTCTGTCAAAGGCAACTTGGAGTCTTTGTCTTGACCAGGAATTGAATGAGTACTCCGTGAAAGAACATAAACTCGAAAGAGCCATCGGACTGAGTCAGCACCACGACGCGATCACTGGAACATCCAAGGAAGCTGTCACTCAGGATTACGAAAGAAGACTTCTTAGCGGTTGGGATAGTGCCGAGAGTGTCGTTACGGGCTATCTTGAGAAGATCAGCCGGAGATTCGTCCTTACTAATGCTAAATTTCCACTTCAAAATTTTTGCAGGAATATCAATGAATCACAATGCGATTACACTAACACAAACCAGGATAGATTTACTATTATGATCTACAATGGATATAACCAGAACGTGAAACAACTCATTAGAATTCCACTTTATGATTACAGTGTTGCAATCTTGGATAAAACTGGAAACGAACTAGATCAGGCCTGGGTACGGGTTTTAGAGGAGTGATTAAAGCTCGCTCTTCTAGTTACTATTTCTTCTATATTGACTAATTTTCAGATCGTGCCGACTTTCACAAACAATAATCAAGTTGGAAACACCAAACAAGCCGCTTACGAACTTATATTCTACCCCAGTCTTCCTCCCAATGGATTTACGACATTCTTTGTGGAGAAAATTGGCAAAGATTCCGGTAGAAATTCGCTCATCCAACATCAGGTTCTTCCTCAATCAAAAGCAAATGTGCTTTCCAATGGAGTAATCGACATCAACTTTGACGATTCAGGCTTCATCAAGTCTATTGTCAATGTTGCTCAAGGAATAGAGATATCATTCAAACAAGAATTCATGTCCTATCATGGTCACACGAATGCTTCAAGTGGTCAAACAAGCGGAGCTTACGTCTTCCGACCTCAAAGCAATACTCCTGATTCTATTAGTTATGCGGGTACAATCAATGTGGCTTTTACTTACCTGGAGGCGAGACAAGTGTTTGATAGCTACGTGGCTCAGACGATCCGTCTTTTCCCTAACGATAACAAGATCGAGTTTGAATGGACCATCGGGCCTCTCCCAATTGTCAAGGTCGAGTAAGTTTCCACCTACTAAATCGTATCACATTTGAGAATTTTAGTGGTCAAAATACTTCTGATGAAGTAATAACCCGATACACGACAGGAATCAACTCGGACAAAACCTTCTACACCGACTCCAATGGGAGACAGATGATGAAGCGAGTCAGGAATTACGCCCCTGATTTTGAGTACGAAAATGATGAGCCAGTATCTGGTAACTACTACCCAGTTACGTCATCTGCTATAATTGAAGACTCAAACATCGGAATGACGGTCATCACTGATAGAGCCCAGGCTTGTGGTTCACTCGCCAATGGACAACTTGAATTCCTCATCCATAGAAGAGATCTGTACGATGACGGTTATGGAGTCGCCGAACCACTCAATGAGCCAGGTAAGGACGGAAGAGGTCTTGTTGTCAGAGGGAAGCACTGGGTGGTTATCGGACCTCAAGTAAGGAAAGTCCGGCCTCAACTTCAACTGCAAATGTTCCACTCTCCAATTATCTCCTTCTCAACCTTCCAAGACCTTCAGATGTTCAGCGAACTCTACTTGATTGAGTACTCCGGGATTAAAGAGTTGCCAGAGAACGTCCATGTGTTGACTTTGAAGCAACTGGACGGTAATTCTATCCTTCTCCGACTCGAGCACATCTACGGAATGAATGAAGATCCAGATCTTTCCAAGCCTGTGGTTGTCGATCTGAACTCTTTATTCGGCGACCTCAAAGTAGGATCAGTGATGGAAATGAACCTCGGAGGAAACTACAAGATAGCGGACGTTACTGATACTAAAATAACGCTCAATCCACTGGATATTAGAACCTTTATCTTGACTGTTACTCAATAAATCTATTTCTTACAGCAATTCATTTCTTTTCCGTCTTCCCTTTCAACTCTTTCACAATCTCATGAATTTCTCTGCTTTTTGTTTCCGGAAGTTCAAAAAGTAGATAGATGAAACATATCAAATTAGGAACCACGTACAGTCCCAGGAAAGAGTAAGCTTTGATGGCCGTGAAAAGAGGCAGTACCGAAAACGTCCAAATGACGACTATCAATGTGTTAATTGCATAACAGAGGCTCTGGACTGAAGATCGATGTCGTTGAGGAACCAGTTCCGTGGGAATAAACCAAGTGATGGGACCTACGCCTCTGCAAAATGTTTATTGAACATTGATCGACATGGGTAGTTTTTTAGAATTTGATCAGAAAACGATTATAAAAAAACATTCTTTGATCAGTTACTGTAGTCGGAAATGAACCTACCCATAAGATAATCCGTAGAATAGAAAACATCCGAAACAACCGTACTTGAACCAGTGTATTTGAGGTTGCAAAACCGAAAAAAAAACAAATAATAATAAAGATGTCGTGTTCAAAGCAAGGAAAGTCAAAATCATCGGTCGTCTTCCGAATTTGTCCACGAAAAATGCCCCAATACTAGTTCCTAGGAAATACGCAAATGCCATGGCCGTAGAAGCCCATCCAGCGGTGTTGTCGTCCAAACCGGAATCCTTCAGGAACCTTGTAGAAGAAAGCAAAATTGACCACAAAGATACAGTAACCTGCAAAGCAGCACAACTCACAATGACGGATTTCCGTAGATACGGTGTGGTGAGGATTTCCTTCAAACTGGAGTTAGCTTCTGAATCCTGCTCTGCTTCTAGGGCGATTTCGTGGAGGACAGAATCGACGTCGACATTTCGGCCTTGGTAGAATTTAATACTTTTCGTCGCTGCTTTGACGTTCTTTTTAACGATGTAAAGAAATTTCGGAGTTTCGTGGATGGGTAATAACACGAGTAAAGCAATCATGCTGGGACCGATCGCGAATCCAAGAAGCAGTTTGAGGTTTTTTCCGAAGATGGATTTCATGCCGATGAACATGCCCAAGAGAGACATGAGGGCAATGCAGATCTCACTAAAAATATTTAAAATTATATTTTTAGAAAAATTTTTTACTTTTAATAAGTGTCGTTTCCGACCAAAATTTAATAATTATTAAAAAAGTTTATAAAAAACAAAACCAAAAATAAAATTTTAAATAATTTTAACCAAAATTTTGTCGAAAAAATATCCTACAAATTTTTCATTAATTTTATTTTTTAAAAATTTTATTTTATTTTAATTTTAAAAAAAGTGAAATGTTTTAGAAAATAATTTAATTTATTTTTATTTACCTCGAAAAACTCATAGCCCCTCTTAGTTTTGTCGGAGAACATTCTTGCAAAAACAAAATCAAACTCTGATATGCCACTGCCAAGGAAATACTGGCTATAATCCTCGCCGCTATCAGCAACTCTGGACAATACAGTAATACTGACAGTAATCTAGAGATAGAAGCAAGCAAAATGAACGAATTCATCAGGATAAATCCAACTTTCCTTCCAAATTTGTCATTTATAATCGGACTTAGAAAAATCCCAAAAAAAAATCCAACGAACCAAATGTTACAAATAATATTCCAAATTAAGTCATATTTACTTTCGGTGAATTCGACTCCTCTTCTGGTGTAGGATTCGTTTAAAAATTGCTTGAATTCGTCGATGGGGTTGTTGAGATAAGTAGCACTGAATCCATTTTCGAAATTACAGGCCAAGGAAAGAGTGAAACAAATAATAACGACCCTCCAAGTATCTTTCTCCATCAAGAAAATTCGCTACTGAATGAAAAGTGTTGGCTTATCATGTTCCGTGATCAAAATAAAAATAAAAAAAAAAGTGTAAGTTCAGTGTTGTCATGGAAATACGGACGGAATTGAATGAAAAAACTGTTTAGGTTAGAATTTTCAACAAAGGGGATTTCAGAGACAGGATAAAATAAATTCAAAATAATCGAAAAATTTAAAACTTTTTTTATTAAATTCAAATATGTCCTAAATTTTCTAAAAATTACAAAAATTAAATTTTCAATTTTTCGAGTAAATTTAAAATTTTATTTAAATAATATAAAATGCGAAAAAATTGACTTTTTTGTAAAAAAGATTTATTTTTACGGAAAACTAGTTGTGAATCAGCAGCAATTTTTTTATGACCTTCAGTCAAAAGTCTAAATTGAGATTATATACCTTGCTTTTTGGAATTTGCAGACATAATCAGATTCCCATCAGTGTGAACATATGCAAATTCAGTCTAGAATTATTGTGGACGAGAACACAAAATTGCATTATTTCGTTCAGTAGCATAATGGGTACAAAAATATTCCATTGTGTTCATTTACATTCACCTAAAATACAAATAGTGCAAAACTACATTATATCTACTTGACACCCATTTTCAGAAATCTTAAAAAATATCCTTCCTGTTTCATGATCTATAGAGTATTTTGGATTATATTTATTAACCTCACAATCTATTTATTGAGTAACAGTCAAGATAAAGGTTCTAATATCCAGTGGATTGAGCGTTACCTTGGTGTCGGTAATAGCTCCCATCATCTGACTTGCTGCAAGATTAGTTTCCATCACTGATCCTACTTTGAGGTCGCTGAATAAAGAGTTCAGATCGACAACCACAGGCTTGGAAAGATCTGGATCTTCGTTCATTCCGTAGATGTGCTCGAGTCGGAGAAGGATAGAATTACCGTCCAGTTGCTTCAAAGTCAACACATGGACGTTCTCTGGCAACTCTTTAATCCCGGAGTACTCAATCAAGTAGAGTTCGCTGAACATCTGAAGGTCTTGGAAGGTTGAGAAGGAGATAATTGGAGAGTGGAACATTTGCAGTTGGAGTTGAGGCCGGACTTTCCTTACTTGAGGTCCGATAACCACCCAATGCTTCCCTCTGACAACAAGACCTTTTCCGTCCTTGCCTGGTTCGTTAAGAGGCTCGCGAACTCCATAGCCGTCATCGTACAGATCTCTTCTATGGATGAGGAATTCAATTTGTCCGTTGACGATAGAACCACAAGCTTGGGCTCTGTCGGTGATGACCGTCATTCCCATGTTTGAGTCTTCGAGTATAGCAGATGACGTCACTGGGTAGTAGTTGCCCGCGACCGGCTCATCCATTATATAGTCAAAATCAGGGGCATAGTTTCTGATGCGCTTCATCATCTGTCTTCCATTGGAGTCGGTGTAGAAAGTTTTGTTGGAAGCGATGTTTGTGGAGTATCGGGTTATCACCTCAAGAGAAGTATCCAATTTGCTAAATAATTTCAAATGTGATACGATTTAGTAGGTGGAAACTTACTCGACCTTGACAATTGGGAGAGGCCCGATGGTCCATTCAAACTCGATCTTGTTATCGTTAGGGAAAAGACGGATCGTCTGAGCCACGTAGCTATCAAACACTTGTCTCGCCTCCAGGTAAGTGAAGGTCACATCAGCTCTACCATATTTGGCAATCAGCGTGGGATCCCCTTGAGGCCGGAAGACATAAGCTCCACTTGTCTGGGTTCCAGTAGGAACTGGGATATGGCCATTGTAAGCCCAGAATTGCTGTTGAAATGGATGCGTGCCTTGTGAATCTGTAATTGAATTGAGAAAACCATTTCCATCGAAATTCAAAGTGATCAGGCCATTTGAGATGCTGTTCGCTTTAGCAGAGAGTTTGGCTTCTGGATGAATTGGAATTTTCGATGTTTTGGAGTTCGCTAGGTTTTCGACAAAGTAGGTGGTGAAGCCATTGGCAGGAAGATTGGCAAGCAAGACAAGTTCATTCGGGGATCTGTGAATGTTGTTGATTTGCTTATTATCGAAAGTAGAAACAATCTGAAAAGTAATTATTATTATTTCAACATTTTTTAGAAAAGCCAGCTTCTTAATTTTGCAAAAGCATCATGTTGCTGCGGAAGATGCGCTTTAAATTTTAAGATCACTTTAACAATATTTGACTTTTCATGCAATTCAAGCCTTTCATGAACAATATCTCTTTAAACCCGTACCCAAGCCTGATTCGGTTCATTTCCGTTGCTATCTAAAACTCCAATGGTGTTCTCATAAAGCGGAATTCTGATCAATTGTTCCACATTTCGACTATATCCGTTGTAGATAGTGATAGTGAAGTTATCCTGGTTCTTGTTGGTAAAACTGCATTCAGATTCGTTGAGGTTCCTGCAGAAGGTTCGAACTGGGAATTGGTTATTCGTCGAGATGAATCTCTGGTTAAGGTTCTTAAGATAGTCATTGAAGGCGCTCTCGGCACTATCCCAACCACTAAGAAGTCTTCTTTCGTAATCCTGAGTGACAGCTTCCTTGGATGTTCCAGTGATCGCGTCGTGGTGCTGACTCAGTCCGATGGCTCTTTCGAGTTTATGTTCTTTCACGGAATATTCGCATAAACTTTGGTTAAGAGCAAAGACTCCAAGTTGCCTGACGGAGTTGATAAGGTTGGAACTCTGTCTAACAAGACCTTTCATCGCCGGCTTAGAAGTGTAGTACCCTGTCCAGTAAGAATTGTTCTTATCGGCATAAGGGAAGAAATCCGCAGTCTTGCTCGTCCAAGACGTGATAGCTCCTTTTATAGCCTTCGTATAGCAGAGGGAGTCGAGTAAAAAGCATTAACTTTTCTTGTTGTCATATTGTTCGCTAGTTTGATGAGTTTGTCAAGATTTGTATAAATGAGATTCGCATTCGTGTATTGAAAATCACCACCGATCAGCATCTGAATGTGATTATGGGGTTCAGCGGATAATCTAAGCGAAATCTCAAGTTCAAGCATTGATGTATAGTAATCAACATTATAACCTTCCAATTTAGGATTGTCAATAATAGGAGGACTAAATCGATTTGTTGTTCAGTAATTACTATTTTCAACTTGCCTGGACATCTCTACATAATCCCAATGAAATGGGATAGGAGATCCATAGTGTATTCCATAGAATGCCCCACCGATCAGTTTTCTGTCAGCTGAAAATGGTTACGAATTATCTTCTTTAACATCCCCATGTAATTTCCATGTTTACTTTTGAAATTAAAAAAGCACAGTAACAAAGAGGCTTAAAATTAGTGGGTAATTATTTAGTTTATGTCTTCTTAACTACTAACATACTCATTGTTATTTTCTTCATTTGTATATTTTGCCTAATGCAAAAGCTTTTCATTTTTTCACTCTAAACGTGAAATGTTTTTCTTAATAGTAAAAATCGAAGTAATAATACTGAATCTTTTATAAATAAAGAAATATTAAGCGTTAACCAAAATCAACTATTTTGCATATCAATCATTTTCCAGTTCTAGATTCCCTAAGGTTCTCATATTTCAATAACCAATAAAATAACTCACGCGTTTTCATTAGAAGTATACCACTGGAATTCGAGAGTTTTGTTTTTTATCCTCAAATCGTGTTCCTTGTGGTGCTCCCTTCCAAAGTAGACTGAATCATATCCCATCTAAAATATGTTTTCTTATTAATCATCCAAGTACAACCAACCATGGCTAAGAGATTAAGATGTTCTCGGCTATGTCCGAAGGGATCGATCTGCCATCCGGTTCTATTTGGCGCATTCTCCTCCAACACTGCTATTCAGCTTCCTCAACCCCAGAGTGTACATGTCGATGAGGTCGATATAGTGACTTGGTGCTTCATCCGGCTGCACCCAGCCTCCACAGACCAGCCTTATCTGTCCGTTGTTCACCAGAGTAATGAAATTGTTGACAAGGTAATCATCCCATTCTCAAGCCATCTGGTAAGGAATCCGACTTCACACACGCTGAATTTCTTCTTCCCATCCATCTTCAGTTCTGTGATGACATTGGTATAGTGTGATAGACGGCGGTATGCAATTTAGCAGTATCTCCGTTAATCCCAGTAAAGTAATCATCCACAGTCTTTACATATCCCATATCGTCATGGGAATGCGGAACAATGTGAGATTTATAATATCTGGATCATTACTCCATTGAGGACAAACATCCCAAGCGCATTTCCCGCTTATTAATGGGAAGATGAAACACTGAACACAACACAAAGAAACATAATAGTTGTGTGCAATTGATCAGATGAGTTATCTTCACAATGAAACAGTAGTTGTAGTTATTCAATTAAGCAGCAATTGATAAGAAAACTATCGTAGAGACGCGTTGGACTAAGCTTCTTATGCATTCCCAATTATCTCAACCTTGTGCAAACTCCGAAGAAAATTATATGATCAGGATGCTTAAATGGCAATCAATACACGAAACTTCCAACAAAATTTGACATGTGATTCGTGAAGGAATAATCACAGAAAAGAAGGTCAAAGTATAACAAGAAAAAATAAAAAGAAAACAGTTCAGTTCCCAAACCGCGAATAAATCAGCGGGTTTTGCTAGTTTGAAATACTTTTCTCCACAATAATACTCTGGAGGGAATTATGCAATTTTGCCTTTATTTATGCATCCGGAACTTACCCAAGCCTGATTCGGTTATTTCCGTTGCTATCTAAGACTCCAATGGTGTTCATAAAGCGGAATTCTGATCAATTGTTCCACATTCCGACTATATCCGTTGTGGATTGTGATAGTGAAGTTATCCTGGTTCTTGTTGGTAAAACTGCATTCAGATTCGTTAAGGTTCCTGCAGAAGGTTCGAACTGGGAATTGGTTGTTCGTTGAGATGAATCTCTGGTTAAGGTTCTTAAGATAGTCATTGAAGGCGCTCTCGGCACTATCCCAACCACTAAGAAGTCTTCTTTCGTAATCCTGAGTGACAGCTTCCTTGGATGTTCCAGTGATCGCATCGTGGTGCTGACTCAGTCCGATGGCTCTTTCGAGTTTATGTTCTTTCACGGAATATTCGCTAAACTTTGGTTAAAACAAAGACTCCAAGTTGCCTGACAGAGTTGATAAGGTTGGAACTCTGTCTAACAAGACCTTTCATCGCCGGCTTAGAAGTGTAGTAACCTGACCATAAGAGTTGTTCTTACGAGCATAGGGGAAAAGTCGGCAGTCTTGTTAGTCCAGTGAGGAATAGCTTCCTTTATGGCTTCTGTATAACAGGAGGGTGTCGAGTAAAAAGCATTAACTTTTCTTGTTGTCATATTGTTTGCTATTTTATAAGTTTGTCAATATTCGTGAAAACAGTTTGCGTGACTGTAGTGGAAATCTCCTCCCATAAGCAGCAAACGTGGTTATGGAGGATATACAGCCATCTCTTGGATATTTCATTTTCGGTACTATTCTAAAGTATTCAGCATTGTAATTCTCCAACTTCGGATTGTCAATAATCGGCGGGCTAAATGAGTTTATTGACAATCATGATTATTATCAGCAAACTTACACAGCGCTGACTCTGAATCCCAGTTGAACAATGTCGGACTTCCATAGTCTGTGCCATAAAGCGATCCGCCGAGCAGTTTCTGGTAGCTGAAACGATCGCCAATCATTTCTTTGAAAATCTTTTTATCATTTACGATAGCATATTTGGGAACATGGAACTGAATAAAATAGTTTTGAAACAAATATTTAATTTTTATTTATATATTTTTACTGAGATTAA
>SWDT01000155.1:0-53589 GCA_009193035.1 Halicephalobus mephisto
AGTTTAATTTTTAGTCCAAAGTTAATTTCTTCAGATATTATCGATTCAAATTTTTAAATTAAGATAATCTTAAATTAGTGACAATGTTCTTTCCAGAAATTTGGATTTTTTATTTGTCAATGCATTATTGATAGTTTCATAGTAAACTATTTACATTTTACTTAATCCTAGTCATTCCCATAGCATTTGATTTCCACCGCGACGTACTGTCATACCTTCTGGAAGTTTAGTGACTTCAGACAAGAATTGAACTGTGCTTTTCGTTTTAACAGTAGTCTTTCCATGATGGCTCTTCTCAATTCCTTTTGGGTCACGAGGAAGATGACGATGTTGACAATACCTTAAGTTAAATACCACAGTAATCTAAGTTCAGTAAACCAAACCTTTATTGAGATTCATCACATAGATGGCAAAACCACTCGTGCTTGAGTTCATCAGGAGGTAGATGTCGGGGGCAACGAACAAGAAGAGCTGATTGAGGGTTATAAGCAAAAAGTGATCATTAGTTTCTTCCTTTTTACGGACGAGAGAGCATTGGGATCAGACCTTGACGGGTTGATTAACTGAAAACCAGCTTCATTAACTACATTATTGTAACCTACAGTATCCACTAAAATGTGATTCCTGCTTTTTTTAATTTTGAAAATTTATTTCCTCTTAAGAGTTTAGTTGTTTCTCTTTAATTACTGAGTTCAAAAGTTCCAAGGTCAAATGTTTTAAATCTTCAAAAATTAAATTATAAATAAAGTTTACCTGATAGATCTTGTAGGCTATAATGATGTAAAGCAGAACTCCCACCAATGTGGCTATTATTCTGATTCCTCTGAGGATATAAAATATGAATTTAGGAACACCTTGTTGTAATACACATAACCCATGTACCTGGAAAATGTAATTTAAATTTTTTTAGAAATTACAATCATAGAATATTTCTTTCCAAGTCCTTAAAATATTTACGAAATATTAAATTTAACAAGTCATACTGTATACCAAAGATGCAGTATCTTTTATCTTTACTGGAACTTACGTCATAAATGTCTTTGTTTATGTAATCCAAAATCCCCGCAATGATAGCCGTTGGAAGTGAACAGAGAAGTGTGATGATAGTTAAGCAGTACCCGTAAGTAGGAGTGAATTTCAAGTACTTAATCGGAAAAGTCACAGAGATGAACCTGTCAAGGCAACTCAAGAACGACATAATTCCAGAAGTAGGGGTGTTCACTATGAACAAAAATGTATGAAATACTAAAAAGCACTCCCATCGAGAATACGCTTCAACGTCTACAAGCCAAAGTAATTATATGTAAACTTACAGTAACCTACATTTATCGGGTCCATAGTAAATTTGTAGCCTTCTGATACCGGCGAGGAAGTACATCAGTCCAAACAAGGTGTCATAGATCATGAACCCGGCGAAGATTATGTATTCCTTCTGTTGTCGTAGATTCTTGGAGGTGTAGATGAGCAGAGCAAAAAGGCCATTCAAAATCATTAAAGCTGCCCCTTCAATCACGTAGACATACAGTGAGACATGGTCTATGGACTTTGCAACTAAAGTGCTGGATCCATTAGGCATCGTGAACTGTAAATTTAAATTGTCAGTAAATAATTTCTGAAAACATCTCGAAATTTAGAAAATGCACGAAAAACTCAACATTCATTTGTTAATTTCTAAAGAATGAGAAATAAACATGATAGAGATTGCTTGGATAGTGTCTGGTTTGAGCAATTTTCGAAATTTCCCAAACACTATCCATTGGTCAACACTGCAGTTTAATAGTTGAACAGTGTTCAAGAGGTTCCAAAAATTACTCAGTAGACACTATTCATAACATTAATTGTTCCATAGTTATACATGTCACATAATTACAGATGATTTATACGAGATTTGAAGTAAGCGATAAACTTGAAATGCAGTAAGTGAAAAAAATTGTTTTCAAAAAACTGACAATCGTGTTAAGTATCAAAGATTAAGAACGTGGTACTAGCTAAATAATTCAAATTAACATAACCATTACTCTAAAAATATCAATCAAATTTTACAACGTTTACCAAAAATAGAGATTTTGCAATATTCAAGAAATATTTCGAAAAATGTTGACAAATAAATACGAATCGACTGTCATCAGCCAATATCCATCAAGTACAATAATTCCCCTTCTTATAGACCTTTAGCTCCAAGTTACATGTTCATTATGTCCTATTTAAAACTGGAATGTATTTTATGAAGACGAATATCAAAAAGTTTATAAAACGGGGGTTGTATATGTGAATAAAGTAATCACAAGGAGGTTCGTTTATAAGTGCAAAAATTAGACATTTGATCTTTGATTATGTCCGTGGGGAATTTTCATCATATTTTAAAAAGTTCATTCTGAAAACAGATTGAATTACGTTCCAATCATCAAATTTGTAGATTCAACGAAAAATGATAATGAAGAAATTTCTCAGCACTTTCATGATTGGAATTTCTTAAAAGCTTCTGGAATCTTTGGAAATCTTGCAGAAACTTAAAATTCCCAAGCATTTAGTGGAAACTTCAACATTTGAAACCAAGAATTCTCCAAGGTCCTCGGAAGTTCTAAAAATACATGTTGGGGCAATTTCGTGACAGTATTGATTTCTAATTTCTGACATTATGATCCTCAGTTACAAAAAATTACTAAAGCTTAATTCCACAATATCTAAGAAAAACAATACAAATTTTATCACATATCCCCAGATGTACAAAAATTCATGAAATTTAACAACTAAATATCTGTAAATTAAAAACCATTCCTGAAAAACCCTCGAGAATAAATAAACTTCCCTCCATATTTGGAAATGTATCTCAAAACTACTGTATCTCAATAACCTACATTCACGGAAATATTAAGGATTTTAAACACGTTTGGGAAAATTCCTAATAAAGTTTTCTAAAGCTACAAAAAAACAGGAGAAAGTTTTTACATAAACTAAATCCAATAATTTTAGAAAACTTTTTTCCAACACACAACGGCATAATTATTAAAAACAACTAGTTTTTTTCGGAATTTATTGTAATTTTGAGAAGCGATAAGTTTGACTTGGGAAATTTTTTAAAATCATTTTAGGTAGTCTTCAATTCTTCCTTATAGAACATCAAAATAAAAAAAATTGCCACCCTTAGATTTCAAAAGACATCTATAATGAGGTATTTAGACTCGTGAAATCAATTATCAGGTCAGAATTGAAAAATAGACTTTGAAAACCCACAAATTCAGAATTTAGAGTTTTGTATTTTCTTTAAATGTAATCGAATCGACTGTATTCTGCTTCTGAATGATGTCTACTTTCTGAGACTTCCAATTTTTCTTCAGTCTTCTAAATTGCATCTTAAGAGAGATTCTGGAGTTTTCCACTCTTCTCTACTATTGCAATTCAAATACCTTACATATTAATTGTGTTTCACATGTCTGGATAACCCTGGAAGTCCTCCACATGATACAGTAAAATAAAGTACCAAGAATACATCATGTTAGAAGCATGACCGGAAAAATTGATTCCCACGGTAGTTTGAGGGAAAAATAAAAATTTTTTAGTTGCAAATCATCCAACGAGGAAGTAATGTGTACAGCATAGGGTTCCGGAGGTGTTAAATTCATTAATGATGCCATTTTTGAAGTCAAACCTCAGGATAAGTATGTATAAAGATTAGGAGTCGTATTTTTAAAAGTCGTACATAAGTCACTAACGAATGGTTAAATATGAAATTTCCAAGGATGAGGATTTCACAAATAATATTTTCTTCATTCTCGAATAGCTGGAAATATGTCCGTTATTTCATCATTTTGACGCAGTTAAAATCGCTGATGTGAGATTCCGGAATGGTCTTATGAGAAAATAACACTACTTTTGAAGTATCCATATCCAAAGCTTTACACTTGAATATTCATCTGTGTTTTTCTAAATCTAAAAATTTTTCCTGTTTTTTCATAATCAAGTCAAAACTTCTTTTTTGAATGAATTTAGCACTACTGAAAACCCTATACTTTATTATTACATCCTTATTAGATAATTTTTCATTGAAAAGTTTTTTACTTTCTCAAAGACCGTGAGAATCAATTTTTCTGATGCTATTTCTAGTGGACAGCAATTTTAATCTTGTGCCATAGTAAGATTTGTAGAGGACTCTAACAGTTATCAAAATAGATGAAATTCAATCTGATTACATATTGCCTAGATAATAGTGCACAGAGAAGAACAACAAGCTTCAGAATTTCCTTTTAAGCCATAAATTCAGAAGTCAATGTTTCTTGTACCGCAATCTAGATGGATTTACGCAAGAGAAAAAAGTAATAATAGACTCTTTAATGTCCCATAATAATACTGGAGAAACGACAACCGTACATTAGTAACCCGTTAACATTTAGTCTGCAACGCCGACAGTATTCCCACTGTCTGGCACGTAGATATTTCTCTTCGAAGTCGCACGCTTTGGCTTGCTTACGCAGTAACCAGTTAAGGTGTCGATTAATGCCTAATCAAAAGTTGGAGGTTTTGAGGAATACACTTCACCCAAAAAGTGAAGTCAGTTGTTTACTATATAATTGAAATCTAAAGGTCTGAACTGCAGAACCAAGGTTTCTGACTATCCTGATTCTGAAGACTAACTCCCAACATTGACTTCAATTTTGGAATTTAGGGATTAGATTACTTTGTTCTAGATGCTTTTCGTTCAAGTTTGAAAATATATACAATTTTACGTCGGAAATGTGCAAATTGACGTAGAATGGATCTCGGTAAAATTTTTTAAGCATTACCCATCAATTAAATTTTTGAATTAAGGTATTTCAATTTTATGATAAAATAAAGTTTTTTTAACTGTTTGAGTTTTTTATTTATCCTTATACCATTGGCGACTTCACAGTAAACGTTTACTTTTTACTTAATCTTCATTATTGCCTTCAGATTCAATTTCCTTTGAGATGGTGCTCTAACGCCTTCTGGAAGTTTAGTAATTTCAGACAAGAATTGAACTGTCGCTTTTTGTTTTAACAGTAGTCTCTTCGCGATGGCTCTTCTCAAGTCCTTTTGGGTCACGAGGAAGATGACGATGTTGACAATACCTTAAGTTAAATACCACAGTAATCTAAGTTCAGTAAACCAAACCTTTATTGAGATTCATCACATAGATGGCGAAATCATTCGTGCTTGAGTTCATCAGGAGGTAGATGTCGGGGGCAACGAACAAGAAGAGCTGATTGAGGGTTATAAGCAAAAAAGTGACGGTCATTGTCATTAGTTTCTTTCTTTTTACGGACGAGAGAGCATTGGGATCAGACCTTGACGGGTTGATTAACTGAAAACCAGCTTCATTAACTACATTATTGTAATCTATAGTATCTATTTAAAGAATAACCTTTGTTCGTGATAAAATAAAAGTTTTTTCATTTAACAATGTTTTTATTCTCTCACAAAAAAGTCATTTTGCAGTTTTATAAAAAGTAATTTGTAACTCATTTTTTGATTACGTACATAGTGGACTTTTACCCGAACAATGTTTAAGGTTCAGTGGCTAAACTCATGATTAAAGAATGAATTAAACATTGCTCATGTTAGGACTATCGTTCGAAATATGTACTTTTAGAATAAAAATCAAAATAATTACTAATGTCGAAATCTATAAAACAGTTGACATCAGACTCAAACTAAAATCTGCAGTTTAGTCATAATGTATAGGCATATATGTCATCATTTTTACATTCACTTTGGTGGAAATTTCGAAATCAAAGCGAAATTTGTAGTCCACTTACAACATTCGGGCTGGTCTATTTAATTATTGCTCGAAAATTCAGTTCCATTTTGATTTTGACATTAACTGCTTTATAGATTTTTCGCTTTATCAAAAACCATTCATCTCATAACAAATAGTCTTTATTTTTTTCTCATCATTAACTCGTTAGTGCCTTTTTTACTATTTAATCGAGGAGTTCAAAACTCGAAAACCAAAAATCAAAAGTTTAACATTGTCGGAAATCAAATAAAACATTACCTGATACATTTTATAAGCTATACAAACGTACAGGAGGATTCCCACCAATGTGGCTATTATTCTGATTCCTTGAGGATAAATGAAATCAGGACTCCCTTGTTGTATACACATAACCCATGCACCTGGAAAAGTACATTCGATAATGTTCTTAAATTGTATCCATAGAATATTGCTTCCCTGTTCTCAAACTATCCTGAGAACATTAAATTTAACGATTTACATACTATGACTAAGACATAGTATCTTTACTGGAACTTACGTCATAAATATCTTTGTTCATGTAATCCAAAATCCCCGCAATGATAGCCGTTGGAAGTGACAGAGAAGTGTGATGATAGTTAAGCAGTACCCGTAAGTAGGAGTGAATTTCAAGTACTTAATCGGGAAAGTCACAGAGCTCACAGAGATGAACCTGTCAAGGCAACTCAAGAACGACATAATTCCAGAGGTAGGGGTGTTCACTATGAACAAAAGTGTATGAAATACTAAAAAGCACTCCCATCGAGAATACGCTTCAACGTCTACAAGCCAAAGTAATTATATGTAAACCTACAGTAACCTACATTTATCGGGTCCATAGTAGATTTGCAGCCTCCTGATGCCGGCGAGGAAGTACATCAACCCAAACAAAGTGTCATAGATCATGAACCCGGCAAAGATTATGTATTCCTTCTGTTGTCGTAGATTCTTAGAGGTGTAGATGAGCAGAGCGAAGAGGCCATTCAAAATCATTAAAGCTGCCCCTTCAATCACGTAGACATACAGTGAAACATGGTCTATGGACTTTGCAACTAAAGTACTGGATCCATTAGGCATCGTGGACTGTAAATTTAAATTGTCAGTAAATAATTTCTGAAAACATCTCGAAGTTTAGAAAATGCACGAAAAACTCAACATTCATTTGTTAATTTCTAAACAATGAGAAATAAACATGATAGAGATTGTTCAGATAGTGTCTGGTTTGAGCAATTTTCGAAATTTCCCAAACACTATCCATTGGTCAACACTGCAGTTTAATAGTTGAACAGTGTTCAAGAGGTTCCAAAAATTATTAAGTAGACACCATACCTACAATTTTAGCTCGTTCACAATTATCATGCCTCAAATGCATCATTTATAATTGTATACATAAAAATTCAAGTGAAGTAAACCGTAGAGACAAAATAGGATAATGGACAAACAACATCTCAAAAACAGTTATGATAAGACTAAACATTAATGATTAAAAAATAAATTTTGATAAAAGAAATAAAATGAATATAATCATTATTGTAAGAATGTCATCCAAATTTAACAAGTTGTTATTGAAAAAAAAGATTAATTTTTAGTTGTAGTTTTCTCAACATATGTCGAAAAATAACTATAAATCAGCTGCCATCAGTCGGCATCTACCAAATATGCCAGAATTTTTTTTTCAAAGTCACATGACTAAAACTTTCAGCTTGAATGTGCACCGTAATCTTTGTGAAAACAAATTTCAAAGATTTATAAGTTCATAACATGACTGACGAAAACAACTACACAGGGGTTCATTTATAATAAGTGTAAAAATTTAATAATTAAACTTTGCTTAAATGTACGGGCAATCTTTACAATTTTTAACACAATTTATTCAAAAAAATAATGTTGTTGTAATTATCAAATTTGAAAGGTTTAACTGAATTAATGATGAAAAAATGCATTTTTTTATAATTTTATTTTCCTAGAAGTTTTATTAATCTTCAGGAATCTTATAGAGGCTTCTGGAAACTCATGGAAGATTGTAGAATTTCTAAGAATTTAGTAGAAAATCCAAACTATTATCTGAAATTAGGAATTCTCAAAGATTCTAGAAATACATGTTGGGACAATTTCGTGACAGTATTGATTTCTAATTTCTGACATGATCCTCAGTTACAAAAAATTACTAAAGCCTAATTCTACGACATCTAAGAAAAACAATACAAAGTTTATCACATATCCCCAGATGTATAAAAATTCATGAAATTTAACAACTAAATATTTATAAAGTAATAAAATATTCTCAAAAAATTGTTGTCAAGAAATAAAATTTTAATTAAAAACACGGAAATGTCTCTTAAAACTATTTGTCATAGTAATTTACGTCCATATGGTATTAAATGTCAAGCATTTCGAAAAAGTTCATTGTAATTTTTAAAGTTCAAAGAAGTGGGATTTTTTGCATAGACTGAATAAATAGAAAATAACAAATGAATCTAATATTTTAAGAAACATTTTCTCAGTATACATTACTGTAATTAAATTATTGAAAATAAAGTAGCTTTTTGAAGTTTGTTACGATTTAAAAAATTGGATTTGTTTATAAATTTTTTGAAAATTAAAAATTGTTTTTAATTATTTTTAAAATTTCCGTTTTGTATTTAATTTTGAATTAAAATTGATGCAAACCGAACTACGCTGCTTTTATCACAAAAAATTAATTTAATTTTCGCTTGAATGAATTTCAAAAAACACAGAAGTAATAAGCAGTTATCCAAGTAACAATTATCGAGTATGTACGTAATCTGTCAAGTATTTTCCGTCTGGATATCTTATTTTAAAAACGCGAGAGGTGGTAGATAGCGTTATCATTACCTTCGATTTCGAAACTTTTCTCGATAAATTATTTTTGCTTGAAATTATTTCAAAATTTTTATTGAACAAAAAATTAATAAATCGAAGTATCTTAACTCATAAATATAGAACTATACACCGTATTAAGTTCGGAATTACTACTTTTTCTCACAGAAGTTAAGTGGACTTGGACTTGTCACAGGAAGGACAAATTTCGTTCTCCATTTTGAGCACATGCAACTCAATGGAAAGATCAGCAATGGCTTTTTCGTAATTTTCAATTAGTTTTTTTTCTTCTTTTTCTTCTTCTTTCTGCCTCCGTCCACAACGGATTCGAGATATCTTAGCAGTCATGTTCTTTCGTTTTTTTTTCTGTTCTGGAACCAAATTCAGTCTAGGTCGTCCTCTCTGAAAAAATAAAATAAATTTAAAATAACTATTATTCTTTTGGATGTTTTCAGAATATTTATAAAATAAATGAAAATCTAGCACTCACCTTTCCAGTCACAATAGGAACTACTGGAAGTTTCAAGGAATCACTGGATGCTTTCCTTCTGGAAGCCGGTTTCCTTTTTGCACTCGCAGATGAGGGGGTGTTCGGATTAGAAGAATAATTCGAAGTTGAACTTTGAACAGAATTCGGCGAAGAAATTGCGTTTTTGTAGCTCTGTTGAGATGGATAAGGAACCACAGAGCTCCAATTATGTTCCTCCAATTTGCATTGCCAACTTGGGGAATCTTGACTAGTTACAGTATTCTGTGATTCAGAGCTCAAGTAAGGACGACTATTTTCCATTTCCTCGATTTCACAAGTAACAGAGCGGTTAGCACTATAAGACGACCAAATGGAGGGAGGGTATTCATAATCATTCGGAATAATAAGGTCATTGCTATCTATTATGTCAGGATCACCCGATGTAAATTGGACAGGAATCAGTTCTTGATAAGTAAAAGGAGTGTCAAAAAAGGAATCTAAAAACTTATTTTCATAATTTAAAAATAAAAGTTATGAAATATTAACGAAATTTGGGAAAATTATCCTATTTTAGACATTAATTTACTGAAAATCGAAATTCGGTAAAAATTGCCTAGATAGTGTCTACTTTTGGACGATTTTCGGAGTTTCCCAGACACTATCCATGAATTAATGTTGTAGTGAGAAACTTGGATAGTGTCTGGGAAATTCCAAAAATCGTCCAAAAGCGAACACTATCCAAAGACTAGCACTAAAGTGAGAAACTTGAATAGTGCCCAAAAAGCATTCTGAAATGGACACTATCCATGTAATTTCCACTGAATTTTAAGTTCGATAATTCGCTTGATCGGATGTTGTCTTGAAAAGATAAACTTACGATTATTTACAAACATATGTTTTCCTATTGGTTTAGTTTCTATAACACAGAAACAATCTTGTACAAATTCAAGAACTATTTTGAACGATGTCCAAGTTTATATAGTACTATCTTTTTTAAAGAATTATGCAATAAAAAACAATTTTTAGCGAGATTTAAATCCATTTGTAATCGTTCGTTCTGACAGCAGTCACATTGACTGTTTTTTTTTTTATTTTAATGGTGTAATTCATTTAAGACTATTGGAGACTAGTTGTGCAATGTCAAAAGAAAAAACGTAAGCCATTTTGATATTGCAATTGATAACTGACGGAAAGTTTCAAAGTATAAATTCCTTAAATCGAAACATCCATAACAAATAAAAAAGAAATAATTTTAATGCCGTAATTATTTCGAAATCAAGACATCATTGATAATTATTTTTTTTTAAAATTTTTTATATTCGAAAATTTACTAATTTTTAAAAAAATAATATTAATTTTTTTAGTTTTTAAATTCTCGTAGTCATCAAATTTGAAAAAAAATAAATTTTTAAAACATTTTAATACTCAAAAAAAATTTTTTTTGATGGATGATTTGTCATTGACAAAAAAAATAAAAAAATCAGAACTAGTTTTTTTTAATTTAAAAAATATAAAGAAATTAAACATTGCGGAAATAATAATTTTAAATAAATTAGTAATTATCAAAAAATTATGTTTGTAAAATTACAAAGTTATTTTTTACAAAAAATTAAACCTGACTAATTATTCATTTTTGAAATTGTATAAATTTATTAAAAACTAATTTGATCAGGAAAAATAATATTTAAAAAAAGTAAATTCATAAAAAATCACACCAATTTGAATTTTTAAAAATCATAATTTTCAGATAAAAATAAATAAATTCATTATAAAGTAATTTTGAATTTTTGTTTTTGATAAAATTATTCGGGATTTTTAATCGATAATGTTTGGAAATTTAAAGGTGTCAAATTATCTAAATCATAACTCAAAGAACAATCGCGAGGCTTGGTCCTGAGCACCGACGAAGGAGTCAGAAATAAACACGTTTTTCAACTTAGAAATTAAAACCATGTAATTTTCGATTGATAAAATTTAATTTCAGACAATATCGATATATGAAATACTTTAACTACCTTTCAAATATAACTTTCATTACATCTCTGAAGGGTTTCGTTGAAATCGTCCAAGAACTTGGCAGAAGACGGTACTTTGGAGTAGATAGGGTTGGGATTTTCAGCTCCAGAATTGAAGTTGAACGTGACTCTGCGCTGCTTTTGGGGTCGAGATCCGGCTTCTGTCACCTGGTTTCCTGACGAAGTATCCTCCTTGGTTCTCCAGAACTGCATGATTTCCGAATTTTTCAAATTTCCAGTTGACTTGGATCCGACAAATGGAACACGAGGGGACAATATTGAAGTGGAAACATCACGAGGATCGTCAGTACAAACATGACTGAAAATGGGCGATTATGAGCATACTGATAACAGGAAAGTAACGCAAAACAAACTTACTTGACTAAAATTTCGTCTGCAAGAGTAGTGGCAACAGACACATTCGATCCAGCTGAACTGATAGGTTGGAAATCATAAGTAACATCATCATTATTCAAGATCCCTAAAATTATAAATAATTGTCCATAATTACTTGGAAATTAAAAATTGATATATGAAAACTCACTTTTTTCGTCATCCAGGTCGACGGCAGTTTTGAAAGAATCAAAATGTGCTTCATCTCGGAAAGTGACGTCAGGACCAAGACTAAATCTCCTCTTTGCATTACTGTGGCCCGGAGACGAACTTTCCAGAAACTCATGATCAGACTTCTTCCAGGAAGAAATATTCTCAGGCAAGGAAGACTTGAAAGAATTTTTTTCTTTTCCGGAGATAATAGAAAATTCATTAGCAGCGTCTGAATATTCTCCAGTAGTTTCTTTTTCGTCTTGATCGAAGCATTCTTTGGTCGCTTCGGAATTTATTTCGGAAGTTTCATGGGGAATATTCCGTCGAGTAACCGTGATCTTATTTCCTGAAAGTTGAGAACTGGAAGTACTCTGGACAGACACAATAGAACCAGTATCGTAGAAGTTGGCTTTCTCGTTGATTACCGTACTTAAAGAAGCCAAACTGGCGGGAGACTGATGGGCAGCCAGGAGGAGAGTTCTCCAAGCCCGGATGTCGTCCTCTTCCTCGAACCGAAGCCGGAGTTGTCCGAAATTGTAGATAATTTTCACAACAGCTCTGTATTTAGTAATTTTCGATTTTCGTTTAACCTTGATTCCTTCAAACAACAATTCACGAGCATTGGAGATTTTCAAAGCATATCCAGAATTATTTTTCACATAAATAAGCAAAAACCCTTTGAAAAAAACAAAGTAAACCGGCCGACGTTCCCATGAAGTTTCACGATTGAAAATGAATCCGGATTTTTTGACTTTTATCTCCAGATCGGTGCCAAGGACGGAACAAGTATTTTCAAAGATAGATCTATCAGGAAGTTTTGTATATTTGTCGAATCCACCGTATTTGGAACAAGTCATCTTGACCACGACACTCGGCTTCTGAGAAAACTGCTCAGCAATCGTCGACATTCTCCAGCACATCCACATTTAAGAATGAATTTGGTAAAAAATGCTCCAACATTAATCATTCTTAGAAGGCACGAGAACGATCAAGAAATAAAAAATGCAAAAATGTTCCTCATCGAAGGTGCAATTTTGCCAACAGGCAACGCAATTAAGCTTCGTTGGTCTCGACGCGAACGTTCCCTGAAACGCGATTTGCTTTTTTTGAAAATTCGTTTGTTCCTTTCCCGTTCCCGCTTGATTCTTCGTCTCATACATTCTTGTTTTCCTTTCTTTATTCCGTATTTTCAGATACCATGCCTACTAACAATGTTACCCAAGCGGTTCATCAAGAGGCTCTCGATGAGGTGAGTAAACTATATATATCATTTTTAATTTGTGAACTCAGCTGCATCTTGTGAAAGCTGAACTCGAAAAAGCCAGGAAAGAAAAAGAGATGATGATTGTTGAGCTGGAAGAACTGAGAGCATTGAAGAAAGATCCACGTCTCAGTGAAACGAATTACGATGCTAGTCTTGTTTCTCAATTTTCAAAGATGGAACTCAGACCAAGTGCAGCTGTTTATGAAGCTGGAATTCAAGTCTCCAATACTCTCACTGATGCTGAGAGAGCCAGTTATCAAGCGAGAATCGATGAGCTGGAGAGAAAGTTGAATGCTGAACAAATAGACAATCAAAAGCGAAACAAAATGATAAGTGGACTTCAGAAGATGCTGAACATCGATTCCACTTATGTCGAGATCGAGAATGACGAAGGCGATTGTAAAGATATCTGGCTCAAGAGACTCCACACTGACTTGAAGGCTATTGATCGCAACTGGCATCAGTACAATCCTAACCTCGTCAAAGCTCTCCGTGAATTCATCGATGGTTGTGGAGTCGACAATCCTTCGATTGCTGTCGAAATGGTGAGTGTCGTTTTGGTGCAAATTGCATAAAACCTTTCTTCTAGTTGGCCGCAGAACGCGAGGAACTAGGAAGAGAACTAGATGCCTTAAGAACCTTTGACGCTGGAAGTTTCAATGCTCCTGGAAAAGACGCTTCTTTGTCATTTCATCCTGATGCCGTTGTTGATACTTCCGCCGGCATTAGTATTCTCGCTAATCAATCGTACGCCCCTGCAGAACTGGACATGTTCAAGTCTGGTTTCATAATGTATAGAAACGTATGTAGCAAAATGTTTGATAAGCTTAAAATGACAGCTGACTTCCTTCAAGTGCTCTTGGAAATTCTCGAAACAAGTACAGACGATAGTGTCAGAAAGCTCGTCGAAAAGATTCGTGCATTGCAAATGGCTTTGAATTCTTCTATTGATGAAGCGAGTATTCTGTTGGAAAGTGCAGCGAGTAGGTTTTATTCATTAGTTATGGGTCATTTTCGGGAAATTTTATAGAAGTAGAAGAATCAATTAATACAGCTCTCGAGGAGTCTGTAAGACCTTCCCTCGCCCCATTTGACAAAAATGAGGTTCTTCCTGTTCCGGAAGAGCGTGTCAAGGTTGTCATTGACGATGCCAAAGTGAAGGAACTTGAAGCAAAGATTGAAGAATTACAAGCGATTGAGGAACTTGAAAAACAAAAAATTAATGAGTTGCAATTAGAACTTGAATCTGCCAAAAGTCTTGCAGATTCTGGAAATGAAGCTAAAGAACGGGTCTCCATTATTGAGAACCAGCTCTCAGATGCGAGAGCCAAAATTACAGAACTTGAAAATCAACTTGCTGATGCTAACGAAGCACTTGACCATACTTTTGGAAAGTTAAAGGAGGCAGAACAACGTCTCGGAGAATTGGCCAAGACCGAAAAAGAAAACCTGAATATGAGAAAGGTAGGTGCACTTTTTGGATGGTGGTACATTTGTTGATCGTGAAAACTGCAGGCTTTGAATGCTGCTGCTCCTGCCATAGTCGAAGAGGTTGAGAAAATTCACGACGTTTTGTCTTCAGCTAACGAAGATTTCAAGAAGATTCAGAAAATTGAAGCTGCATTGAAGAAAATCGCTACAGAGAAGACTAAGAAAAAGCTAATTGAGCAAAAGAAGAGTAACAAGTAAATCCGTGTGAAGTTGTATTGTTCTTTGTGCATGATTTGTATTGATATTTTAGAGAAATAAAAACAATTACCGTGTAAATGCTATAACTTTTACTTCTCGGCTCTTGAATTTTGATTGTCTTTCGAGTGATTTCTATTTCCCAATAGACGTTTATTTGTCTTGCATCAGTAACATGAGAAGTCGAAATTCCTACGTAAGCTCCAGGAGAAGGATCCGGATGGAAGCTGTTTGCACTTGGTGGTCTCAAGTCATGGAATCCGGCAACCTGAAACAAAAGAGCAATGAAGCAAGTGGCTTTCACCAAGAGGCTAGTTTCTCGTTTTCGGCAAGTCCAATTTGACTTCATTTTTTAAAAACTTCAAATGAAGCTTATTGGAAAATTTTAAAAAATCGATAATAAGAAAAACGTTCCGACGAACGACGTAATTTAGGATTGCATATTTATGGGATTTATTAATTATGTATTATGGAAAATTATAAATCATTTTTTATCATTAGTTTGTCAAATTTGAAATTAAAAATGTAGTTTTGGAATTTTTAGTACCTCCAAAAAGGGTTTTTGACTTTTCATCTGGATGAAACATGTTTCCTTCCAGGAAATTTGATTTTTATTTCCTTAGGCTATTTCTTCGTCACTGAACTTTATATTTATGAAATAGGCGATTATGGGAGTTGTCTTAGGCTGTAGAAATTGTCTGGAGGGTGACTGAACTGGAACGATTTTTAGGATTTTTCAAGCATTATCCGGTTTATGTCAGTATGAAGAATAGTGTTTAGAAAACTTCAACTTCAGGAATTTCTAAACACTGTCCGAGTTTTCTATTGATGTGAAAGGATAGTGTGTAGAAAAATTTAATTTCGACATTTTTTGGACACTATTCAAGTTTCTGTTGGTGTGAAAGGACAGTGTGGAAAAATTTAATTTTAGGATTTTTTGGACACTATCCAAATTTTGTACTGCAGTGGAAAGTGAGAATAGTGTTCAGAAAATTGGAATTTCTAGAGAAAATTACTTTTAACTAAATAGTGTTCAAAAATCCGGGAACTAAAGCTAATTGAAATCTTCATCCCGGATTTCTTCAATTTCGATCATAAACCCAAATTAACTGACTCTTTAAGAAGATATAAATGGTTAATTAAGTATATCCATTCGTGTCCTTTTCAAATTTGCCTTTATCCCCACTTCTGTCATTGACACATGAATCCTTTTTTGTCATTTGTCCTTTTTTGAATTTGAAAAATTTACACATGGCACTTTTTCCTCCAAAACATGAATGCTTGAGCGAGGACATTAGCATGATGACTCTGGTAACAGAATCAAAATTGAATCAATCCAGACGGGCGGCTATTTCTTGACTTAGTCTTTGATTATTAAATCTGGACTTTTGCCAATTTCTATTTACAATGTAATCTAAAAGGAAATTTTTTCTGATATAGTTCCTGGTTTTATTGAATGCTTTGCATTTTTAAACTTCGTGTTTGTTGATTTTATAAAAATTAATAATTCTTTTCCGTTCAGGGTAGACCCAAAATGGCAAATCCATCATGTCAGTCAGATACTCAGGTTTCTGTTCCGAGAAGCAGACCGAGTATCTCTCAAGGACAGCCCAGTATTGAGAGGGTTCCATCGAGGACACTAAATGGAGAATTTGATGGGTAAGTGTTTTATATAAACATATCACTATTATTTGCTATCTATCATTACCGGCCAGAGTATAATATTACAGTTTGCATTACTGTCTGTTTTTACTAACTGTAATGTCTTTTTCTATATTCAGGATAATGTCCAAGAAAGTTAAAGGATTGCCCTAAACGGACATTATTCAGACAATTTCTACTTTGCACTGACAGCTCGGAAAGTCAATTTGGATACTGTCCAAAAAATCCAAAAATTGCTCTAGAATGAAATTTACCCATGGACCCACACTTGAAAGCAAATTTGAGTAGTGTTTAAAGAATTCGAAAAATTGCCCCGAAATGGACACTATTCATGTGCCAACACTGTATTGAAATAATTGGATAGTGCCCAGAAAATTCAAAAAATTGTCTTAAAGTGGACACTATTCATCAATCAATACTCTAATGGAGTAGCAAAATAGTGCCTGAAAAGTTCAAAAAATTGCTTCAAACTAGACACTATTCTATAATTTGCAGTTTAAGTTGACGACATGAAAACTTTAATTATCTTTATAGATTTTAATTACTAGTTTCGCAATTTCCTTTAATGTAAAATATTCGGGCATGAAAATCTAACCCAAGAATTTCCTTGTTTCGTCCTAAACTTTTCATTTTAAACAATGGTTGTTCCTATTCAATAAGCTGAAATGGAGAAGGAAATGTAGCCCTTCCTGTCCTCTTCCTTCCTCATTTCCACATTTTTTGCAATATTTTTAGAGTATATTTAAAAATGTAAAATTTAGAAATTTATTCAAAGCAGCTCTATTTCAAATCTTTTTTATTATTCAACAATTGAAAACGGGGAACGCCAATGGAATAGCTCAATAGTTGCTGGACTCGTTTAATGTTTACTGGCCCCTTTGTCATTCACGACCCCTTTCCGGAGTTGCTTCTACTCGAGTTTTCGGCACAAGGATGTTTTGCATTTTATCAATCCTTTAGTTTTTTGGGAAAAGAGACATAATTCAAAACTACTTTTATCTACTGTATT
Organism: Halicephalobus mephisto; assembly: GCA_009193035.1. NCBI lineage: Eukaryota > Metazoa > Nematoda > Chromadorea > Rhabditida > Panagrolaimidae > Halicephalobus > Halicephalobus mephisto. The sequence continues at coordinate 17,245 of SWDT01000155.1, forward strand.
AAACTGTTTCTTGACCTTTAAATTCTCTGTCTCTAAGAAATGAAAAACATGAATTTTTGAAAAATACGGTAATTTGTCATTTTTCGTTGCGAGAATTTCATTCGTCATGTTTAATCTTTATTTTTTGGATTATTCCATGTTAATCATATTCCGCCTTTTAAAAGTTGTATAAAATGCTGATTTACATCCATAAAACATATTTTAACAAAACTAGTAACAAAAACGAAAATTAATTTTCCCCAAAAATCTCGCAGCGAAAATTCTTTCATGGATTTTGGGATTTAGAAAATATTCATTAATTTTCAATTTCTTCGAATAAGAATTTTTTAAATTACAAACTGTATTTAGTCTTATTTGTCAATTGCAATTATTTGTAGAATAAGATTTCGCCTGAACGCCTTGTTGAATCCACGGCTTAAAGTTCCAAAAAATGGTACCTTTCTGTTTCCCTTCGTTTAGAGCTCCTTGACAGAGTCCGAATTTGGAACTACATAGTTGAATTCTTGGAAATTCCCAGAATCCAAATTTGAACGTTAACATTTGATGTTTGATCCGAAAGTTTAATGTGTTTTATGGTTTGATATTTAATTGAAAATTTTATATTCAATTATTAAAAACATTTTTTTACATTTCTTATCTCTAACTAGTTTCAATTTTAATTTATTTTTAAAGGGCGATATTTAATTAAATATTCTGTAGTCATTTTTTATAATGTTAGAATTTTATGAATTCCAATTTTCCAAAATGAAAATTTCCACTTTTCAGGTTATTCGATAATAAAATTTTTAGTAATTGATGTTTTTAAGTAATATTATTTAAAAATACGAAATTGAGTGGCGTTTTTCAAGACAGAGGTAATTGGGAAAATTAAGCATGGTGTTAATTTTTTTAAATTCCACCTGACATTTCTGTTTTTCACCTGGACAGCATTTTCCCATCAATTCAATTTCTACCCCAGCCCATATGACCGTGCTTTCGGCCTAAATTAAATTCTAACAACTTACAAAAGACGGCAAATTTACTATTCCTTAGTTCTAAAAATTGTTGTAATTGAATCTTCGTTATATTTTTTAATTCCTGGTTTCCCGTATTTTGGCATTGCCTAATAACTATCATTCATTACTTTTGACAATGTTGTGAGTCGTTTATTCCTGGAAATAATTTTTTTATTAGCTTAGTTATCATGTGTCTAAATTATTAAAAAGGTTAAATTTCAACTTTTTCTGTAATTGTTCTCAATTGGACTGGGGTTGTTTATGTGGAAGATTCAGTAGAAGTTTAACCGCTTTTGGTTTTCTCATTTGCGACTCGTTGAAAGCATTTTTGAGTTTGGCTAACCATGGCAATTAAGTGTTTGTCTGGAAATTGACTTTATAAGTGATTTTATTGACGCGAAATTGCTGAATTTGATATTCAGATAAAATAACAGGAAAGTTTAAGGTATTCTCGGAATAGAATGAAAGGTATAAATTATAAAACTGGGCTGTAATCTATTGATGTGTACAATATATTGATAATATCGTCTAGTTTTCTTTAGGAAAGATTCATACAATTTTTAAATCACTGTTGACGTTAGTTCCATGCCAGTTGAAATTGTTAGGATAGTGTTTATAAAAATGCGATTTTTCTGATTTTCCGGACACTATCTATCTTATTTTCACTGTTGTTAAGAACAGGTAGTGTTTATAAAAATGCGATTTTTCTGATTTTCCGGACACTATCCACCTGGTTTTCGTCATAATTAGAACTAGGAGTGTTTACATGAATATTGTTTTCCTGATTTTCTTAATGCTATCTACCCGGCTTTTCCTGTTATTAAAAATGGATAGTGTTTACATATGTGCAATTTTTCTGATTTTCTTGATACTATCCACCTAACTTCACTGCCATGAAAAACAAGAGAATATTCGACAAATTCTCAGTGCCGTTTCTTCTCAGTCACTATCTATGTAATTTCTTCTCCAATCCCCTTATGACTAGTTTACTCCACTACAAGGTTGTGAAAACAGTCCTCCATAAATACTCATTTACACAAGGCATCTTTCGTGGCCATAGCTCTTTTAATTCTTTTTGTCTAGGTCCGGTTGTCAGGAAGAATAACGAGGCAAGACAATGGCCATAGCATGCCACCTTGTCAACTGTTATTCAACCTTGCTCATTTATATTTCTTTTCCGCTCTGTTTGCATAGCTTCAGAAATGAGAATCCTCCTATTTTATAGAAAACGAGATGTCCAAAGGTGTTGAGCTTCCCAAATATGACAATGTGCTGGTCTTGATTAATATTTCACGAATGTTCATTTTGACGCTTTCCTTACACGTTGTTTTCCTAGTAGGTATTACTGACCAATTTCTAGTGATATTTATCATTGCAGAATTAAAAGATTGGATTTTCTCTTGCCAGTGGGCAGAATCTCATGCATATAGGTTCCACTCAAGACCTTGGAAAAGATTTAAAAATATTCTTTGGTTGGGTCGTGAGAGGAAATTATATATACATAATTTTCCCCATTTGGCTAATGATATTCGTCCTTTAAACTTTTCATTAAATAGATCATTTTCATTTTTAACATTTTAGTATCTTTTACCGTAATCCATAACGGAAAATTAAATTTTCACTTTTCTCAAAGGAAATACACTTTACCGTAATAAGGTAATTCAGAAAAATAGATTATTTTCTAATCTGAGACTAGAAGGCTTCAATAGTCGTCCAGATAATATTTAAGTACAGTCTACCGTATACCTTAGATTTTTTAAAATTAGATAATTACAAAAAAAACAACCATTTTGATAAATAGTGTAAAAACAACAATTTTATTAATTATTATCCTCTATGTTTTTATCACGATCGTACAATTCACATCTAGAGATTTCGGATTAACTTAATAATTATTTATCAAAAATATACCTTCATTGTCTAATTTTGGTTCCGACAAGATAACAATTTTATTAATTTCGACCTCCTCTTTGATGACTTCTAAATATGTTTTTCCTTTTTTATTATTTTTGGTAGATAGAGAAAGATGAAAGTTTTATTTCAAAAGGAAATTTGTCAGGAAATAATAAATTTGAGTCAAGTTATTATGGTGAACTAAAGTAAAACCATCATGCGTGTCAGTATCAAAGTTAAACAACCTAGTTTACTTCCTGGTCTATTTTTCGAATTTACAGTGTAATTTAAAATAAAAAATAACAACTTATTTGAAATATTTTATCCGACTAAAACTAACCAGTATTAAAGCATAATTTTCTAAATCTGTCACAGATTTTTTGTAGTTTCCATAACAAGGATTTCGAATTAATTTTTAATCTATTTTGAATTGTTTTTGCAACGTATTTGAGTCAATTTCGGTTCAATAAGGTCATCAAAGGTCAGGAACCACTTTTATATTAGTACCCAATAGACAAGAAAGGAAGTTGCCATCATGAGAGCGCGTCTTCTTTCATCGACGGATAATCTCATTATTGCCAATAAACGCCCGCCGGCGACAGCTGCGGACACAATCAATGTGTTCTCATTTTTTTCAAAAAAGAAAATAAATTTAAAAAATTACTTGTCCTCTTGACTTTTTTGATTTTTTTCATATTGTTGTGGAATTGCCTTTGGCCTGTCGAGCTCTTTTTAACAAACACTGACGGCATCTGTCAAATCAGTCAAGGGTCCCCGTAGTTCTTGTCCTAATTTTTGACAGCTTTTTGATGAATTTTGGCCTTCTAGTGTTGCGACAATCTACCTTTATCTAATTTGTGACATAATGCCTACGGCAGATTGGAATTTGGTTTTTAGCCAAGGATTGAGTGGTTTTCATCAATCAATACTCTTTGGGAAACTTTCTTCATAACATAAATTATTTCTGCCTTGTCTCACCTTCGTAATCCGCATCAGAAATTTTTAGTTAAAATTGTTTGGATAGTGATTAAATTGGAACAATTTTTGGAGCTTTACGAATACTATCCATTGATCAGCGCAGAGGGGAACTTAGGATAGTGTTTGGGAAATTTCTAAAATTGTTCTTTTCCAGTCACTATTCAGACGATACCTGTGAGGGAAATTTGAACGTGAATATTTTTAGTTTTTCATTCTTAATAAAAAGAAATGCATTTTCTAGAATTTTGTTTTCGATAAAACAATCAAATTTTAGAGGATCGCTGATGGACAGCGAATACCGGGTAATCTTAAACGTCGGCGGAGTTCGTCACGAAACTTACAAACATACTTTGAAGAAAATCCCGGCAACAAGGTTATCCAGGTTTGTTTTTTATTTTATCAAATTAGTTAATTTGCATATTCTTCGGAAATTAAAATGACCGAAAGTAATCACATGCAAGTATGTTTATAAATATGGGTATATAGGCATACATAAATATGTATAGATAGATATACTCGACTTTTAGGTTGACGACGAACTTGGCAAATTACGATCCAGTGCTGAATGAATACTTTTTTGACCGACATCCAGGCGTTTTTGCTCAAGTTTTGAATTATTACCGAACGGGTACTCTTCATTATCCACGTGCGTACTTTTTAATTAACAAAAAGTAATTTTGAATTTTTTAGTTGATGTTTGCGGGCCGTTGTTCGAAGAGGAGTTAAAGGTGCGTGACTATACAGTATACCCCTAATTGATTGCTTCATTTACAGTACTGGGGAATAGATCCGAATGAAGTCGAGCCGTGTTGTTGGATGACTTACACGCAGCACAGAGATACTCAGGATGTTTTGTCTACATTAGAGAAGCTGGATGTGGATGTTGAAAAACTCAACAACCAAGTACGTTTTTAATAAGAATACTTTTATTAATGTCATTTCAGGAAGAACTTTATAAACAATTCGGCTGGGAAGACGACTACCACAACCAAAGTCTGAGTTTTTGGCAGAAAATCAAACCGAAGCTGTGGAGGCTTTTTGACGAGCCCAGTTCCTCTACTGGAGCAAAAGTATGTTTGAAATTTGAAAAAATAATTAAATTATTCCACGAAATTATTAAATTTCCAAAATTCAAAATAAGCTTTGAAATTGACAACGAAAATTTTAATTTTTTGGATTTCTGAATTTGCGAAAAATTTGTAAAATTGAAAATCAGGTAGTTTGTTTATTTTTTAAATATTTCTAAAAATTCGTTCCGAGACAACTTTGTTAATTTTGTTTTTGAAGCAATTATAACTAGGAGTCTTGCGAAATCGCATAAATATTAATTTCTACGTTTTTGTATCTTGACTGGAAAGTTCTGAAAAGTTAAGTCAAGTCAATTTCATGAAAACTTCTATTTTTAAAATATATACTTAACAAGTTTCCAGATAATAGCAGTTATTTCTGTTTTTTTCCTGATAGCCGCAATTTTGGTTTTCTGTTTGAAAACCCATCCAGGATTACGAGTCTACGAAATCGACAGTATCAGACTCAACATTACAGAACCCGGTGATCGAGACAGCAAAGCCGACAAAGGAGCAGTGGGAGAGTATCCAAAAAACCACCGCCGACATCGTGAAGAAGACGAAGAAGATGACGGAGGAGGAGACCAGCGGCGAAGGAGACAGACCCAAATGTGCAAGTACCGAACCGAAGCTATTGGCATCGACCAAAAAAGTTCCAAACCTCATCCTAGTTTCTTGGTCTGTTTGGAATTATTCACCACAACTTTCTAGAATCTTCCAAAATTAGAAAATTTTGAATTTTTCCGAAATTTTTTAGAGTTTTCTAGAATCTTCCACAATCTAGTAGAAGATTTCAAAACTTTCCAGAACCTGGAAATGATTTTCGAAACTTGCCTGAATCTTAAAAAAATTAAACTATCTAAATCTAAATCCAAAGTCCCAAATTCTAAAAATTCATCTTAAATCAATTTCGTAACAACTTGTTTTTTTACAGTATTTTTATAATTTTCTTCAGATAGTGGAGACCGTTTGCAACATATGGTTCACCATAGAAATTATCATAAGGTTGGGATTATTAAATCTACTCAGTACAACCTGGTTATTTAGATTCCTGACATCTCCATCGAAAATAAAGTACTTCAAAGCCCCGGTAAACATAATCGACATAGTAGCCACGTTGACTTTCTATATCGATTTGTTGTTGACGACATCGTTTGGAGCAACGGCGGATTTGGAGTTCTTTTCGATTATCCGTATTATGAGGCTCTTCAAGCTGACCCAACACTCCCAAGGATTGAAGATATTACTACATACCTTTAGGTAAGGTTTATCCACAAGTATATTCTATCTTTGAACTTAATTTGAATTTTACAAATCCTCATTAATACAGTAACATCCATGGTTTCAGAGCTAGTGCTAAGGAGTTAATGTTGTTAGTTTTCTTCCTAGTTCTCGGCATCGTTGTCTTCGCTTCACTAGTCTACTATGCAGAACGAGTTGAAGTCAACCCTGATAACCAGTTCCAAAGCATCCCCTTAGGCTTATGGTGGGCTGTGGTCACCATGTAAGTTCTTTAAAAGACTTCTAAAACAATCATTATCCGTTTTCAGGACAACTATAGGTTACGGAGATATGTAAGTCAACTGCGTTCAAAGAGTCGCAGATTTTGCAAGCATTAAATTTGTGAATTTAGGACCCCTCATACTTACCTCGGCCGCTTGATTGGCTCGATTTGCGCTCTTGCTGGTGTCTTGACGATTGCTCTGCCCGTGCCCGTTATTGTCAGCAACTTTGCCATGTACTACTCCCATACCCAAGCAAGATCGAAGATGCCTAAAAAGAAAAGGGCCGTTCTCAACGTCGACCAGGTAGAAACGAACCTCTCTTTCATCCGGTATCTCAAGTCTCACTTTTAGGTGAAACAACAACCGATAGCTCAACAAAGAAGACAGTTATTGCTGGCTAATAAGAACTCGCTCCAACACGAAGTCACAACTCCACTTTTGAACAATTCCAATGGTCCCAGAATGGGAATGGCGGCAGCCAGGATGTAAATCCATCGACAAAGCGCCTTCAAATGTGATATTTTCTTACATTTCAATAATTCAGTAACTGACAACTGTAGTTATTCAAAAATAGATATGATCTCACTTCTTGAGAAGAGAATAATAATAAAAAATTAAACTGATAAAAACACTGATAAAGTGAAATTACACGAAGTAATGGAAGTATACAAGTGATTTAAAACTGATATATTAATCACAGAAATATTGGTGGTAAAGATGAAATTGCGGAGAAGTAATAGAAATAAAAGCAGTTTAAAAAGCGATATATAAAAAGTAAAAATATTAATGGTCAAAAAATTACAAGTGGTGAAAACATAAAGAAAACAATTTTAAAACAATGTATAAAAACAACAATATTGGTGATAAAGATAAAACTACCAAGAAATAATGCGAAAATGAAGAAATCAGTTCAAAAATCCATATATAAAAATAAAAAAGTTTGATTTTTAATGAAAATAGGGAACTTTAAAAAAACCGAATGAGCGGTCCCTGAGACCGTTTTTCAAAATTGAGTCTCAAAACGAAAAAACCAATGTCGTCTTTAACTCGGGAAATTTTACTTAGGTCGAAGTTTTGGAATCGTCTATGGCATGTTTTTTAGTTGTTGGAATTCTTGTTTACAATCCATGTTCGATTATTGCTAGAGGTTCTTCCAAAGCGAAAAAACCAACCGAATATGCGGAAGATTGATATATCAAAACGTCGAGAAATCTTTTATTTTTTTGATCACTCATTTTTGAAATTGTTTTTTTTCTTAAAATTTGATCAATTTTAGTAATTCCTCTTTACAATTAGATGTGCTTTTTATGTTGGTTATAATTGTTCAATTAACTTTTTGAGGGAAGTATTAGAGGTTAGGAAATTAAAAATATATAATTTTTGAGGTTTTAAAAGTTACCTCATTTCAGAAGAACTTCTAGCAGAATTGAAACATAGATTCAGAACATACAATTCAAATAGACTAAAATGAGATGTAATTGATACTGAAATTTCGACTTAATCAAAATTGCTTCTAAAGCCGTTTTTGAGTGTTTTATTCACTTTGTCCTCTTTCCCGCGTTATTTCCTTTCTTTCATATATGAATTTTACTCAAATCAGCACTAACTCTCCTTCTTCTACATGCTTTATTGAAATTCCGTGATATGAAGTTATTTTTTACCGTTATTTCCATGATGATGCAATATTTTAGGTTTCTGCAATGAAAGAGGAAATTCTCAGTGATGAAGATGAAGTTGTGAAGGCGTCGAAGAACAAGAACCAGTTGAAGAAGCGGGTAATCGAATCTGACAACAGTTCCGATGAGGAGAATCTGGGGAAAGTTGAACCACTGGTTGACGGAGATGAAGATGATCCGAGGTTCTTCGGAGTCCAAAGACCTGTCTTGGAGCACGAAAGGAAGCACGTCTGTCATCATTCAGAAGCGTGTCCTCAGCCAATAGTCCCGGATAAGTGGAAGTTAGTTCCATCTTTCTTGCGTCATCGAGGATTGGCTCATCAACACATTCATTCCTTTAATTACTTTGTTGATTATGAGATTTCTGCCATCTTAAAAGCCAACAACTATATCACTTCCGATGCTAATCCTAACTGGTATTTAAAGTGAGTTTTCCCTCTAAAATTATAGATTCAGACTAGTTGGGTTCAGGTACCGAAACATCCAAATTGGTCGAGCCAACTATGAAGAGGAACTAAATGTTGTGAATGAGAGAATTACTCCTCAAGAATGTCGACTTCGAGATATTACATATTCTGCTCCTATTTACGTCGATATTGAGTACACTCGAGGCAACCAGCGAGTTCTTCGTCGAGGCCAGATTATTGGAAAAATGCCTATTATGGTGAGATCGAATCGATGTGCACTTCATCAGATGGAGACACTAGAGGATATGGCAAGAAGTGGAGAGTGCGCGTATGATCCCGGAGGATACTTCATCGTTAGAGGAACTGAGAAGGTGGTCCTGATGCATGAACAAATGGCCAAGAACAGAATCATGATCAACAGGAATTCCAAGAAAGAATTAGTTTGCGAAGTGTTGTCCTCGACTTCTCAACGTAAATCCAAAACTTATGTTATTAACAAAAAAGGAAAGTATTATGTTCAGCACAATCAGCTTGGAGAAGATATTCCAATAATTGTTCTGTTTAAGGTAAAGAAAATTCATTAAAAATTACCTAATACTTTAATCTTTTTAGGCGCTCGGAATGGAAAGTGATAAAGACGTTGTCCTGCTCGTCGGTATGGAAGAATATTTTATCGGTGCAATTGGTGCTTCAATTATCGAAGCGAATAGTCTTGGAATAAGAACAACCGAAGACGCCGTTAAATACATTGCTCAAAAGATGAAACTTCGGAGAATGCGTAGTTCCATGGAAATGAAAGAACATGATGCTTTGGACTTTCTCAGTAACTCCTTTATCAATCACATACCGTGCAATGATGGGAGTATGTTCATGAAGGGAGTCTACCTTGGGTTGATGGTTAGACGCTTGATTGAATCCGAAATTGGGATTTTCTCTGAAGATGACCGTGACTTTTATGGAAACAAGAGAATCGAACTGGCTGGATCGATGCTGGCTTTGTTATTTGAAGATTTGTTCAAGAGATTCAATTTGGAATTAAAACGTGTGGCTGACACTCATCTGTCGAGAAACATGGCTACTCCACTCGATATTACGAAGCATATTCGTCAAGACTTCATTACTACCGGGTTAACTTATGCCTTATCTACGGGAAATTGGATTATTAAACGTTTTAAAATGCAGAGAATGGGTGTTACTCAGGTTTTGTCTCGATTGAGCTACATTAGTGTCCTTGGGATGATGTCCAGGATTAATTCTACTTTTGAGAGGACAAGAAAAGTCTCTGGTCCTCGTTCTTTGCAGCCATCTCAATGGGGAATGCTCTGTCCGTGTGATACTCCTGAAGGTGAATCTTGCGGTCTTGTTAAGAGCTTAGCTTTGATGTGTCATATTACCACTGATTCTGACGAGGAGGTAGGTTTTGGTTTTGAAGAATTTGATGACTGTTTATGGTTTTAGCCTATTCTTCGTTTGATGTTTAATTGTGGTGTTGAATCCTTACGTTATAATAAGGTTTCTGCGATTCATCAAAGTCATATGTATACAGCTTTCTTGAATGGAAATCTAGTTGGAATTACTGCTGATCCTCTTCGTCTTGCTTTGGCTGTAAGACAAATGCGTCGTCGTGGATTTATTGATAGATATGTTTCTGTTGCTGTCAATAGTGATCATCGGTCTATCAACATTGCAACGGATGGAGGACGGCTCTGTAGACCGTATATTATCATTGACAAGAATCATAAGCCTTTGCTGACGCCAGAACATGTAAAAGCAATTGAAGAATGCAAGATGAGCTTTGATGATTTGGTGGATCAAGGAATCATTGAGTTTATAGATGTTAATGAATCAGGAAATTCTCTTTTTGCTATATCTGAAAAGGATATTACGAAATCAACAACTCATCTGGAAATTGAACCGTTTACTATCCTCGGAGTGTGTGCTAATGTTATTCCCTATATGAATCACAACCAAAGTCCTCGTAATACTTATCAATGTGCTATGGGTAAGCAAGCTATGGGGGCTTGTGCCTTGAATCTGCCAGTAAGAGCTGATACTTTGCTGTATTTGTTGGTTTATCCTCAAAGGCCGTTGTGTACTACAAGGGTTGGTTTTTTGAAGTAATTTCGCTTTATAAATGTTTGTAATGTTTTAGGCAATTCGAATCTGTCATTATGAAGATTTGCCAGCTGGTCAGAATGCCACTGTTGCTGTTATGTCTTTTAGTGGATACGATATTGAAGACGCTTTGGTTCTGAATAAGGCATCATTAGATCGTGGATTTGGACGTTGTTTGGTTAATAGGTATATCAAGGATACACTTAGAAATTACGCCAATCAAACTTGTGATCGTTCTCTCCCTCCAAGTATTGACTCTATTACGAAACGTCCTTTAGCTGTTTGTGCTGGGCTTGACCAAGATGGTATTTCTCGTCCTGGAGCTCGATTACACAAGAAGGATTTTGTTGTCAGTAAAATGTCCCCTATCGTTCAGACTGGTGAAAGTGTTTTGGCTAATCCAAGGCATATTGAGTATAAGAATAGTTCTTCGGTTTACCGTGGTCCGATCCCAGCTGTTGTTGATAGAGTTTTGTTAACGACAAATGAAGAGAGAGTGACAATGATTAAGGTTATTCATTCCCAATGCAGGTTTGGTTTTTAAATTAGAAGATTTCTTATTTAATGTATTTTTTCAGAAGACCGGAACTTGGTGATAAATTTTCTTCTCGGCACGGTCAAAAAGGTGTTTGCGGAATTATTGTTCCTCAAGAAGATATGCCTTTCTCTCAACAAGGAATGGTTCCTGATTTGATTATGAATCCCCATGGTTACCCAAGTCGTATGACAGTAGGAAAATTGATGGAACTTTTGAGCAGCAAAACTGGAGCTATGTCTGGCAGGCTTGTCTCTTCGACTGCTTTTGCTGGTGAACAGGTTGACCCGATTTCTAAAGAAATCATGAAACATGGATTTAATTTTCTTGGCAAGGATATTTTATGCCATGGAGCCACTGGTGATGCAATGCATGCATACATATATTTCGGTCCTCTTTATTATCAGAAGCTAAAGCATATGGTTGTTGATAAGATGCATGCTCGTGGAAGAGGACCAAAGTCGTCTTTGACTCGTCAACCAACTGAAGGTCGTGCTAGAGAAGGAGGTTTACGTTTGGGAGAAATGGAAAGGGATTGTTTAATTGCTTACGGCGTTTCTAACCTGATCAACGAAAGATTAATGATTTCCTCTGATCAGTTTATGGTAAGCTTTAACGTAAAGTTGTTGATAGTAATGACTGGCTTTCAGATCGAAGTATGCAGCAGTTGTGGATTAATGGCGTTCAATAAGTACTGTGATTATTGCCGATCCTCCGAATCTGTTTCTGATATTGCTATACCATATGCCTGTAAACTCCTATTTCAAGAATTGCAATCAATGAACATTGTTCCTCGTTTCACAGTCGAAAGCCAAGGAGCTGAAGTAGCCCCAAAACGGTTCACAACTCATATTCCCGATCCAGATGATATTTTCTAAAACGAGTTTTGTATTGTTGTTGAGTTTTATTTTTAGATTTTTATTCAAATAATTGATATCTTTATTAGTTATGAACAATATTTTAAAGAGTATTTCTCAAATTTACTTTAAATTTATTATATAGTAGTTTTGTGATTGTTTGCTTATTCCGATTTCTTGACCCCAGTATCATAGTTTTTGTTTCCCCGACAGTCTGGCTTGAAGCATGGTCTGAGAACGAAGATGTTCATTCCGTCGTTATTGTGACATTTATCTAGAAAATTTTGCACTTGTTCGTTGCAACTGCTGCAAATTTGAGGCCTTAAATTATTTAATGATTCTTTTAATTCCATTAATTTTGAAGCAAGTTCTATATTTCTTTGTTCTAATTTTTGACGTTCAGCTTGACGTTTTTCGTGTTCACGTTTTCTTTTTTCTCTTGATCTTTTGGAAGCTAGATTTTTTCTCATAGCTCTTTCGATCATTCTATCCTTATACTGTAATGGTGTTTCTTTGGGTCGGAGATTTGTATCGTAGTCAGATTCACTGTCAGTAGACATTTTGTCGTCTACATCAATGGATGGGAAGGTTGGAGGACGAGATGTGATGATTATGTGGGTTTCCATTGGTTCTTCATCATCGTGATTTTGACATACTTGATTGCAAGATTGTTGGATTTCGGATTGGTCGTTGTTCAGAATTGGAAGCATGTTGGTTGTTTTTGTGACGAATTTTAGAGCGTCTTCTGGAGATTCTTCAGATTCAGTTTTTTGTTTTTTAATTATGGGTTCTACTATATCTACTGTTTCGACATCGAGAAGAGGACTGGAAGGTTTTTGTGGAGAAGGGGGTTTTGGTGTAAGTGGGAGGACAGGGCATTCTGGTTGACGGTGGTCTTGGTTATGGATCGATGCAACTGGGGTCTGTAGTGGCATCGAGACCAGGGGGTTTGTGAAATTTCCCAGAGGGGAAATTGAACTTGATTGAAGTGAAGTCGGGAGAGAGACGTAACTTGCCAAAGAGGATACTGTACTAGGTTGTCCTAAGGATAATGTACTTATTCCAGGAGTCAGTCTGGAAGAGTAATTTAACAAGTAATTTTTTGGATTTTGTAAATTTGAATTTAGGGTTTGTCCTAAAATGAAATTGTTGACGTCATTGGATCTGTCCATGGGTAACTGGACTCCGTTGGGAAGTATCCTGGGGAGGACCATACTCTGCATCGAGCTGGCCGGGCTCATAGCAGATGTCCCGAAGACTGACGGACTTGCTGAAGGCCATGGCATGGGCAACTGGGGAAGATTCAGAAGTTGTTGTCTTTGGGATTCTTGAAGTTTAGAAAGTTCCATTTGCTTTTTGTATGCAAGGAACTCTGAAAATTCTTGAGAAAAAGTTGTCGAAGTCGGACCAGGATGCATTTTTACATACTAATCTGGGAATATCTGAAAAAATTACTTTTTATTTAAAAAATACGAAAAATCACGGATATTTTAAAAATTATATTTTTCTCTAAAAATCATTAAATTTTCTGACGCGAACCAGACATCTAACGTCTGGGATTCGTCGATAAGGAAGTCTAAAAGTTTAACTGACGTGTCCTATAAGGACATCATCGTTCGATTTCGACTTGATTGAAGGTTATCAAAAAACTGACATTATCTAGTTGCAACCCACTAAGATCTATAAATTTCAACTTTCTTGTTTTCTTAAATTTTTTGCCTCAGAAGTTATGACGAAAAGTACAATTTTTTTAAACAACAAAAATGAAAAAATTTTTAATTTACTTCAAAAAAGCAGAAAATTTTTAATAATTTTCGCAGAAAAAGTACATTAAAAGATATTTATGGTTTTGACAATAATATTATAAACGTATTTTTGGACTTTTTATGAAAAAATTGTATTTTTCGTCACAACTTCTGAAGCAGAAGATTTGTAGAGATACGGTAGGATTTGGATAATCGACTTTAACAAAGTACAACTTTTAAAAAATTAGTTCCTTGATGTACCAACATTTATTAAATTACACCATCTTCAACGATACCGTATCTCATGCATAACTATATTTTTAAAAATTTCGAAATTAAAAAAAAATAATATTTTTAAAAATTTCGAAATTAAAAAAAAATAATATTTTTTAAAAATTTCGAAATTAAAAAAAAATAATATTTTTAAAATTATTTTAACGGATTATTTTTTTTTATTAAGCAATTTTATATTTGATAAATTAAGTATAAACATATATAAAAGTTAAATTATAAAAATATATAGTAAGACGCAAAATGTCATCATTTTGTGTAATAATAAAAATGAAGAAATTTCCCGAGCAATCGCATTTTAGGAAAGAATCATGACTGACTGAACGGAATGAAAACGCTGCTTTTATATGATAAGAAGAAAGAAATTACTGATAATAGCTGTCCCGTGAATTTTTTCATTTTATAATAAAAAAGCTAATAATTAATTTGAAAAAAGATAGGAATATACAACTCAATTGTAAAATTCACGTTTTGCCTTCCCTTTATTTTATCACTTTGAGCGGAGAGATGTCATATTTCCAAAAGTGAATAATTCTTATTTTGAAAAGTCTTATTTGGTAAATAGACAGATAATAAAGTCCCAACTGCTGATTTACGTCAATCAATACTTATAAAAAATTTCGTGATTGAAATATAAAAATAAATCATGCAATATTACACAAAAGTAGAAGGAGGCCGAGGGATTGGTGCGGAAGTTGTTTAATAACATAAACTATCCCTTTTTAGGTTAGGTTTAAGAAATCAATGATCTAGGTATTATTCATGTTTGGAATCTCTATGAGAATCGCAAACATAGGAGGAAATACAATCTTGAACATAGGAACGATAGGAATTGCACCAAAGTGAGAAAATCAATTTTAAATATCTTAGATCAGATGGACCGTATACATAACAGATTAGAAATTTACTTTCAATATTGCATGTGCTGAAATCATCTTTGAGGAACGACTTAGTGGAAGAAAATATAGATTATGTTATATTTACGTGATTTCATAGTTATCTGTTACTTTAAGGTAAAATAAAAACGCTGACAAACAAGTCAGATTTGGTCGACGTTTCCTCATTTTACAAATAATGGTTTCTAAGACAACTTGTTATTCAAAAAAATTAATAAATAATATATTTAGAACTACAAAAATAAACTATATAAAAATCGAATTCTTACAGTAACTCTATAAGACTACAAAGAAATTTAAAATACAGCCATAGAAACTCAATTATTTCAATGAAGGCCTTTCATCATATGATCGAAATGCCACAAGACTAAAGGTAATGCAATATATTTAGATACTGTAATTGCAGTACTTAAAAGAGCTGCTATTCTAAAAACATGAAAATTGTAATTTTTGTCAAGTGTCAGAGGAAATTGCATAACTACAGTAAGGTATATTACAGTTTGATCATAATTGCAAGGTTTGGCTCATTTATGTAATAATAATTCGCAATTAAAAAGTTTGTTTTCGTGAGGTGTGGAAATAATCGAAACAAAAAGGATAAAAGTACATGGGACGAGGCAGTCAGACGTATTACGTCACGTGAAGTAACTTTGAATTTGGCTGAAATTCGCGAAAAAGATCATGAATTAAAACCTAATGTTTCGGTACGGATGAACTAGATTTCGTTACTGAAGAGAAATTGCATAAATAGCATCTAAAAAATACAATTCTTTTTGTTTTCCAAACACTATCCACAATCAAGTGATACAATAAAAAATATGACAGTAGTCGAGAAATTACAATTTCCGAATTTTTTAAACACTATCCATGCTCCAACACCACAGCAGAAAAACAGGATAGTGCCTGGGAAAATACAATTTTCGGATTTTTTGAGCACTATGCAAGATCAAATATTTGCAGTAGAAAAACAGAATAGTGTTTAAAAAACTCGAAAAATTGTATGTTCTCAGATATTATTTAGTAATTGACGAAGAGAAACCAAGCGATTTCGAAATAAAAATTTTGCTTACAAAATTCTTTTCTAACAGTGACACGTATCGTTTCAATTTCGTCGCGAACTCGTAATCGGTTCTCTCAATCGACTGTTCGGTAGATGAAACAGGTAAGTTCTTCAAAACTGCACTGCAGTTCCTAATTAATGACCTTGAAACAACAAAATAACAGAGATTTACAGCTCTGAGAGAAAATAAAATAGATATTTATCTATAATTATATCGAATAATCACTTGTTCTAAAACTTCAAAAAAGTCCAAGAATACAAAAATGATAATTAATTTTGTCGTATTTTTCACGAACAAATTTTCGCCTAGACACAATTTCGAATCCATCCTGTATATTGCTAAAGGTGTAATTTGTGCACCTGGCAGAAAAGTACATATTGCCAATTTTATTCATTCATCGACTGTTTTGTTTCGCTTAGTGGAGCAATTAAATTATACTCAATTCTTAAAAGGGGCAAAGAATATCAATTATCGGCGAAGTAATCTTTACTTCATTGACAGGCTTTATCAGGGTGTTGTTTTGGGAACATTTTTTCAGGTCGCATGATTTTCAATTTAGAAAATAAAATTCTCATGGATTTGAGAATTGATAAATAACATCGGGAAAGTAGGAAAATTATGACTGATAAAAAGATAAGACACAAATAATTAGTTTTTAATTAGTATCTAAGGATTAGTAAACAGCGCTTTAAAAAGAGATAATTTTTAAAGAAATTGCTAGATAGTGTCCAATTAACGGCAATTTGCAGAATTTTACGGACACTATCCACAATGCAAAAATAATTTAATAAATACAATTTCTCTACAAATTGTTGGATAATGTCCAATTAATGGCAATTTGCAGAATTTTACGGACACTATTCACAATGCAAAATTTATTTAATAAATATAATTTCGTAACTTTTGGTCTCGGCACGAATAATAGCTCACCTCCTTCTGACATTTTTCTCGATACAGTATGGCTACTTTTTCCGAACTTTTTATATGCATTAAATAAAAAAAGAAAAAGCTTTGTTGTAAAGAGGAATTTGCTAGAAAATAGTAAATTCGAGCCCAGTTATTGTGTTGAACTTAAGTGAGACTATCGTGCGTGTCAGAGACCAAGATTGAATAACTAAATTTGTTCTTTCAACCGCCTCCTGTGCAGCTTCAGTTAATTTAAAGCAAAATAACATTTGAATATGCCAAAACGGATTTAAAAAATTCGCTTTTATATAACAACAAGTTTTTAATTATTTCAAAAAACATTTAAAAAACGTTTTTTATAAATAAAAAACTCCAAAAATCCTAAAACCACACTGTGGATTTCTGAATTTATTAAAATTAAATAATTTAAATTTTATTTTTACTGGAAAATTATAACTTTTAAAATTTACCAAAAATACAATTAAATGTAAAAAATAATTTTGAATGATTAAAAGTTGAATTTTTAAAAATTCTCGCGAAAAAACAGCAAAACTTTGTGAAATACAAAAGATTACGTTAGACTTAACAGCGTTCTCGAAAACTTTCCATTCCTTCGCGCAACCTAGTAATCGACCAGTTTGTTCGTTGAATAAAAGTTCAAATAAGCTACCAACTCAGGTAGCCAACCGAGAAGCTGCCTGTCGCTTTTCCCTTCTCAATAAAACTTGGTCAACATTCTTATTGAAATAACACTTTTACAAAAAATTGTATCTCGTTCTTTTGTAAGGTCTAAAGATTAAATTCGAGAGATATATTTATAAACAAAAAGTAAATTTTGCAATTCGATAATTTTGAATTAAAATAAACAAATTCGAATAAAAACGTTTTTCTGGCCAAATGTCTTCAATTGTCAAGCAACTTTGAGAAATAAGAATCTTTGTTGAAAATGAGGTTAGTGGTTTTGTGGAATTATTTTATTATTTTTATATATCGTTTTTGGTTAATTTCGTTTGTTCAAATGCCATTAATCTTGTTCTATAGAATTTGAACTATTTTGTATTTATTTTGCATATTTATGTATACTTTTATGGTTGATTTTTCAGATTTCTATGTCATTGTCAAGACTCCAGACCCTTCCGAGGGTTTTCTCTGCTTTGTCACAGTCTCTGAACCCCAGAAGCAGTGTACAAAGACTAGTCTCAACTTGGAGAACGAAGTTCGAGGTTGAAATTGTCAGATACTCGTCGACTTTTGGAGATAGGAATCCAGAGTTTCAAGATTTCAAGGATAAGTTTCGAAAAGACAAAGTCATGACGATACCTAATGGATTATGTTTATTAAGGCAAGTTTTTATGTGAAATTCATGGAGATTCATATATGAATGTTCTTTAGAATAGCTCTAACGCCGGTAATTGGATACTTGGTTGTCCACAGTCAGTTTATGCCGGCATGTGTGTTGTTTACGGTCGCTGGAATCACGGATTTGGTTGGTTTGATGCTTATAACCCGAAATTCTAGACTACTCAAATATTGCAGCTGGATGGACTGATCGCGAGGAACTTTGAATCTCAGAAATCTTTACTTGGAAGCGTTTTGGATCCTGTTGCAGACAAATTACTCGTTAGTACGCTTTTCGTAACTCTTACTTATGTAGAGTTAATTCCAGGTTAGTTCATTTTAAATGATGAAAAACGTTATCATTATGTTTTAGTTCTGCTGACAGCGGTTGTTCTTCTTCGTGACATTCTTCTCATCATTGGTGGTTTTATCAGAAGGTATCAGATCCTAGAACCTCCAGTGACATTTAAGAGGTTCTTTGATCCAGCAGTATCAAGTGTCCAAGTTTTCCCTACATTTACGAGCAAAGTTGGTATTTCTGAAAGATTTCATTCCTTCAGTTGATATTTTAGGTGAATACTGCCCTTCAACTCTCATTAGTGACCTTTAGTCTTGCTTCTCCCGTATTCGATTTTGTGAACCATCCATTACTTTCGGTTCTAGGGTAAGTTTTTTATAAAACTGTCTAGCATTTCAGTCATACTTTTTAGAGTCGTAACATTTGGTACTACAGTGATTTCCGGACTTCAATATGTTGGAGGAAAGGCCATGATGAGAGTTGATAATAATAAAATTCGATGATTTTCAAATCTTTTATAGATGCCAAATTTGTACAATTTTCAACTTCATATTGCAAATTTTTATCAAATTTTTCACATAAAAAGTGAACGATAAATTATTTTTGTCGCTTTTTGGTGCTTTCAGTTCCATCATAGTCCATCTGAACCAGTCAAGCCTTGAAAAAAAAACAGACAGATGAGAAACAAAATGAGCCTTGTTCGCCAAATTTCAGTTTGTTGTTTGAAAAATTTGATCGTCTTTTCTGAATATTTCGAGAACCTCCCCGTGAATTCCGGTGACGACAACAAGGTGGAAACTGTAATTTGCCGAAATAGTAATGTTTGGGGAAGAGGTATTGAATAACCAAATCACTGTAAATTAATAAAATCAAGTTTTTAAATAATTTATTTTTATAATTAAATTTATCAAAATTAATTTGAATATCGAATGATTGGAAAATTAAAGAGTTTTTCAAATTTTTTGTATTGTTTTAAATTTAGCCCGTTAATTGGTGTTTTCGGAGACGATAAATTCTTTAGAATCAGACATCAATTAAAATTTAGTTCTTGATGTTCTTTGATTCTAAATGGTTGTAAATTTTATTTTTTTTTAATAAAAATTTTCGAACATTTTTGACGATATTTTTTAAAGTCTTATTGTTTGAAAGTAATTGACGTAATACTGTCACAAGTTACAAATTATCTATTTTAAAAAATCATCGATTGACATCAACGTCAACTCCCAGATTCCGCGTCATTTATCGTAATTGGGGCGTGATTTGTATTGTAGTCTGACGTTTAAGGTTGAACATTTTTCTATAAAAACTAAAAATTCCCTAAAAAATAAAACATTCAATTTCAAAAATATTTATAGTTTTCATAAATCAAAAGGGATACTGTATTTGTTTCTTCCCTAAAGCCCACATCGAATTTGCCGAACAGACTTGTTGTTCCGAACTCATGATCTGTCACAAACTCTTATAAAAATTAAAATCTTTTCATTTGTCCAGTTCCTTGCCCTGTGGGGAGTCGGGTTTTCTGGTACTTCAAAATCAGATCAATTTCTTTTAAATGCGATTTTTAGAGAAATTCGAAAATGTTTCTTTTTCAAAGATCTGAAAAAATTCCAAATTGATTTTTAAAAGTAAATTTTTTAGATAAAAATGAACATATACGGTATCATTACTTTCTTCGTCACTATCCTGCTCTTGGTTAACTTCTCAGAAGCCAGATACCGACTCAAGTTCCCTAGGGGAGAATATGGGTAAGTTACGGTAATTTTTATATTGTAAAAATTGGAAGTAAAATTTATTGGAAAATTACTTTAAAATTCCAGAAATGGTTATTAGAAAAATTTCAAGGACATTCTGGGAAGTTAGAAGTTTTTAGAAAATTCTTAAAATTTCGGAATCCTATACGAGATTCTGGAAACTTATGGAATTCTGGGAATCCCTACAGTATGCTAGAAGAAGTTAAAAGATCTCTACAGTACTGTGGAAAAAGTTTTAAAAAGTTTTACAAGATTCTGGAAATTCCTACAGTATTCTAGAAAACTTCAAGTTTCTATTAAATTTTAGAAATTTCAAAATAGCTTTCTCAAAACTTTAAAAACCTAAAGTTTCTATGAACTTCCTAGAAAATCCAGAAATTTCACAAATTTCTACTTTTTTAAAAATTAAAACTGATTGAAAATTCCTGAAAGTTGTTTCGAAAAAAGTGTAAACTTATTTTTTATTAAACTTATTTTTTGTTAAATTTAATTTTTATTAAACTTATTTTTTATTAAACTTATTTTTCAGGATGGGGTTGCTAGCAGATGACCACTTCCTCCTCCGAGCGCGTCGTCAGATGGATCCTTCGCAAGATTCGACCATCTTCAGAAAAAAAAGATTCGCGAATCTTGATCTACAAGACCCCGACAAGGCAGTTCTCTCGTTATTGAAGGACGACACCAACTTCCTTCCTCCTCAGAGAAGCGAAGGCATCGCTTAAACCAGACAATCCTATTCCTAATTAATCCAGATGGCTTTATCACTGAATATGGACACTATTTGCGAGTTAGCCCAGATTCAATATTTTTATTTCCAATATAATAAAAGAAATGATTAAAAATTGATTTATTTTAAATAATACAAAAAACGTAATTTTTGGGACAGTAATAAATAAAAATCGTCACTATTATGTTTTATTTTTCGTCGCAAATTTCAAATATCCATGAAAAATGTGACGATTGTGTTATTTTTGTTATATTTCGCAATTATTACAGGACCAAAAGTTATGCTTTTTTGTGTTGGTATATATTATGGGTAGAATTTCCACTCAAAACCATGTGCAAAATCTTGAGAAACTTTTTGGTTTTGAGGAGAAATTAAATTCATGATAATTCTGAACATTTATCAGTTAACATAATCCCTAAAGACCGGAGGTTGATAAAAATGGAAAATATCAATGATTTTCATTTATGATCATACAAATTTTTTTGAAGACATCTTTCTCAGTCTTGAGTGGAAACTATGACTACGAGAATATTCACATTTATCAAACAGGATATAGTCTCTAAAGGAGGGATACTATTTGACAGATATAGGAAAGTATTTTTATATATTTTCCATCTAAGATCTAGTGAAGGTTTTCGAAAAATATTTTTTGTGATCTTGAATGAGAATTGTATAAAAATGCTTTCCTATATCTATCAAATAACATTTTTTCTTTAGAGATTATTAATTAGCAGATATGGAAAGTCATGTTTATACAATTTTCATCTAAGACCTAGTGAAGATTTTTTGAAAAAGGTTTTTTATTCTTCAATGGAAAATATATAAAAATACTTTCCTATATCTGTCAAATAGTATCCCTCCTTTAGAGACTATATCCTGTTTGATAAATGTGAATACTCTCGTAGTCATAGTTTCCACTCAAGACCGAGAAAGATGTCTTCAAAAAATTTGTATGATCATAAATGAAAATCATGATATTTTCCATTTTTATCAACCTCCGGTCTTTAGGGATTATGTTAACTGATAAATGTTCAGAATTATCATGAATTTAATTTCTCCTCAAAACCAAAAAGTTTCTCAAGATCTTGCACATGGTCTTGAGTGGAAATTCTATCAACTAATTAACATGGAATTTTTAAAAGACAAATATTATTTAATCAATATTCAAAACCTCATGACATAACTTCCATTCAAGACCACGTAAAAAATCTAAAAACTTTTCGGTCTTGAAAAAAACACATAATATATCAAATTCATCAATTTTTATTTTTTAAAATATTCCAACTCGGGTGATAAAAATACCGTAAAACCTCCATTTGAAGGGCAGCCCTTCTATTAGAGGTTTTACAGTAACTTTAATTTTTAAAATCTCGGATATTTTCAACGATTTCTGAATTATTTAAATCGAACTAGAGTCTGGCATGAGCTCCACCGTTGATGACGACGGTTTCTCCCGTGATGTAGCTGGCGTCGTCCGAAGCCAGGAAAGCCACGGCTCCGGCACACTCTTGGGGTTCTCCGACACGTCCCATCGGATTCCCGTCGTTTTCTGGTGTTTTTCCAGTTTCATCAATTAACTAAAATTAAATTTAAAAAATCCATAAATTTAAATTTAAATTTTAAATTTTCTTACCGCTGTACTCATTTTAGTTTTGATGACGCCTGGGGCAATTCCGTTGACTCTGATCTTCATGTGAGCCAGTTCCGTCGCCAGAAGTTTCGTCAACCCAAGCAAAGCCGTCTTGGTGACTGTATAGATCCCGATTCCTGGCATCGGTTTATATCCACCGTAAGAAGCATTGAAGATTATGACTCCTCCACTGAAAATTTAACAATTACTAACCAATGTTACTTAAAATCATCATCAAGAAACATTGCTTAATAATTTTAATCACGAATCAATTGTATTTCGATGTAATTTTCTGAATCAAGAATTTCCAAAAATTAGAAGTCAAAAATTAATGAAGAATTTTCAAAAATTAGAAGTCAAAGATGAATGAAGAATTTTCAGAATTCAGAAGCTGAAAATTAATAAAGAAAATTTCCAAAACTCAGAAATCAAAAATGAATGAAGAATTTTCGAAAATCAAAAGTCAAAGATGAATGAAGAATTTTCAAAAATCAAAAATTAATAAAGAATTTTAAAAAATCAGAAGTCAAAGATACAAAATGAATTTTCAGAATCTAGAAACCAAAGTTACAAAATCAATTTCCAGGAACTATAAATCAAAGATAAAAGATCCATAAAAATCTACTTTTAAAGGAATAGTTTTTATATATTTTTCTACTGTAAAAATAATATTATTTTTTATAAATAAAATCTCTAATTTCATAAATATTAATTTGGAATTAATAAATATCAATTTTTAAATTGTTTAAAATCGAATTTTTTAATTTTTCAAAGTTGAATTTTTAAATTTGTTTAAAATTCAAAAATCACTTTCAATAAAAAATAAAAAATTTTAAGAGACCAAAGATGAAACGTCACAAGGAATTATTTTGAAGTGACTAAACTGCAGTTATCTATGTGAAGTTAATCATTGTTTTTTTTTGGAAGATCAATTGTCCCGTGTCAATGAAAAACAATAAACCTCAATTTCATCGAAAATAAGGGACAAGTTAATTTTTTAAAAATTCTAAAAACGAAATAATTTTTACCCGTTTTTCTCCATAATCGGAGCCACTAATTTCGTCAAGACAAATCCGCTTTTGACGTTGACTTGGAAGAGCTTGTCAAACATGGCATCTGTGACGTCCAATGAACTTCCAAAAACCGGATTAATTCCGGCATTGTTGACTAAAATATCGATTTTTCCGAATTTTTCTACTGTAAAGTCCACAAGTTTCTTCAATTGATCTACTTCTCCAACATGACAAGGAATTCCTGCGAGATTCTGTCTGCAAACCCCCGTGCTGACGACGTGGTCGATGGCTTCGTCGACATTTTTCTGTTTCCTGCTAGAAAGGACCACTTTGGCTCCTTCGTGGGCAAGTCTCTCAACAATGGCCAGACCGATGCTGAAATTCGGTAAACTTATTAAAGTTATTCAAGGATAATCCGCAAGGGATGTAACTTTGGTCGAAGTGGCTTCTTGCAACGCACTATATATTTATAGTTTGCAACATGGATATTCGGAATCTATTATCTGTTTTTAGTATTCTTCTGAAGCGAAGAAATTAAATAAAATTGCGGAACTTCACATATCACACGTAGAAAACACGGAAACAAATTAGCTTCTTAGAATGTTTATTCACCAGCAAATTCGCTTTTTAGAATGTTTATTCACCAGCGAATTCACTTTTTAGAATATTCATTCACCAGAAAATTCGCTTCTTAGAATGTTCATTCATCAGCGAATTCGCTTCTTAGAATGTTCATTCACCAGCGAATTCGCTTTTTAGAATATTCATTCATCAGCGAATTCGCTTTTTAGAATATTCATTCATCAGCGAATTCGCTTCTTAGAATATTCATTCATCAGCGAATTCGTTTATTTTATTAGTGAACTTAATTAATTAGTTAATGAACTCGTTTATTTAGTGATCGAATTCTAAATCGATGACTTTCAAAGTTCTCGTTTTTTACTTTAAAAATTCATTTAATTATAAAAAGAAATGATTAAAACTGATACTTTTTCAGAAAAAACTGAAAAAATTAAAAATTTCATATATCACGCATTAAGCGAACAGAAGTGAATTCGCTTATTCAGTGAGAGGAGAGAAACAAATTCGCTTATTCAATGAGCGAACAGAAATAATTCGCTTATTCAGTGAGAGAAGAGAAACAAATTCGCTTAATCAGTGAGCGAACAAAAACAAATTCGCTTATTCAATGAGCGAACAGAAACAAATTCGCTTCCTCAATGAGCGAATTCTGAATTAATGATTTTCAAAGTTTTCGTTTTCTACTTTGATTTTATCAATTTTTATATTTTCGTATTAATTATAACTGCATAATTGTTGTTTCTAAAAAGTTGCCAAAAAACGAAAAATTGCGATTCTTAATTGAAAAAGTTTTTTAAATTATCTAACTTGAGAAAAATACGCAGTAAAATAAAACCACACTTTAAATATGATTTCAGAAAACTTCAATTTTGTATATTATTTATTTAAAAAAACTGAGTAAAATTAGTTTTTTATGATTTTGTTTAAAAAAATATTAAGCTTCGATTTATTTCGAAGTTTACTTTTTGTTTCAAACTTGGGTAATTACACCGAATAAAGTAAACACGATTAAAAAAAATATGATCGATGAAATTTTACTCAGATTGTTAGCATTTTCTCTGGATCGGTGACGTCATCGCCATTCCGATCAGATCGGTTTCCACATACCCTTGAGTAGCCCCGGTGACCAAGGCCACTTTGTCCTTGAGACGATCGCAGTTGAATCTAGGAGACATCTTGAATATTTACCTAAATCAGGAATATACACGAATAAGATAACTAGAAATGTCCTCTATAAATATCAAACTACGATTCCTAAACCCATGAACTTTGTTCAATCGATTGTGGACTATAATTTTCGTTGTCCGATAAAAAATTTCTTCTTCGTCACAGCCAAGCATTAAAATTTAAAAAATCACTTTATTATTAATATCAAAATAATTATTTTTCCTAAAACCCGCATGTGGTAACTCCAACCCAAGTACGATATCAAGCCAGTCCGGAGTACTCGATCGTGTTGTTGTTGTTTTTAATAATTTCCTTCCTCTGCCGGACAGCGGTAATTTTCGAACAAATACAGGATACTGTACAACATATCGGAATAATGAAGAACAAAGAAATACAAATAATTCCTCTGAAAATTAAAATTTTTAAAAAAATAATTTATGTCAAATTGAAGCCTTTGAAAATCGAATTTGGAATCTGCAATCTGGATTTAATGAACGTTCTTCCAAAGCCAGATAATCCAAAAAATTTTTATTTTTATTTTTATTTTTATTTTCGTTTTTATTTTTATTTTTTGCAAATTTTTGATTATTTTCAGAAAACTCAATTAAGCAAATGTGATTACTGTAAAAATACACTTAATTATAAAAACATAATTAAATCCGTCAACTTGAAGTAAGAAAATCGAATTTTAAAAATGCACAATTAAAAAGTAAAAAAATTATATTTTTAAAATTTTCTTATTTTACGGAAATATTTAAAAAATAAAATACAAATTATGGATAACTATTATTAAAGCTTTGGTTTGATATAAAAATTATTTTTAAAATTTAGATTTTAATTTTTTCTACCGTAGTACTGTAGTCAATGTAACTTACAAGATGGTCAAGGGCCAATCTCTCTGACAACATTCGTCTGCACAACAGAAGCCGTCACAAAGAAAATACATTTTTAACTTCTAAAATATTTGTAAAAATTAAAAATTCAGAAATCTTACTTTTGGTTTTTCTCCGATTACTGAGTCTATCGTATGAATACAGAGATCTTTTTCAAACTGAAATTAAATAATTAAAAATTGTTATAAAAAATAAAACTACTACCTGGCTACCGTAATAGCTGATTCCATTTTCGGATATCCAGTAACTAATATTCGTCGCTTGAGATACTGCCTTGGAAAAATTGTTTCTATTTACAAAATCCTGGAATTCAAGCGAGGCCTTGGCATGGATTTCGTCGGGTAGTTTCACTCTGAACATGTTTCCTGGAATCGTTGTTGTAAATAGTTATGTTGGATCAGGCACTCCATCCTTAGTAAGAAACACAACTGACAGGGAGCACTTGGTCCCGAACGGATTTCCTTAGTACTGACAAGGAACATTTGGTCCCGAACGGATTGTATTAGTACCGAAAGAGAGCACTTGGTTCCGAACGGATTATCTTAATACCGACAAGGAACATTTAGTCCCGGGCGGATTTCTTTAGTACTAACAAGAGAACATACAGTTCTTCTCGACGGGAATTGATATATATTTTTTTGTATATCAAACCCGACATAGATTTTGTGTTGTGTCTCAGGCATCTATTATATAAACTTTTCTTAAGATAACTACTTCATCATCATTACGCAGGTCACTCGGACTGACAAATCCAACAGCTATTTTATTTTTGAATTTATGTTTAACAATTAAACAAAGAATGTTCCAAACTATAACGAAAGATTCTAAAATTTCTGAAAATCTTATAGCCTTTTAGAATCTTTAAAAATTTCATAGAAACTTCTGAAGCTTTTGGGAATTTTTTGAAAATTTCTAGGATCTTTAAGAATTTCATAGAAACTTCTGGAGCTTTTGAGGATTCTTTTAGGATTTTTTAGTTTCTGGAATCCGCGAAAATCCTATAAATGCTTCTGAAGCCTTCTGACATCCTGTATAAATTTTTGGAAGATTGGAAATTTCAGGAAAGATTCAGAAATATTTCTAGTTCCAATGGTAGCTTCAGAAGCCTGTTAGAATCTTACAAATTTTCGAAAAATTCCAGAATTTAAAAAAACTTTAAACATCTGAAACATTGATTTTTGAAAGCTGTTTAAAAATTACTCCAAAGAAAAATAAGCAAAGATTGATATTCCTAATTTCTATAATAATGTCGACAGAGCCGGAAGTGAAAAAATATAACATTAACGAAGAGCGAAAAAAACCGAAATGCATGTTCTGCACCTACGCAAAAAAGGAAGATCTGGCCAAGAAAGGTCCCACAACGAAAGACAAAATACGTAAATATTTAAATTTAATATTGAATTGTTGTTAATTATTACTGTTTTCGAAAATTTTGTGTTTTGTAATCTTTTTACGAATAGTGCGCCGTCTGATCTCTGGCAGCGCGACAGAGGACAAAGTTACTTGTTGTTTCCCTACCGTTTACAGATAACATAATTATCACCTTTTAATGGATAAAACCCTATTTGAGGTCTCGTGGCGAAAACAGCTGTAGCACAGAAGACTATACAGAATATTATTTCTCCATCCATGACTAACTTTCTCAGCATAAAAATGGAGTCAGAAAATATCCATCTTCTGAAAAGACGTGAAATTAATCCAGATCTTTCTTGAGAGTAGGTTTTCAGTTTATTTCGGACACACCCGAGGCGTTGGCATGGTGAAAAGTCCTTCAAAAAGTACTTAAGAAGCCGTCCTTTGTGTTAGCAAAGTTTTGAAATGTTGTAAGCTAATTGAAATTTTAAAATAATATTAAAAACAATCATAAAATTGTTTTTTTAAATTTAAATTAAAAAATATCTTAGTAATTTTCTTTAACTTTTACTCTAATTATGTTGTTTTTTATAGTTTCTAACATTACCAAATTTAAATAAACTTTTTATACAAAAAGTTTGAAATTTAATCGAAATTGAACGATAAAAGTAATAAAATTCTTCCGATGCTTCCGAACAGAAAATTTACTCTTGCCGATAAATAAAATTATTTTAAATTGTCCATTTCGTGCTGAAATGGACTTTGAAAAATAATAAATTAGTATATATAGTGTGGTGTTCAAATATTAACGATTTTTGGGGTTTTATGGGCACTATCCTTTCAATTTCATTATTTCCATTCCAGAACCATGTCATGGATAGTGTCTGTAAAATCTTTAAAATTGCTCTTAGTTAGACACTATTCAGCAATTACCATTGCAAATAATAACAGTGGATAGTATCTAGAAAATTCGAAAAATTGCTCTTAGTTAGACACTATCCAGCAATTACACTAAGGATCGAACTTCCGAAAATACTTTTACAAAGTATCATCTTAAATACAAATTTTTAAAATAGTATTAAGAACTAAAAAATATTTAAAATTTAAAAAAATAATGTCGAAAATTTTGAATAATAATCTCTGAGATAAAAAATGAAAAAAACAAATCTGAACAAAAAATTCTCTAAATGCTGGCAAAAACCCGGAAAGCGTGAACATTGAGCTGCTTTCTGTCTGAATTAATCTATGCAGCATTCAACGGAACCTAATTTGTCTTGGAATAAAATAAACAGATTCATTCTAGCAAAAGATTTCTTATCAAAACTCTTCCAGATGGAAAAACCGATTCATCCAAGTCGAATACCAGTAATTAGAAGGGTATTCTGTAATTATTCGATACTATATTAAAGTTGTAAAAAATAAAAATTTTTATGAATAAAATTTAAAACATCATTTAGGAAATTTTGAAAAATGTAATCTAGGCCTTAGTGGATGTATATTTACGTTTTGAGAATTTTAGAAAAATAATTGCAAATCATTAAAAATTGTGATTAAAAACAAAATAATGACGGTTTTTATTTTCTAAATTTGCACAATTTTTAATATTGAATTTAAATAAACTTCTGAAAACCAAAGAATTAAAGTCATTCAATTTCGGTCTCGATATGAATGATGAACTTTTTTAATACAGTATTTTTGAATACTTTTTAGAATTTTTTTATTTTTCCAATCTTACTGTATTTACTAGATATAAAAAACTTTTTAAAAAATTTGGAAATCATCAAAAATACCGTATTAAAAAAGTTCATCATTCGTATCGAGACCGAAGTTTAAAATTTAATCCAATTTTTAAAAACTGAAATACATCTATTTTTTGCCTTGACTAATTGTCAAATTAATGCAAAAATAATAATTATAATTTTTTCGTTTCTTCAATTTTTGCAAAAAGTTCAAAAATTCAATGTCAATAAACGAGAAATTTATCAGATTAAATTCAAAAATATCTCCGTATTTAACTTGATCTAGAAATGACGTAAATTGTAAAAAATAAAATATATTCACTCTAGATTCGTCAGGTGGATATCTGTTATCTTCGACGATTTCTGACATCATAGATGGATAATTAAACACGAAATTACAATTATATAAAAATAATAAATCAAAAATTTAACAAAAATAATTTTTAAAATTTTTATTTAAAAAATGATAATTTTAAAAATTAATAAAATTTCAAAACTATTGAAATTTTTTCATAAATATCTTTGAATTTTTAAAATGTAGATTTTTTCAAAATTGTAAAGTATGTTATTGGAAGCATTTTTGAAATAAAAAATAATATTAATAAATTATAAAATTGGAAATTTACTACATAAGATTTAATTGTAAAGTTCTGGAACAAAAACTGATAATCACATTATTGTAAAAATTATTTATGAATTTTTTCACAAGATGGTCTTGAGACAAATTTTTAGAACTTTCCAGAAATTACAGTAACCTATACAGTAGTTTTAGTTTTGTGTGATGATTATTTCGTAATCTTGTTTTTTCCCGCACTAAGGAAGATCTACTTTAGTACAGTATCGTACGGTACAAAAACAAGACATTTAGACAAAATAAACATTTAAATTTGCAATTTTTGATCGCAGGTATGTTTTGATATGACTTGCTTTCCAGCGATCAACTCGTTGTAAAGTCTGAAATCAGGATTCATCCGAGTTTTTATCTTGTTTTGTGAAATTTCTTTTATTTCGTAATTTTACATGATTTCGAAATTGATTTTTCGAAATTATTTTGTCTGGATAAATTTAGAAATTTCTAGACCAGGATATGTAGAGTATAGAACTATATCCACTCTCGAAGATTAACTTTATATATGAAAGTACTCAGAGTTTCGAAATTCATAAGTAATCCATCTTTGGCAAATTTTTTAAATATAAATTTATTCCTTAAATCTGATTACTTCAACCACATTTAAGATCCTCCACAGTTATTGCAAATATTAATTATCAATTCGAAATTATCATAATAAAATTTAATTGGACTTTTGAAGTTATCTTAAAAAATAATCAGAATTCAATCCGTTTTCCCCTCCGATTTTGACTTTGATCATTTTAAATTTTCTCCAATTTCTTTGTTTACCTTCATGAATACGTTGAACACGAAAGTTGAAAAATCAGATAACGTGTATAATGTTGCTATTCTACAAATTCCGTCCCATACTTCATATTGACACGAGTAATATGGAATTTTTCGGAAATTTTTTATTTTAATCCAAAAAAGCAATGACCGCTGATCTGTGAAAAAAAAAATCATTTTACTACTGAAATTTGGATTAACAAGAAATTTAATAAAATAAACTAAATTTTTACTGTTTTTATTCATTCTGAACAATTTCTAAATTACAGTAATCTTAAAACTGATTTAAACGACGGAAATAAGTACTATTGAGATTTCGGCGAGATTATTCTTTTATTGAAATCTCAAGTTCGGACAATTAAACAATTTACAAAAAACATAATAAAGTGTGAAATTAACAAAAAAAAAATAATTTTCTTTTTTAAACAAATAAAAAAAATTTTCTCTATTTCCTCCACAGAATAATTTCAGCCCTCTGATCGGGCAGTTACCGTATTCTTCGCAAGTGGATTCAGACGATTTAAGTTCGAAAATTTGAAACAGGTTTGATTAGTACGAAATTTTAGAAAAATTTTTCGATATTTGTAAACTCAAAAAAAACAACAAAGAAAATTATCATTTTCCAGTTTTTAAATTCATCGTCTTAAAAATAATAATTTCTGTGATTTTTTTAATTTTAAAATCTAGAAACTCTAAAAAATTTATTTTTCAATTTAAAAAAATTAAAAATAGTCCCTCGACACATGTTTGGCGTTTTCCCATCATGTTCGTACTTTGATTTTCTAAAAATTAGTAATTTTCTAAAGCCCTCTCAAAAATTTGTAATTTTCTAAACTTCTTTCAAAAATTCGTAATTTTCTAAAGTTCTCTCAAAAATTTGTAATTTTTTAAAAATTCTTCCAAAAATTTGTAATTTTCTAAAGTTCTCTCAAAAATTTGTAATTTTCTAAAAATTCTTCTAAAAATTTGTAATTTTTTAAAAATCTACAAATATTAGAAATTTTCGGTCAAGTAATTTAAGCAAAACTATTCCAAAGTTTATATTTAAAAACCAAATTTTGCTTTTCATAAAAGATAATCGCATAAATTTTTTTCAACAGGAATTTTCTCATTTTTCAATATCGCCGATTAAAATCTAGGGTTAAAAATTCGTAATCTAAGGCCCATTTTCGTGACTGGTAGTAACACTATTATAAACTATGAATTAAATAATTTTTGATTCAAAAAAGTCATGTGTCAAAATTTGAAACTGAATATTTAAAAAGTACTATAAAAATTCAACTAAGATATATCATTCTATCGATGATAATTGTTCACAAAATTATACAGTAATTTTAACTTAGAAATTGTGAAAAAATCCAAAAATAATCATAAAAAACAAAAAAATTTTAAAAAATAAACTTATAGTTCTTAAATATTAGAGCAATATATATAAATAGTAAATTGATATCTGTAAAGTCTAACATATACAGAAAATAGAAAATTGACAATTAAATATTAAATATTAATAAAATTACAATTTTATATAGTGCATTTATGTGGATTTACTATTTTCCACATATTTCGAAATTTGGGAAATCAAAACAAAATTAATAAAAGAGAAAATTCTATTTTTGGGTTTTTAATAAAAACTGGAAATGAAACAAACGCGACTTACAGTATCCCTTCCCCGCGCGAGGCAGGTCTCACAAAGGAAGCACATTTACTCAAAGTGGCCTTTTGGAATGAGTTATATATCATTTTGAAGCTTTTCAAATGCATATTCAGAATCTGTCATCTGTCTCTACTGAGTGCTCTTCTGAAGTAAGATAATTAGAAAAAAATATAAAATTATATCAACGTGAAAGAAATCCCTCTTGGTGTTTGGATTCAGTTTTTGGATACGTTTGTTTCCCATATTAAAACAATAATTT
The DNA here is from genome assembly GCA_009193035.1 of Halicephalobus mephisto. Classification (NCBI taxonomy): domain Eukaryota; kingdom Metazoa; phylum Nematoda; class Chromadorea; order Rhabditida; family Panagrolaimidae; genus Halicephalobus; species Halicephalobus mephisto. Next base: position 49,972 of record SWDT01000155.1, read on the forward strand.
GAGTAACTCTTTTTGTAGTTAGGTGTAAATTTGGAGCTGATTATGATTATTCAGTTGATTTTAAAAAACAGAAAACACGTAGGAATTTAATATGTTAAAATTTCATAGTTTTCATCGATTATCTCACTTCAGAAGTGCTTAGCAGAAATAAATAGTAGATTCTGAATGAATATTTTAAGAATTTTAAAATTATATTAACTCATTTTGGGAGATTACTTGGAGTAAACGGATTTCTCTTGTCAGTTACTTCTCGATCAAGGAACTGCACAAACATCTTCCAGAATCATTTTTCTGCAAATTTCTCATTTTTTAATATCTTTTTTTCAAAAACTTCCAATCCCCGTTTATTTCCATAGATACAGAATTCCGATTACGTCAGTATTAATGTCAAGATCAAATGATTCTTAATCTAAAAGAAGTTTTTCATTTTCGGAGATTTCCGTATGATTATGTAAGAACTGTGCTTGACCTACTTTTGTAAAAAATTAAAAAATTAAATTTTGCTTTTAATTATTAAACAACTTTGAAATCAAAAGTATTTGTTAAATTACGAAGCAGCACTCAGTTACAAATCTTTTAGATTAATGAAATCTGGACAAATATTTTATGGTTAGGAATTAAAATTCTTTAGAATTGCCTTTTCGAAGAACTTTCAAAAAAGTCAAGTTTAAAGATAGTGAAAGAGCCCAATTTCCCATTTTTATTAGCACTGATGGATAAAGCTACAGCGATATATTCTGGACACGTAGTCTCCATGATCACATAAGTACTTTGGATTCAATTATAACTGAGCGTCATCAGCGTGTCGGAATTCTTGAGAATATTTTTCATATATTGGATTCTAATTGAGCATAATCGATGGTAGAATTGTAATCCAATGAAAGTTGATCTTAATTGAGCAGAATCAACGTATGTATGCTTTTTTAATTGCAAAAAATGGCCAGAATACGTTGATTCTGCGCAATAAGGATCAACTTCCGCTGGATTACAATCCTACTGTAGATTTTGCTCAGTCACAATCTCATATAAAAGGAGCGTACTCAGGGGTCTTTACACGTGAATTACGTTCAATTTACAAGTGATTGGATATTACTTGTGTAGAGATATCCAGAACACTCGAAATTAATCGGTCTTCTCCCTTCTTACTGTAGAATATAAAAGAGAACACAACAAATTAGTCAAAATTCCTAAGTTTTGCGTTATTTATTATCAATATTGCACTATTATGATTCTATTTATTTATGTCTAGTCCCTAGATAAAGATACAATAAGACAGAAATAATACAAAATAGAAGAAAAAAAATAATTTTATATAAAAAAACAAATTTTTTCTTTGATATTATTTTGGCATTATGATTTTAAAGATATTTATTAAGTTTTATATATTGAGATTAGTCATAGAAGATAGATATAAGGTTAGGGCTCGTATATCCTAATGATAAATTAAAATTCACGGGCCGTGTCCTAGTTACCGTTGTGCTTTTTTATTAATTAATTGCGAAAAATATTAATAAATTACGATTTAACGATTACTTCTTCCTGAAGAGAAGCTCATCAACATTCCTCAACTTCGTCCACAAAGTCAACGATAAATTACATATTTCACGAAAATTAAGAATTATATCCAATTTTTAATTAAAAAACCCCTAATTATTTTTTTGATAACTTTATATTGCAAAAATAAAAGATTTAAAAATAATAAAGCATTTTAGAGAATGAAGAAAAAAAATTTTAAATTTCTTTTTTTGTAATTGATCAGTAAATTCTGGGAATTGGCCGATTTTTTTTCGCCTTGTCCTTGATAGAATATTCTAGAAAAAAAGAATCTATTTTTGTTAACAATTTTTTCTTCAACGAAATCTATGATCAGAAAAATTTTTTTTTAAAAAATCATCTGACGGATTTTCGTATGAAGACTAACCACGAGGAAATTGTCCGAAAAATAAACACATTTTCCATCTGGTTTATTTCTAGTATCCAATAATACCTTAGGTTTATTAATAATTAAACTACTCTAAAATTTTCTTCTTTTCAGAAAGGTAGAATTAAATATCTCCTACGCTTTTCTAAGGATACGATACCGTCCCATATCTGATTTCCCTTCAGATTCTATAAACAGCCCTGGATATAATTCACTTCACTTTTTATTACTCCTTAGCCAGTATCAACATCACATGATTTCTGGTCAAAACCTTACTGAAATTCTGGTTAAGAATCTCGGTGAGGATCACGGTAGACTTGGTGTTTCTCTTATTTTGTATGTGCTCGTAACTTCCCCCTATATAGGTTTTATTGGGAGTATAGGACTGAATTCGTCCAAATAAGTCCCTGAACCTGAGTATCTGTGACTGAATTTCTGGACCTTTCATAAATGAATCCCAAACTCACTGCAAAAGAGATCTCTGAACCTGACTCTTTCACAAACAAACCTCTGAATGAACTCACTCACCGATTGGCTGTTCTCGGAGTCACCGACCCAGCCAATCGTTACTTTCGACCAGCAGTTTGCCTACGTGAATTTTAAGTCTTGCAGAGCTAAGGCAGAACCTGCTTTTGTGGGCACAGTTTCAGAATCCCCTCAGTTGTTGCAAGCATTTCTTTTCTTGTACAAAAAATGCTCTTCCGACTGCCGTTCATCACGTCATGTAATTCGACGTTTTAGCCTATTTTATGTATCTCGGAAGATTCCGTCAGGGTGCCCCGATGACCGGTCTCGGGATACTGATGTCACTTTTCTAACGTCATTTTTATTTCAAAGTTAAACTCAAAGTTAAAATTGAAATAAAATTACAAAAATTAAACAGCGACAATTAGCTGGTTTCCGATGAACCACAGACTTGAGAGTGAGAAGAGAGATTACATGTGGCTTTTTCACAGATAAGGGAATTTATAAACTTGAGCTTTATCACCTCCAACTTGTTGTCCTTGTTAGGATCGTCCGGAAACTGGTAATTGGGACTTTCTGAAAGTTGCTAAGTGACCTCTAAGAAAACAGTTTAACTAAGCAAATTCCATTTACTCCATGGCTAAGAGTGGTCTGTGTTAACTTGGACTACAGTCCCGACCACAAGCACCGGTTGCACAGCTTGAATTGTCTGTTCGAATTCAATTCCCTTGTCTCCAAAACGACAAATTCAGTTCCTATGCGAGTCCTCCAAGTTCAAACCGGAAACCGACAGCTCTGGTCCTGTCAACGGTCATTCCCCCAAATTATCGACTAGATCTAGGCCCTTGTTTTCTTACTGTAGCTAGTCCCTAAACTCTCCTCGGTTTTTAAATTCCCAATTATCCCATGAATGCATAAAGTGCAGATTTGTCAATTATTTAGAGATTAATTTTCTCTCTTCCTGTGCAACTTTTCCATTTTTCCACCACCCAACGTCACTTCAATATTTCATCTTGATGTTCGAGTAAACCTCGTCATTTGCCCTGAGGGAAAGGGCGACCTTCTCCAGGTAACAGCAGATCACTGCGGTTTTTAAGATTCTAATAATCAGGAATTTCCCTATTCCCCGTAAACTGCGAAAGTCCGACATATGGAGTGATTCCTAATAACGTAAGTACTGTATCGGAACCCCCAAAATGACGTTTTGTTTTCCCAACGGAAATCAAGATCTT